>JAWZYU010000082.1:890438-1335252 GCA_038380435.1 Ryuthela nishihirai
ACACTTTAATTATCTGATTACATCACTTTATATTGTCTTATGGCCACACTTTGTCTGGTTGCCACACCTTAATTGTCTGATGGCCACACTTTGTCTGGTTGCCACACCTTAATTGTCTGATGGCCACACTTTAATTATCTGATTACATCACTTTATATTGTCTTATGGCCACACTTTAATTGTCTGATGTCCACACTTTAATTGTCTGATGTCCACACTTTAATTGTCTGATGGCCACACTTTGTCTGGTTGCCACACCTTAATTGTCTGATGGCCACACTTTAATTATCTGATTACATCACTTTATATTGTCTTATGGCCACACTTTGTCTGATGGCCACACGTTGTCTGGTTGCCACACCTTAATTGTCTGATGGCCACACTTTAATTGTCTGATGTCCACACTTTAATTGCCTGATGGCCATACTTTAATTGTCTGATGGCCACTCTTTAATTGTCTGGTTGCCACACCTTAATTGTCTGATGGCCACACTTTAATTATCTGATTACATCACTTTATATTGTCTTATGGCCACACTTTGTCTGATGGCCACACTTTGTCTGGTTGCCACACCTTAATTGTCTGATGGCCACACTTTAATTGTCTGATGGCCACACTTTAATTGTCTGATGTCCACACTTTAATTATCTGATGGCCATACTTTAATTGTCTGATGGCCACTCTTTAATTGTCTGATGGCCACTCTTTAATTGTCTGATTGCCACACCTTAATTGTCTGATGGCCACACTTTAATTATCTGATTACATCACTTTATATTGTCTTATGGCCACACTTTAATTGTATGATGGCCACAATTTAATTGTCTGATGGCCACACTTTGTCTGGTTGCCACACCTTAATTGTCTGATGGCCACACTTTAATTGTCTGATGGCAACACTTTAATTATTTGATTACATCACTTTATATTGTCTTATGGCCACACTTTGTCTGATGGCCACCTTTAATTGTCTGATGTCCACACTTTAATTGTCTGATGGCCACCTTTGTCTGGTTGCCACACCTTAATTGTCTGATGGCCACACTTTAATTGTCTGATGGTCACACTTTAATTATCTGATTACATCACTTTATAATGTCTTATGGCCACACTTTGTCTGATGGCCACATTTTAATTGTCTGATGGCCACACTTTAATTGTCTGATTCCACACCTTAATTGTCTGATGGCCACACTTTAATTGTCTTATGGCCACATTTTAATTGTCTGAAGGCCACACTTTAATTGTCTAGTTCACGAATTTAAACTTCCTGGTGGCCACGCGTTAATTGTCTAATGGCCTCTCGGTAATTGTCTGGTGGAATCATGTTAATTGTAGATGGCCGCGTGTTAATTGTCTGGTGGCAGCGTGTTAATTGTTTTAGTGCTCTCACGTTATTGTCTGACTCATATAATTGTCTGACGGCAGCACGCAAATTATCAGGTGCTTGTGCCTTAATCTTAATTGACTAGTGGTCTCACGTTAATTGTCTGGTGGCCCCGTCTAAATTGTCTACTGAACGAAAGGGAATTGTCTGGTGTCAGTGTTTAAATCATAGATGGCCGCCCTTGAGAACTATTTCTGTAGTGGTTGGGTTGTTTAACCTCTGAGCGGCACTTTTTTCACACCATGGGCTAAATGGCCAGGTCACGTGAACCCCGAAGGCTCAGAGAAGGTTGGGGGAGGAGACCACTGGAACAGGTTGGGAAACAGATGGTAGCCTCCCGTCAAGACCATCCAGCGTGTTCTTTGACGTTGAATTGTTTTGCCTCTGAACGGCACTTTTTTGCACACCATGGAATAAATGGCGAGTCACATGGACCCCGAAGGCTCAGAGAAGGTTTGGGGAGGAGACCCACTGGAACAGGTTGGGAGACAGATGGTAGCCTCCCGTCAAGGCCATCCAGCGTGTTCTTTAACGTTGGATTGTTTTACCTCTGAGCGGCACTTTTTTGAACACAATGGGCTAAATGACCAAGTCACAAGGACCCCGAAGGCTCAGAGAAGGTTGGGGGAGGGGACCCACTGGAACAGCTGTTGGGAGACAGATGGTAGCCTCCCGTCAAGGCCATCCAGCGTGTTCTTTAACGTTGGATTGTTTTACCTCTGAGCGGCACTTTTTTGCACACCATGGGCTAAATGGCGAGTCACATGGACCCCGAAGGCTCAGAGAAGGTTTGGGGAGGAGACCCACTGGAACAGGTTGGGAGACAGATGGTAGCCTCCCGTCAAGGCCATCCAGCGTGTTCTTTAACGTTGGATTGTTTTACCTCTGAGCGGCACTTTTTGAACACAATGGGCTAAATGACCAAGTCACAAGGACCCCGAAGGCTCAGAGAAGGTTGCGGGAGGGGACCCATTGGAACAGCTGTTGGGAGACAGATGATATCTCCCATCAAGGCCATCCAATGTGTTCATTAACGTGCACAGGGTATGACTCTCCCGCACATGGGTCCGCGGCTTAACGTCCCATCCGACGGACCGCGGCCTTTCCAAACCCATCGGTGTCCCCTACTGACCGCAGGCAGGGCGGGGAGTTTTGCGGAGATAAATCTCAACTCTGGCCCAGCTGGGACTCGAACCTGGGAACTGCAGATTACGAGCCTGGCACGCTACCGTCTGAGCCCATTTCTGTAGTGATACTTTGAAGTATAAAACTTACGTTCAAAGTCAGGAAGTTTAGAAAGAAGTTTTCCGTTTGCATAGCATGGCAATTTCCCAACACTTTCAATATAATGCTGACTGGACCTGTCTTGAACGTCGAAGCCCTTACCACGCAGCACGAGCAGCTGCGAAACCCTCTTCAACGGTCTTTTTAGCAGCTGGTCTAAAGCCGTCAAACACATTACAGAAAAAAAAATCAGTATTCGAGCAGTGATAATTATAGAGGGAGTCACAGGTGATAATTGCCAAAATGAATGACTTTTTTTCCACCACTAGATATTTTCAATTGCAGTTTATATTGGCCAGGGGTCATAAATACAATTAAGACATCACCCAGTTAAAATGTGATGATTGCTTATGTAGAAATAAAAAACATTTATTAACAAAGTAATCGTTCAAAAGCATCCAATACTTGAGAAATAGACATGGACGTGATCTGATTAATAAATTGAACGTTGGATGAGTATAATTAACGATACTTAGGGTGAAATCTGTACACCTTTCTTGGCCCTGATATGTCCAATCAATGTTCCCTTTCTTGTCACATAGGTTGCGGCATATCTCTTGCTGGGTTGGGTTGTTTTACCTCTGAGCAGCACTTTTTCGCACACCATGGGCTAAATGGCTAGGTCACAAGGACCCCGAAGGCTCAGAGAAAGTTGTGGCAGGGGACCCACTGGAACAATTGTTGGGAGACAGATGGTAGCCTCCCGTCAAGGCCGTCCAGCATGTTCTTTAACGTTGGGTTGTTTTACTTCTGAGCGGCACTTTTTTGCACACCATGGGCTAAATGGCCAGGTCACAAGGACCCCGAAGGCTCAGAGAAGTTTGGGGGAGGGGACCCACTGGAACAACTGTTAGGAGACAGATGGTAGCCTCCCGTCAAGGTCATCCAGCGTGTTCTTTAACGTGCACAGGGTATGGCTCTCCCGGTCACGGGGTTACTGCTTAACGTCCCATCCGACGGACGGCGGCCTTTCCAAGCGCATCGGTGTCTCCTACTGACCATGGGAAAGGCGGGGAATTTTGCGGAGATAAATCTCAACGCTGACTCAGCTGGGACTCGAACCTGGGAACTGCAGATTACGATCCTGGCGCGCTACCAACTGAGCCACCCCCGCCCCTATTATTTCACGGACATCATGTATTGCTAGAAAACTTTTTTTTGTAACAGATATAATTCATAAAACGAAAACAAATATTATTGAAAGTATTATAAGAATTGCGCCTATTATCCAAAAAAACTAAAGCAATAATATCATTCCAAGGGTCTCAATATTATGGTCCTGTAGTTTTACAATATACTTTTTGATGTGCCTCGTAGATATTTCTTTCAGCCATCAGTTTTGCTGAGTACTGCCAGCAGAATGATTCGTAAGGCAATAGTAGTACTCTAAGGGCTTCAAAATTAGGGTACTATATTTTTACGATAACGTTTTTGTGTGCCTCGTACATATTTTGTTCAGCCACCAGTTTCACTGCGTACTGCCAGTAGACTGATTGGTAAGGCAGTCTAAACGCCTTAAAATTAGAGTACTATATTTTTACGATATTGTTTTATTGTGCCTCGCACATATTTCGTTCAGATATCGGTTTTACAGAGTACTGCCAGTAGATTGATTGGTAAGGCAATATGGAACCTCTTAGGATCACTTCAATATGGAACTTAAGAGGTTAACCTCTTAGGTTCACAGTTAGTAAGGAGGAAATGACAACAATATTTTTGGCAGCGTCTTTGGTTTCACGTTGGAATCGCATGGTAAATATTTTTGGTTATAGTAAGGCCTGCTTTTGGAATTTGCCTTTGGAATTCCCCACTGCAATTCCGAAATCAACCAGATGCACTCTGGGAATATTTGAAGCGTCTCGAACGATTCCCGACGAGTTACGATTGCCACAGACAGACACAAAAACAGACATTAAGAAAGAGAGACAGATATACACATAGACGGACATAAAGACGATAGACAAGCATACAGGCAAACACAAAGACAGACAGACAGACAGACACAAAGTCAGAGACAGATATATACAAAGACAGACAGACATATAAAAGACAGACATATATATAGAAAGACAGACAGACATATAAAAACAGACAGATATATACAAAGACAGACAGACATATAAAAATACACAGATATATACAAAGACAGACAGACATATAAAAAACACACAGATATATACAAAGACAGACAGATATATACAATGACAGACAGACATATAAAAGACAGACAGATATGTACAAAAACAGACAGATATATACAAAGACAGACAGACATATAAAGACAGACAGGTATGTACAAAAACAAACAGATATATACAAAGACAGACAGACATAAAAGACAGACAGATATATACAAAGACAGACAGGTATATACAAAGACAGACAGGTATATACAAAGACAGACAGACATATAAAAGGCAGACAGATATATACAAAGACAGACAGATATATACAAAAAGAGACAGACAAATACAGACAGATACACACACTCAAAGATAAACACAGAAGACACAGGGAAACAGACACAAAGACAAACAAAGAGAGACAGAAAGACAAACAAAGAGAGAAAAACAGACAGACACAAAGACAAAGAGCGAAAGACAAACAGACAGAGCAAAGAAAAAAAGAGACAGACAAACACGCACAAAGAAAAACAGATACAAATTCAAACAGAGACAGACACAAAAAGAAAAATAGACAGACAGACAGCTACTTACACAGACACCTTCTTCTATTAATGTAGATGCACTTCTTCGGCTTTCTTTTTATAATCGTCAGTGTATATTACCAATTGAGACGTTTTTTGTCCCAACGATTCTGTTGAAGCAACTTCAACACGACGAACAAATTGATTAAAGCAACCTGTGATGGTCGGGACCACCTACCGGGTGAGAAAAAGCCTTGATCGGCACCAAGTGTCATTATCTCCCAGTCTATTACCTCAGAAACATCAGATTTAATCACAAAGCAAATCTGTTTTAATATGTGGTTTCATTCGCGATTATATTCGTTACTTGTCCACCAGCGTTGATGAATTCCAGGAACAAGACCTCGTACAATGGGGTTGAACTGGTAAGATCAAGGTGGTCTGGACAAATCCCTCTACCTCCCCTAAAATAAAGAAGTTAAATTTAATTGAGTGCATGAACAACTATTTGCAAATGTACAAAAATGTGTTTAATTTTCTTTTTACTTTATTTGTTCTGTGGGAATGTTAAGTATAATAAGTATATGAAACGTGGACAGGATTAATGGATGATCCTTTAGTTCCAATTATAGCGAAAATAATGTGTGGTGTGTATGCTTGTTTCTATGTATTTTTCTTATTACTCCAGTTGAATAACGAAATTATTTTTCATTATGTTGTATAGTTATTTCGTTACGTAGTATCCAAAGTATTTGCTACATTATGGATTTGGGTTGGGATGTTTTACCTCTGAGCGGCACTTTTTTGCACACCATGGGCTAAATGGCCAGGCCACATAGACCCCGAAGGCTCAGAGAAGGTTGGGGGAGGGGACCCACTGGAACAGCTGTTGGGAGACAGATGGTAGCCTCCCGTCAAGGCCATCCAGCGTATTCTTTAAAGTTGGGTTGTTTTACTTCTGAGCGGCACTTTTTTGCACATCATGGACTAAATGGCCAGGTCACATGGACCCCGAAGGCTCAGAGAAGGTTGGGGGAGAGACAGCTGTTGGGACAGCTGTTGGGAGACAGATGGTAGCCTCCCGTCAAGGCCATCCAGCGTGTTCTTTAACGTGCACAGGGTATGGCTCTCCCGCACACGGCGTCACGGCTTAACGACCCATACGACGGACGGCGGTCTTTCCAAGCCCATCGGTGTCCCCTACTGACCATGGGCGGGGAGTTTTGCGGAGATAAATCTCGACGCTGACCCAGCTGGGACTCGAACCTGAGAACTACAGATTACGAGCCTGGCGCGCTACCGACTGAGCCTCCCCCGCCCCTACATTATGGAAGTCTCACAAATGTGATTAATCATGTGAGACCCAAAAATACAGTTCTATACGTAAAACTAATATGAATAGAAACTACTACTACTCTATTCTTTAAATTCTTAACAGCAGAAAAAAATAATTCTGCTTTATTCACCAATGGCAATCAATAGACAATTAGAAAGATTCTGAGCATGCGCAGTTGACACTTCCATAGTTTTACTACAGTCGCTCAAAAAAAATATCCGAATACTATGGTTGATTGCAGAATTCAGAAAAAAATATCTGGAAACGATTTTTTTTTAGAAATTAGTAAAATTAGTGAAAATAGTTAGAAAACGTGACACGAAGGTTGCCAGATCACTAATTTCTAAAAAAAACGTTGCCATAAATTTTTCTGAATTCTGCAATCAACTGCAGTGTTCGGATATTTTTTTTGAGCGACTGTACATCATTAGTCAATAACGTATCAAAAATGGCAAACGGCTATCACTAGGAAGCGAGCGTCAACTAAGGTTTGTCACACACTAGAAATAGTACAATGAGCTTCAGATATTTTCCCATGATGCACTACTAATTGTCCATGATCATTAACCTGCTGTACAGTATACATTACTAATACGCCAATGATCTTGAACTCTTTTACAGAATCCACTACTAATTCGCCAATGATCTTGAACTGCTTTACAGGGTTGTGTTGGGTTGCTTTACCTCTGAGCGGCACTTTTTTACACACCATGGGATAAATGGCCAGGTCACATGGATCCCGAAGGTTGGGGGAGGGGACCCACTGGAACAGCTGTTGGGAGACAGATGGTAGCCTCCCGTCAAGGCCATCCAGAGTGTTCTTTAACGTTGGGTTGTTTTACCTCTAAACGTCACTTTTTTGCACACCATGGGCTAAATGGCCAGGTCACATGGACTCTGAAGGCTCAGAGAAGGTTAGAGGAAGGGACCTACTAGAACAGCTGTAGGGAGATAGATGGTAGCCTCTCGTCAAGACCATCCAGCGTGTCTACTCTAAGTACGAAAAATAGACAGACACCTTCTTCAATTAATGTAGATGTACCTCGTCAGCTTTCTTTTTATAATCGTCAGTGTATATTACTGATTTGAGACGTTTTTTGTCCCAACGACTCTGTTGAAGCAACTTCAACACGACGAACAAATTGATTAAAGCAACCTCTGATCGTCGGGACCACCTGCCGGATGAGAAAAAGCCTTGATCGGCACCAAGTGTCATTATCTCCCATTCTATGACCTCAGAAACATCAGATTTAATCACAAAGCAAATCTGTTTTAATATGTGGTTTTATTCGCGATTATATTCGTTACTTGTCCACCAGCGTTGATGAATACCTGAATCAAGACCTCGTACAATGGGGTTGAACTGGTAAGATCAAGGTGGTCTGGACAAATCCCTCTACCTCCCCTAAAATAAAGAAGTTAAATTTAATTGAGTGCATGAACAACTATTTGCAAATGTACAAAAATGTGTTTAATTTTCTTTTTACTTTATTTGTTCTGTGGGAATGTTAAGTATAATAAGTATATGAAACGTGGACAGGATTGATGGATGATCCTTTAGTTCCCATTATAGCGAAAATAATGTGTGGTGTGTGTGCTTGTTTCTATGTATTTTTTTATTCTTCCAGTTGAATAACGAAATTATTATTCATTACGTTGTATAGTTATTTCGTTACGTAGTTTCCAAAGTATTTGCTACATTATGGATTTTGGTTGGGTTGTTTTACCTCTGAGCGGCACTTTTTTGCACATCATGGATTAAATGGCCAGGTCACAAGGGCCCCGAAGGCTCAGAGAAGGTTGTGTGAGGGGACCCACTGGAACAGCTGTTGGGAGACAGATGGTAGCCTCCCGTCAAGGCCATCCAGCGTGTTCTTTAACGTTGGGTGGTTTTACCTCTGAGCGGCACTTTTATTTGCACACCATGGGCTAAATGACCAGGTCGCAAGGACCCCGAAGGCTCGGGGAGAAGATCCACTGGAACAGCTGTTGGAAGACAGATGGTAGCCTCCCGTCAAGGCCATCAAGCGTGTTCTTTAACGTTGGGTTGTTTTACCTCTGAGCGGCACTTTTTTCACACCATGGACTAAATGGCCAGATCACATGGACCCTGAAGGCTCAGAAAAGGTTGGGGGAGGGGACCCACCGGAACAGCTGTTGGGAGACAGATGGTAGTCTCCCGTCAAGGCCATCCAGCGTGTTCTTTAACGTGCACAGGGTATGGCTCACCCGCCCACGGCCTCACGGCTTAACGACCCATCCGACGGACGGCGGTCTTTCCAAGCCCATCGGTGTCCCCTACTGACCGTGGGCAGGGCGTGGCCCAGCTGGGACTCGAACCTGGGATCTACAGATTACGAGTCTGGCGCGCTACCGACTGAGCCACCCCCGCCCTTATTTTCAGAAAGTGACAACGAATAAAATCTACTTAATTAGCATATGGAAGTCATTATTTTTGCACTTTTGTATTCTTGAATTAGTGACATATTTTTTTTTCTTCTATGGTTTGTTCTATAATTGATTACAAATCAACCATAGAATACTATGCTACTGATCACGTACAGTCGCTAAAAAAGTATCCGAACACTATGGTTGATTACAAAATTCAGAAAAAATATCTAGCAAAGATTTTTTTCTGAATTCTGTAATCAACCATAGTGTTCGGATACTTTTTTGAGAGACTGTAGGTGGTCATATTATTTTGATACTAGATCGTGTGGGCTCACTCGCGGAAATATTGAGCGTGTGCAGTTACCGTTCACAGCAAACTGGAGCGTGTGCAGTAACTGCACACGCTGCAGTTTGCTGTGAAAGGTAACTGGAGCGTGTACAGTTGCTGCACACGCTGCAGTTTGCTGTGAACGGTAACTGGAGCGTGTACAGTTGCTGCACACGCTCCAGATATTTGTCCTGAATTCTGTAATCACTTGACACGAAGGTTGCCAGATCACTAATTTCTAAAAAAATCGTTGCCAGATATTTTTTCTTAATTTTGTAATCAACCATAGTGTTAGGATACTTTTTTGAGTAACTGTACGAGAATCTGATGATGATGATGAAAGAGACCTGGGTTCGAGTCCTGGGTAAGACATGGTTTTGTGTGTTGTTTTTCTGCTGAGGTCCTGCCATCCTCACAGACCTTCTACTCTGGCATATAAACTGACAGGCTCCTGTCAGACCTCTGTGGCAAGCAGCTGCTTGAGGGGGTATTTATTTCTTAGTAGCGCACTTGGCTACTGATCTAAGGGACCTGGGTTCGAGCCCCGGATTAGGCATGGATGTGTGTGTCGTTTTTCTGCTGAGGCCTTCCATCCTCACAGACCTTCTACTATGGCATAAAAACTAACAGGCTCCTGTCAAACCTCTGTGACAAGGAGCTGCTTGAGGGGGTATAATTAATAAAGATATAATAAAGTTGTCTTTTTTTTAAATCGGAAGATTTGAAAGAAATACACTGTTACACTAGGGCAGACACGCACACACAAAAACTGGGGGCAGGGATGGCAGCTTCAATTTTTATACAGGACCCACAACTAATACGCCAATGATCTTGAACTCTCGTACAGGATTCACTACCAATACGCCAGTGAGATTGAACTCTTTTACAGGACCCACTACTAACACGCCAGTACACGCCTGTACAAGAGCGCGCCAGGCTCATAATCTGTAGTTCCCAGGTTCGAGTCCCAGCTGGATCAGCGTTGAGATTTATCTCCGCAAAACTCCCCGCCCTGCCCACGGTCAATATGGGACACCGATGGACTTGGAAAGGCCGCCGTCAGTTGGATGGGACGTTAAGCCGTGGCCCCGTCTGCGGGAGAGCCATACCCTGTGCACGTTAAAGAACACGCTGGATGGCCTTGACGGAAGGCTACCATCTGTCTTCCAACAGCTGTTCCAGTGGGCCCCTCCCCCAACCTTCTCTGAGCCTTCGGGGTCCATGTGACCTGGCCATTTAGCCCATGGTGTGCAAAAAAGTGCCCCTCAGAGGTAAAACAACAACAACAACAACACACACAAAAAAAAACCATTATATTAAACTTCACCAAAAAGCATCTGCACTTTATTGGGCCCTTCCTTAATATTAATGACGTCACACCTGTTCTCGGTATAATCGAGGCACGCGGCCCCTTTTGTCCTTGCCTCGGCCCCCCCCCACAAATTCTTTCCCACCAAATATATCTTAGAACATGAATTTACATACAATGGACTTCAGAATAAACTTCATACGCAAGCAAAAAATTTAAAGGCGGTAATGACGTAATAGACTAAATTTTCAACCGTCTTTCATTGTTGTTCGGCCTTTATGGATCTATTGTTAAGTCACAGCTGAACTGATTGTTAAGTTCGTCGTCAGGTGTGCATTGTTGCTTTTCGCTGTTATCGTAGAATCTGACAGAAAAATTAAGGAATTGTTGGATAACGATCCCATCAGTTAAGGGTTGATACTTTTAAAGTCGTGTCTTGTATCGCTAAATCCGAAATTGATTTCAACTCTCTAATGCTGCATTCACGTAACTACACTATAAAAGTCTTTTTGTTTTTGGGCACGGAAAGTTGGGGGGGGGGATGAATTCAAATGAATTTTTTTTAGACCAATCCTGCTTGTTCAGATAAGGATATTAGTAGATTGTCCTAGATCAATGGCTGAAGTTCCTGTACAAGAGTTCAAGCTCACTGGCGTATTGGTAGTGATTCCTGTACGCGAGTTCAAGCTCACTGGCGTATTAGCAGTGGATCCTGTACAAGAGTTCAGGCTCACTGGTGTATTAGTAGTGTGTCCTGTAAAAGAGTTCAAGCTCACTGGTGTATTAGTAGTGGGTCCTGTAAAAGAGTTCAAGCTCACTGGCGTATTAGTAGTGGGTCCTGTACGAGACTTCAATCTCACTGGCGTATTGGTAGTGGATCCTGTACAAGAGTTCAAGCTCACTGGCGTATTGGTAGTGATTCCTGTACGAGAGTTCAAGCTCACTGGCGTATTAGCAGTGGATCCTGTACAAGAGTTCAGGCTCACTGGTGTATTAGTAGTGTGTCCTGTAAAAGAGTTCAAGCTCACTGGTGTATTAGTAGTGAATCCTGTAAAAGAGTTCAAGCTCACTGGTGTATTAGTAGTGGATCCTGTAAAAGAGTTCAAGCTCACTGGCGTATTAGTAGTGGGTCCTGTACGAGACTTCAATCTCACTGGCGTATTGGTAGTGATTCCTGTACGCGAGTTCAAGCTCACTGGCGTATTAGCAGTGGATCCTGTACAAGAGTTCAGGCTCACTGGTGTATTAGTAGTGTGTCCTGTAAAAGAGTTCAAGCTCACTGGTGTATTAGTAGTGGGTCCTGTAAAAGAGTTCAAGCTCACTGGCGTATTAGTAGTGGATCCTGTACGAGACTTCAATCTCACTGGCGTATTGGTAGTGGATCCTGTACAAGAGTTCAAGCTCACTGGCGTATTGGTAGTGATTCCTGTACGCGAGTTCAAGCTCACTGGCGTATTAGCAGTGGATCCTGTACAAGAGTTCAGGCTCACTGGCGTATTAGTAGTGTGTCCTGTAAAAGAGTTCAAGCTCACTGGTGTATTAGTAGTGGATCCTGTAAAAGAGTTCAAGCTCACTGGTGTATTAGTAGTGGGTCCTGTACGAGACTTCAATCTCACTGGCGTATTGGTAGTGGATCCTGTACAAGAGTTCAAGCTCACTGGCTTATTGGTAGTGATTCCTGTACGAGAGTTCAAGCTCACTGGCCTATTAGCAGTGGATCCTGTAAAAGAGTTCAAGCTCACTGGCGTATTGGTAGTGATTCCTGTACGAGAGTTCAAGCTCACTGGCGTATTAGCAGTGGATTTTGTACAAGAGTTCAAGCTCACTGGCATATTAATAGTGGGTCCTGTAAAAGAGTTCAAGCTCACTGGTGTATTAGTAGTGGATCCTGTAAAAGAGTTCAAGCTCACTGGCGTATTAGTAGTGAGTCCTGTACAAGAGTTCAAGCTCACTGGTGTATTGGTAGTGATATCTGTACCAGAGTTCAACCTCACTAGCCTATTAGCAGTGGGTCCTGTACGAGAGTTCAATCTCATTGCCGTATTGGTAGTGAATCCTGTACGAGAGTTCAATCTCATTGCCGTATTGGTAGTGAATCCTGTACGAGAGTTCAAGATCATTGGTTATTAGTAGTGGGTCCTGTAAAAAAGTTCTAGCTCACTGGCGTATTAGTAGTGGATCCTGTACAAGAGTTGAAGCTCACTGGCGTATTACTAGTGGGTCCTGTACGAGAATTCAAGATCATTGTCGTATTAGTAGTGGGTCCTGTATAAAAATTGAAGCTCATTGGCGTATTGGTAGTGAGTCCTGTACGAGAGTTCAAGATCATTGGCTTATTAGTAGTGGGTCCTGTAAAAGAGTTCAAGATCATTGGTGTATTAGTAGTGGATTCTGTAAAAGAGTTCAAGATCATTGGCGTATTAGTAATGTATCCTGTACAGCAGGTTAATGATCATGGACAATTAGTAGTGCATCATGGGAAAATATCTGAAGCTCATTGTACTATTTCTAGTGTGTGACAAACCTTAGTTGACGCTCGCTTCCTAGTGATAGCCGTTTGCCATTTTTGATACGTTATTGACTAATGATGTACAGTCGCTCAAAAAAAATATCCGAACACTGCAGTTGATTGCAGAATTCAGAAAAATTTATGGCAACGTTTTTTTTAGAAATTAGTGATCTGGCAACCTTCGTGTCACGTTTTCTAACTATTTTCACCAATTTTACTAATTTCTAAAAAGAAATCGTTTCCAGATATTTTTTTCTGAATTCTGCAATCAACCATAGTATTCGGATATTTTTTGAGCGACTGTAGTAAAACTATGGAAGTGTCAACTGCGCATTCTCAGAATCTTTCTAATTGCCTATTGATTGCCATTGGTGAATAAAGCAGAATTATTTTTTTCTGCTGTTAAGAATTTAAAGAATAGAGTAGTAGTAGTTTCTATTCATATTAGTTTTACGTATAGAACTGTATTTTTGGGTCTCACATGATTAATCACATTTGTGAGACTTCCATAATGTAGGGGCGTGGGAGGCTCAGTCGGTAGCGCGCCAGGCTCGTAATCTGTAGTTCCCAGGTTCGAGTCCCAGCTGGGTCAGCGTCGAGATTTATCTCCGCAAAACTCCCCGTCCACGGTCAGTAGGGGACACCGATGGGCTTGGAAAGACCGCCGTCCGTCGTATGGGTCGTTAAGCCGTGACGCCGTGTGCGGGAGAGCCATACCCTGTGCACGTTAAAGAACACGCTGGATTGCCTTGACGGGAGGCTACCATCTGTCTCCCAACAGCTGTTCCAGTGGGTCCCCTCCCTCAACCTTCTCTGAACTTTCGGGGTCCTTGTGACCTGGCCATTTAGTGCATGGTGTGCAAAAAAGTGCCGCTCAGAGGTAAAACAACCCAACGTTAAAGAACACGCTTGATGGCCTTGACGGGAGGCTACCACCTGTTTCCCAACAGCTGTTCCAGTGGGTCCCCTCCCCAATCTTCTCTGAGCCTTCGGGGCCCTTGTGACCTGGACATTTAGTCCATGGTGTGCAAAAAAGTGCCGCTCAGAGGTAAAACAACCCAACGTTAAAAAACACGCTGGATGGCGTTGACGGGAGGCTACCATCTGTCTCCCAACTGCTGTTCCAGTGGGTCCCCTCCCCCAACCGTCTCTGAGCCTTCGGGGTCCATGTGACCTGGCCATTTCGCCCATGGTGTGCAAAAAAGTGCCGCTCAGAGGTAAACAACCCAACCCAACTCCAAAATGTAGCAAATACTTTGGAAACTACGTAACGAAATAACTATACAACGTAATGAATAATAATTTCGTTATTCAACTGGAATAATAAAAAAATACATAGAAACAAGCACACACACCACACATTATTTTCGCTATAACTGGAACTAAAGTATCATCCATCAATACTGTCCGCGTTTCATATACTTATTATATTTAATCATTCCCACAGAACAAATAAATTAAAAAAAATTAAACACATTTTTGTAAATTTGCAAATAGTTGTTCATGCACTCAATTAAATTTAGCTTCTTTATTTTAAGGGAGGGGGGAGGTATTTGTCCAGACCACCTTGAACTTACCAGTTCAACCCCCTTGTACGAGGTCTTGTTCCTGGTATTCATCAACGCTGGTGGACAAGTAACGAATATAATCGCGAATAAAACCACATATTAAAACAGATTTGCTTTGTGATTAAATCTGATGTTTCTGAGGTCATAGACTGGGAGATAATGACACTTGGTGCCGATCAAGGCTTTTTCTCACCCGGTAGGTGGTCCCGACCATCAGAGGTTGCTCTAATCAATTTGTTCGTCGTGTTGAAGTTGCTTCAACAGAATCGTTGGGACAAAAAACGTCTCAATTAGTAAAATACACTGACGATTATAAAAAGAAAGCTGAAGAAGTACATCTACATTAATAGAAGAAGGTGTCTGTCTAAGTAGCTGTCTGTCTGTCCATTTTTCTTTTTGTGTCTGTCTCTGTTTGAATTTGTATCTGTTTTTCTTTGTGTGTGTTTGTCTGTCTCTTTTTTTTTTGTTTCTGTCTGTTTTGGCTTTCTCTCTTTGTCTTTGTGTCTGTATGTCTAGCTTTCTCTCTTTGTTTGTCTTTCTGTCTTTCTTTGTTTGTCTTTGTGTCTGTTTCCCTGTGTCTTCTGTCTGTGTTTATCTTTGAGGTGTGTATCTATCTGTCTGTATTTGTCTGTCTGTCTTTGTATATATCTGTCTTTTATATGTCTGTCTTTGTATATATCTGTCTTTTATATGTCTGTCTTTGTATATATATATATATCTGTCTGTTTTTTATATGTCTGTCTGTCTTTGTAGTTATCTATCTGTCATTTTTTATATGTCTGTCTGTCTTTGTATATATCTGTTTTTGTACCTATCTGTCTGTCTTTTATATGTCTGTCTGTCATTGTATATGTCTGTCTGTCTTTGTATATATCTGTCTGTTTTTCACATGTCTGTCTTTGTATATATCTGTGTGCTTTTTATGTCTGTCTGTCTTTGTATATATCTGTCTGTCTTTGTATATATCTGTCTGTTTTTTATATGTCTGTCTGTCTTTGTATATATCTGTTTTTGTACCTATCTGTCTGTCTTTTATATGTCTGTCTGTCATTGTATATGTCTGTCTGTCTTTGTATATATCTGTCTGTTTTTCACATGTCTGTCTCTGTATATATCTGTCTGTTTTTCACATGTCTGTCTCTGTATATATCTGTGTGCTTTTTATGTCTGTCTGTCTTTGCATATATCTGTCTGTTTTTCATATGTCTGTCTTTGTATATATATATCTCTGTTTTTTATATGTCTGTCTTTTATATGTCTGTCTGTCTTTGTATATATCTGTCTGTCTTTTATATGTCTGTCTGTCTTTGCATATATCTGTCTGTTTTTATATGTCTGTCTGTCTTTGTATATATCTGTCTGTTTTTATATATCTGTCTGTCTATGTATATGTCTGTCTCTGACTTTGTGTCTGTCTGTCCGTCTTTGTGTTTACCTGTATGCTTGTCTATTGTCTTTGTGTCTGTCTATGTGTATATCTGTCTCTCTTTCTTTGTGTCTGTCTGTGGCAATCGTAACTCGTCGGGAATCGTTCGAGACGCTTCAAATATTCCCAGAGTGCATCTGGTTGATTTCCGAATTGCAGTGGTGAATTCCAAAGGCAAATTCCAAAAGCAGGAATTACTGTAACCAAAAATATTTACCATGCGATTCCAACGTGAAACCAAAGACGCTGCCAAAAATATTGTTGTCATTTCCTCCTTCCTAACTCTGAGAACCTAAGAGGCCAGAACAACATTTAAACCTCCTGCCGTTGTCAGATCTATCCACGTTTTCAAAGGCATTATTACATTAACGTGTCCCATTGCAGTTAGGAAGCTGATCTTTTTACCCAACACAGGGTCACAAGGCGCGAACCAAGGTACGGAATTTCGTACCTTTTGGACGGGTGTCTCTGGACCCCTAGGGCATTGAAATCTCTCGAAAAGGAAATGAAAACCTTGGTTGCCACGAGCTATGAGCACGAGCTGTGACGTCGGCAAGAACCTGAGAAACACAGGACATTTCTTTGTGTTGAATCTCTGCTAAAGGTTCCGGAACTGGGTAATGGGTGACACATCTCTCAGCCTTCGGGGTCCTTGTGACCTGGCCATTTAGACAATTGTGTGAAAAAAAAGTGCCCCTCAGAGCTTCAGTCTAAGTTAGCCTCGAACTAGACTAACTTAGACGACAGTGAAGGTCGTGTTGGGATTGGGTTGTTTTACCTCTGAGCAGCACTTTTTTGCACACAATGGGCTAAATGGCCAGGTCACAAGGACCCCGAAGGCTCAGACAAGGTTAGAGGAGGGGACCCACTGGAACAGCTGTTGGAAGACAGATGGTAGCCTCCCGTCAAATCCATCCAGCGAGTTCTTTAACGTTGGATTGTTTTACATATGAGCGGCACTTTTTTGCACACCATGGGCTAAATGGCCAGGTCACAAGGACCCCGAAGGCTCAGAGAAGGTTGGGGGAGGCGACCCACTGGAACAGTGTTGGGAGAGAGATGATAGCCTCTCGTCAAAGCCATCCAGCGTGTTCTTTAACGTTGGGTTGTTTTACCTCTGAGCGGCACTTTTTTTCACACAATTGGCTAAATGGTCAGGTCACAAGGACCCCGAAGGCTCAGAGAAGGTTGGGGGACGGGACCACTGAAACAGCTGTTGGGAGACAGATGGTAGCCTCCCGTCAAGGCCATCCAGCGTGTTCTTTAACGTGCACAGGATACGGCTCTCCCGCACACGGGGCCACGGCTTAACGTCCCATCCAACGGACGGCGGCCTTTCCAAGCCCATCGGTGTCCCCTACTGACCGTGGGCAGGGCGGGGAATTTTGCGGAGATACGCGCCGTCCCGTGGCCGAGTGGTTAGCGCGTTTGGCTACTGATCTACGGGACCTGGATTCGAGCCCCGGGTAAGGCGTGGATGTTCGTGTTGTTTTCTGCTGAGGTCCTACCATCCTCACAGACCTTCTACTTTGGCATAAAAACTGACAGGCTCCTGTCAGACCTCTGTGGCAAGCAGCTGCTTGAGGGAGTATTTGTTATTTATTATTAAATCTCAACGCTGACCCAGCTGGGACTCGAACCTTGGAACTACAGATTACGAGCCTGGCGCGCTACTGGCCCTTGTACAGGCGTGTACTGGCGTGTTAGTAGTGGGTCCTGTACAAGAGTTCAATCTTACTGGCGTATTGGTAGTGAATCGTGTACGAGAGTTCAAGGTCATTGGCTTATTAGTAGTGGATCCTGTATAAATAATGAAGTTGCCACCCCTGCCCCCAGTTTTTGTGTGTGCGTGTCTGCCCTAGTGTAACAGTGCATTTCTTTCAAATCTTCCGATTTAAAAAAAAATGACAACTTTATTATAACTTTATTAATTATACCCCCTCAAGTAGCTGCTTGTCACAGAGGTCTGACAGGAGCCTACCAGTTTAATGCGCCATGGTAGAAGGTCTGTGAGGATGGCAGGACCTCAGCAGAAAAACGACATATACATCCATGCGTTACGTGGTACTCGAACCCAGATCCCTTTCATCATGATCAGACTCTTGTACAGTCGCTCAAAAAAGTATCCGAACGCTATGGTTGATTACAGAATTCAGAAAAAATATCTGGCGACGATTTTTTTTTAGAAATTAATGATCTGGCAACCTTCGTGTCACGTGATTACAGAATTCAGGAAAAATATCTGGAGCGTGTACAGCAACTGTACGCGCTCCAGTTACCGTTCACAGCAAACTGGAGCGTGTGCAGTTACTGCACACGCTCCAGTTTGCTGTGAACGGTAACTGCACACGCTCAATATTTCCGTGAGTGAGCCCACACGATCTAGTATCAAAATAATATGACCACCTACACTCGCTCAAAAAACAAGTATCGAACACTATAGTTGATTACAAAATTCAGAAAAAATATCTGGCAACGATTTTTTTAGAAATTAATGATCTGGCAACCTTCGTGTCGTGACACGAAGGTTGCCAGATCATTAATTTCTAAAAAGTGATCTAGTGATCTGGCAACCTTCGTGTCGTGACACGAAGGTTGCCAGATCACTAATTTCTAAAACAATCGTTGCCAGATATTTTTTCTGAATTTTGTAATCAACCATAGTGTTCGGATACTTTTTTAGCGACTGTACGTGATCAGTAGCAAACTCGCTAACCATCAGGCTACGTGACGGCTCTAAAAGGTTTACAATTTAGTTATAAATACACAATAAGAATTTACAAAGACATATGCATACACACGCATTTACCCACGTACATATTTACATACATATTACCACATACATACTTAATATATTATGTTAAGTTAGTATGTAACGTAATTAAATTATGTATATATACATGAATGTGTTTATATTACATACACATATATGCATTGAATATTACGCATTCACACGTATATTATGTATGTATGTATGAATGTATGTATATATACACATGTATATTATGTATGTAAGTATATTACAGAATTCAGAAAAAATATCTGGCAATGATTTTTTTTAGAAATTAGTGATCTGAAAACCTTCGTGTCACGTGACAAGAAGGTTGCCAGATCACTAATTTCTAACAAGAAATCGTTGCCAGATATTTTTTCTGAATTCTCTAATCAACCATAGTGTTCGGATATTTATTTGAGCGACTGTACATATATAAAATAAATTATTCTTCGTAAAGGAAAAATATGTCACTAATTCAAGAATACAAAAGTGCAAAAAAATATGACTTACATATGCTTATTAACTAGATTTTATTCATTGTCACTTTCTGACAATAGACGAATTCGTTTGCCTAAAGGGGCGGGGGTGGCTCAGTCGGTAGCGCGCCAGGCTCGTAATCTGTAGTTCCCAGGTTCGATTCTCAGCTGGGTCAGCGTTGAGATTTATCTACGCAAAATTCCCAGCCCTGCCCACGGTCAGTAGGGGACACCGGGCTTGGGAAGGCCGCCGTCCGTCGGATGGGACGTTAAGCCGTTGCCCCGTGTGCGGGAGAGCCATACCCTGTGCACGTTAAAGAACACGCTGGATGGCCTTGATGGGAGGCTACCATCTGTCTCCCAACAGCTGTTTCAGTGGGTCCCCTCCCCCAACCTTCTCTGAGCAGTCGGGGTTCTTGTGACCTGGCCATTTAGCCCATGGTGTGCAAAAATGTGCTGCTCAGATGTAAAACAACCCAACGTTAAAGAACACTCTGGATGGCCTTGACGGGAGGCTACCATCTGTCTCCCAACAGCTGTTCCAGTGGGTCTCCTCCCCAACCTTCTCCGAGCTTTCGGGATCCTTGTGACCTGGCCATTTAGCCCATGGTGTGGAAAAAAGTGCTGCTCAGATGTAAAGCAATCCAACGTTAAAGGACACTCTGGATGGCCTTGACGGGAGGCTACCATCTGTCTTCCAACAGCTGTTCCAGTGGATCTTCTCCCCGAGCCTTCGGGGTCCTTGCGACCTGGTCATTTAGCCCAGGGTGTGCAAAAAAAAGTGCCGCTCAGAGGTAAAACAACCCAACGTTAAAGAACACGCTGGATGGCCTTGACGGGAGGCTACCATCTGTCTCCCAACAGCTGTTCCAGTGGGTCCCCTCCCCAAACCTTCTCTGAGCCTTCGGGGTCCTTGCAACCTGGCCATTTAGCCCATGGTGTGCAAAAAAGTGTCGCTCAGAGGTAAAAAAACCCAACCTCCCTCTTCTAGATCAGGCCCTGGCGGTGAAGATCGTTTAGCGTTAATCGTGTCTAAGAGATAATATTGATTCTGATGTATGGCAGTGAAAACCACTTTAAGTTCGCCAACTCTCTCATCAGCCGAGCTGAGGTCACACCTTGAGGAACGTCTGCAAGCGACAGTGTGACGCCCGCGAAACCCGCCAAGGTCTGTTTCAGGATGAATCCTTTAAGACACAAGGGCAGATCTATGTCCGGTTCAGTTATATAGTGATTTCCTGTATCATGACATGCAGGTGTCCTTGAACGAAACTGTATGTACCCGAATTGGTCTCCATGAAACAACCTCACATACAGAAATGTCGTCGCTATGTACGGTCTCGTACCGGAAACGGCCTTTCGCCTTTTTTTTTCATTTGTTTGATTTCTTATCGTTAATTACGTTTGGTTGATTACAGAATACAGAAAAAGTATCTGGGAACGATTTTTTTAGAAATTAGTTATCTGGCACCTTCGTGTACTTTATTAGGTACAGTCGTTGAAAAAAATATTCGAACACTATGGTTGATTAGCCGTCTCGTGGCCGAGTGGTTAGCACGCTTGGCTATTGATCTAAGGGACAGGGTTCGAACCCCGGGTAAGGCATGGATGTGTGTGTCGTTTATCTGCTGAGGTCCTGCCATCCTCACAGATCTTCTACTGTGGCATATAAACTGACAGGCTCCTGTCAGACCTCTGTGGCAAGCAGCTGCTTGAAAGGGTATTTTATTTTTTTTTTATTTTTATGGTTGATTACGGAATTTAGAAGAAATATCTGGAAACGATTTATTTTCAGAAATTAGTGATCTGCCAACCTTCGTGTCACGTGACACGAAGTCTATCTAAGTAAATGCATTATTCTCGGTTTTTTTTTTAAAGTGAAAAGCTCGAACCTGAGTATTTTATTGAGTTTCGCAACAATCGATTTAAGACAATTGTTCTTGTCTTTATTTAAAGTGAAACTATTTCCAGCCTGAATGCTGTTGTTGTTGTTTCGCAACCATCTAAGTAAATCCATTATTCTCGGTTTTCTTTAAAGTGAAAAGCTCGAACCTGAGTATTTTATTGAGTTTTGCAACAATAGATTTAAGACAATTATTCTCGTCTTTATTTAAAGTGAAACTGTTTCCAGCCTCAATGCTGTTTTTGTCGTTTCGCAACCATCTAAGTAAATCCATTATTCTCGGTTTTCTTTAAAGTGAAAAGCTCGAACCTTAGTATTTTATTGAGTTTCGCAACAATCGATTTAAGACAATTGTTCTTGTCTTTATTTAAAGTGAAACTGTTTCCAGCCTGAATGTTGTTGTTGTTGTTTCGCAACCATCTATGTAAGTGTATTATTCTCGGTTTTCTTTAAAGTAAAAAGATCGAACCTGAGTATTTTATTGAGTTTCGCAACAATCGATTTAAGATAATTTTTCTCGTCTTTATTTAAATTGAAACTGTTTCCAGCAACAATGCTGTTGTTGTTGTTTCGCAACCATCTAAGTAAATGCATTATTCTCGGTTTCCTTTAAAGTGAAAAGATCGAACCTGAGTATTTTATTGAGTTTCGCAACAATCGATTTAAGACAATTATTCTCGTCTTTATTTAAAGTGAAACTGTCTCCAGCCTGAATGCTGTTGTTGTTGTTTCGCAACCATCTAAGTAAATGCATTATTCTCGGTTTTCTTTAAAGTGAAAAGATCGAACCTGAGTATTTTATTGAATTTCGCAACAATCGATTTAAGACAATTATTCTCGTCTTTATTTAAAGTGAAACTATTTCCAGCCTGAATGCTGTTGTTGTTTGATCGCAACCATGTAAGTAAATGCGTTATTCTCGGTTTTCTTTAAAGTGAAAAGATCGAACCTGAGTATTTTATTGAGTTTCGCAACAATCGATTTAAGACAATTATTCTCGTCTTTATTTAAAGTGAAACTGTTTCCAGCCTGAATGTTGTTGTTTCGAACCATCTATGTAAGTGTATTATTCTCGGTTTTCTTTAAAGTAAAAAGATCGAACCTGAGTATTTTATTGAGTTTCGCAACAATCGATTTAAGACAATTATTCTCGTCTTTATTTAAAGTGAAACTGTTTCCATCTTGAATGCTGTTGTTGTTGTTTCGCAACCATCTATGTAAGTGCATTATTCTCGGTTTTCTTTAAAGTGAAAAGATCGAACCTGAGTATTTTATTGAGTTTCGCAACAATCGATTTAAGACAATTATTCTCGTCTTTATTTAAAGTGAAACTATTTCCAGCCTGAATGCTGTTGTTGTTTGATCGCAACCATGTAAGTAAATGCGTTATTCTCGGTTTTCTTTAAAGTGAAAAGATCGAACCTGAGTATTTTATTGAGTTTCGCAACAATCGATTTAAGACAATTATTCTCGTCTTTATTTAAAGTGAAACTGTTTCCATCTTGAATGCCGTTGTTGTTGTTTCGCAACCATCTAAGTAAATACATTATTCTCGGTTTTCTTTAAAGTGGAACAGATTCGAACCTGAGTATTTTATTGAGTTTCGCAACAATCAATTTAAGACAATTATTTTCGTCTTTATTTAAAGTGAAACTTTTTCCAGCCTCAATGCTGTTTTTGTCGTTTCGCAACCATCTATGTAAGTGCATTATTCTCGGTTTTCTTTAAAGTGAAAAGATCGAACCTGAGTATTTTATTGAGTTTCGCAACAATCGATTTAAGACAATTATTCTCGTCTTTATTTAAAGTGAAACTATTTCCAGCCTGAATGCTGTTGTTGTTTGATCGCAACCATGTAAGTAAATGCGTTATTCTCGGTTTTCTTTAAAGTGAAAAGATCGAACCTGAGTATTTTATTGAGTTTCGCAACAATCGATTTAAGACAATTATTCTCGTCTTTATTTAAAGTGAAACTGTTTCCATCTTGAATGCCGTTGTTGTTGTTTCGCAACCATCTAAGTAAATACATTATTCTCGGTTTTCTTTAAAGTGGAACAGATTCGAACCTGAGTATTTTATTGAGTTTCGCAACAATCAATTTAAGACAATTATTTTCGTCTTTATTTAAAGTGAAACTTTTTCCAGCCTCAATGCTGTTTTTGTCGTTTCGCAACCATCTAAGTAAGTGCATTATTCTCGGTTTCCTTTAAAGTGAAAAGATGGAACCTTAGTATTTTATTGAGTTTCGCAACAATCGATTTAAGACAATTATTCTCATCTTTATTCAAAGTGAAACTGTCTCCAGCCTGAATGTTGTTGCTGCTGTTTCGCAACCATCTAAGTAAATATATTATTCTCGGTTTTCTTTAAATTGGAACAGATTCGAACCTGCGTATTGTGACTTGTGTATCAGCCTACTCTATGTTCTTGCGACTTGTGTATCAGCGTACTCTCTGTTCCAGGTAAAGTTCTTTCCATGATTGTGCTTAATAGAATTAAGAATCTGGTTGACAGTCAATTGCGTGATGAGCAATGTGGATTCAGAAGGGGTAGGGGATGTGTGGATCAGATATTTTCACATAGGCAGATTCTTGAGAAATATTTAGAGTTTCAGAAACCTTTGGTTGCTAGCTTTGTTGATTTCAAAAAGGCTTTCGACTCTGTTGATCGTCATAATTTGTGGTTGATTGTGAAATCATATGGTATACCAGACAAGTTAGTTAACATAATGAAAGCTCTCTATAATAACACTGAGTCGTGTGTGAGAGTTGGTAAGGCTTGTAGCAATTGGTTTAGCATTACTTCTGGTGTTCGACAAGGGTGCATTTTGTCTCCTTTTCTCTTTAGCTTGATTATTGATTATGTTATGCGAAATTCACTTCAAGGGAAAGATTTTGGCCTTAAATGGGCTGGAGATACGAAAATTTCTGATTTAGATTATGCTGATGATTTAGCCCTTTTGGCAAATGATGTTGATGAGATGAACTCTTTCATTCGAGCTGTTGATGATACTGGTAGTAGAGTAGGTTTGGTTATAAACAGAGAGAAAACTAAAGTGATCAAAATTGGTCAGGCAGGCTGTGATTTAGTTAATCTGAATGGTTGCAGTCTTGAGCAGGTGTCACAGTTTAATTATCTTGGGAGCTATGTAACAGATAATGGTGATGTGCGGCATGAGATTAACAGGCGAATAGGGATTGCTGCCGGGACTTTTAAGAATCTATGGAGAGTGTGGGGAAATAGGCGTATACACCTAAAGACTACAATTAGACTGTATAATAGTTTGGTTCTTTCTAGGGTTAGTTATGGTAGTGAAACGTGGACACTTTGTAAACAAGATAACGGGAAACTAGATGCTTTTGATTCCAGATGCTTACGCAGTATCTTGGGCATTAGGTGGTTCAACTTTGTAACTAATGATGAGGTTAGGCAAAGGAGTTTGCAACCTCCTTTAAGCAGCATATTGTGCAGAGAGAGACTCCGTTGGTTTCGCCATGTTGCCCGTATGAATAATTATAGATTGGCGAATAGGGTTATGAACAGTGTGCCTAAAGGCCTCAGAAAGAAGGGGAGACCTAGAATGCGGTGGGCAGACAATGTCAAACAGGACCTTGTTAGAATTGGTGTGCAGTGGACAGATGCAGTAGATGTAGCTCAGGATAGACTTGCTTGGAGAACTAAATTGCACGGTCTGGTTGGACCTCCGTAGTCCATGGCTGCTTGATGATGATGATGATGATGATGATGATGATGATGATGATTGTCTATATTTAAAGTGAAACTGTTTCCAGCCTCAATGCTGTTTTTGTCCTTTCGCAACCATCTAAGTAAATGCATCATTCTCGGTTTTTTATTAAAAGACAATTATTCTCGTCTTTATTTAAAGTGAAACTGTTTCCAGCCTGAATGCTGCTGTTGTTGTTTCGCAACACTTTTCGTAACTGCATGATTCTCGGTTTTGTTTAAAGTGAAACAGATTCGAACCTGAGTATTTTATTGTCTTTCGCAAAAATCGATTTATGAGCATTAATTTTCTTTAAAAAGTAATTGTCTCTAGCATGAATACTTTGCTGTTGTTTCGCAGCATTATTCTCGGGTGTCTTTAAAGTGGAATTAATTCGAGCCTGAATACTTTGTTGTTGTTTCGCAACATTCTGGGTAAGAGCATTTTTCTCAGTTTTCTTTAAAATTCAATTGTTTCTAGTCTGATTACTTTGTCGTTTTTTCGCAGCAACCTACATAAGAGAGTTATTCTCATTTTTCTTCAAAGTGAAATTAATTCGAGCCTGATTATTTGTTGCTGTTTCGCAACAATCTACGAAAAAATTTTCTTATGGGTTTTATTTAAAAGTAGAATGTTTCGAGCCTGGATACTTTGCTGTTCTTCCTCAACCATCTACCTAACAGCATTATTCTCTGTTTCTTTTAAAGTGAAATTGTCTCACGTCTGAATACTTTGCTGTTGTTTCGGAACAATTTACGTCAAAATATTATTCTCCGTTTGTTTGAAAATGAAGTTGTTTCGAGCACAATACTTTGTTGTTCTTTCGCAACAATCGACGTACAGCATTATTCTCGGTTTTCTTCAAAGTAAAATTGTATTGAGCTTAATACTTTATTGTTGTTGTTTCGCAATAATCTACCTCGGAATATTATCCTCAATATTCATTTAAACTGAAATCGTCTCGCGCCTTAATACTTTGTTATTGTTTCGCAACAATCTACGTCAAAATATTAATCTCCGTTTGTTTGAAAATCAAGTTGTTTCGAGCTGAATACTTTGTTGTTCTTTCGCAACAATCGACGTAAAGCATTATTCTCGGTTTTGTTCAAAGTAAAATTGTTTTCAGCTTAATACTTTATTGTTTTTGTTTCGCAACAATCTACCTCGGAATATTATCCTCAATATTCTTTTAAACTGAAATCGTCTCGCGCCTTAATACTTTTAATGTTTCGCAACAATCTACGTCAAAATATTATTCTCCGTTTGTTTGAAAATGAAGTTGTTTCGAGCTGAATACTTTGTTGTTCTTTCGCAACAATCGACGTAAAGCATTATTCTCGGTTTTGTTCAAAGTAAAATTGTTTTGAGCTTAATACTTTATTGTTGTTGTTTCGCAATAATCTACCTCGGAATATTATCCTCAATATTCATTTAAACTGAAATCGTCTCGCGCCTTAATACTTTTTAATGTTTCGCAACAATATACGTCAAAATATTATTTTCCGTTTGTTTGAAAATGAAGTCGTTTCGAGCTGAATACTTCGTTGTTCTTTCACCACAATCGTCGTAATGCATTATTCTCGGTTTTCTTCAAAATAAAATTGTTTTGAGCTTAATACTTTATTGTTGTTGTTTCGCAATAATCTACCTCGGAATATTATCCTCAATATTCTTTTAAACTGAAATCGTCTCGCGCCTTAAAACTTTGTTATTGTTTCGCAACAATCTACGTCAAAATATTATTCTCCGTTTGTTTGAAAATGAAGTTGTTTCGAGCTGAATACTTTGTTGTTCTTTCGCAACAATCGACGTAAAGCATTATTCTCGGTTTTGTTCAAAGTAAAATTGTTTTGAGCTTAATACTTTATTGTTGTTGTTTCGCAATAATCTACCTCGGAATATTATCCTCAATATTCTTTTAAACTGAAATCGTCTCGCGCCTTAATACTTTTTAATGTTTCGCAACAATCTACGTCAAAATATTATTCTCCGTTTGTTTGAAAATGAAGTCGTTTCGAGCTGAATACTTTGTTGTTCTTTCACAACAATCGACGTAATGCATTATTCTCGGTTTTCTTCAAAATAAAATTGTTTTGAGCTTAATACTTTATTGTTGTTGTTTCGCAATAATCTACCTCGGAATATTATCTTCAATATTCTTTTAAACTGAAATCGTCTCGCGCCTTAATATTTTGTTATTGTTTCGCAACAATCTACGTCAAAATATTATTCTCCGTTTGTTTGAAAATCAAGTTGTTTCGAGCTGAATACTTTGTTGTTCTTTCGCAACAATCGACGTAAAGCATTATTCTCGGTTTTGTTCAAAGTAAAATTGTTTTGAGCTTAATACTTTATTGTTGTTGTTTCGCAATAATCTACCTCGGAATATTATCCTCAATATTCATTTAAACTGAAATCGTCTCGCGCCTTAATACTTTTTAATGTTTCGCAACAATCTACGTCAAAATATTATTCTCCGTTTGTTTGAAAATGAAGTTGTTTCGAGCTGAATACTTTGTTGTTCTTTCGCAACAATCGACGTAAAGCATTATTCTCGGTTTTGTTCAAAGTAAAATTGTTTTGAGCTTAATACTTTATTGTTGTTGTTTCGCAATAATCTACCTCGGAATATTATCCTCAATATTCATTTAAACTGAAATCGTCTCGCGCCTTAATACTTTTTAATGTTTCGCAACAATCTACGTCAAAATATTATTCTCCGTTGTTTGAAAATGAAGTTGTTTCGAGCTGAATACTTTGTTGTTCTTTCGCAACAATCGACGTAAAGCATTATTCTATGTTCTCTTCAAAATAAAATTGTTTTGAGCTTAATACTTTATTGTTGTTGTTTCGCAACAATCTACGTCAAAATATTATTCTCCGTTTGTTTGAAAATGAAGTTGTTTCGAGCTGAATACTTTGTTGTTCTTTCGCAACAATCGACGTAAAGCATTATTCTCGGTTTTGTTCAAAGTAAAATTGTTTTGAGCTTAATACTTTATTGTTGTTGTTTCGCAATAATCTACCTCGGAATATTATCCTCAATATTCATTTAAACTGAAATCGACTCGCGCCTTAATACTTTTTAATGTTTCGCAACAATCTACGCCAAAATATTATTCTCCGTTGTTTGAAAATGAAGTTGTTTCGAGCTGAATACTTTGTTGTTCTTTCGCAACAATCGACGTAAAGCATTATTCTCGGTTCTCTTCAAAATAAAATTGTTTTGAGCTTAATACTTTATTGTTGTTGTTTCGCAACAATCTACGTCAAAATATTATTCTCCGTTTGTTTGAAAATGAAGTTGTTTCGAGCTGAATACTTTGTTGTTCTTTCGCAACAATCGACGTAAAGCATTATTCTCGGTTTTGTTCAAAGTAAAATTGTTTTGAGCTTAATACTTTACTGTTATTGTTTCGCAAACAATCTACCTCGGAATATTATCCTCAATATTCTTTTAAACTGAAATCGTCTCGTTCTCGTGAGAAGTATCAAAATTAAAATTTTTAAGTAATACTATGATTATTTAAACTGGTATGTATATGCTTATATTTTATAATAAATGTTATAAAGCTTTTTAGTTTCAGTGAAATAAATAAACGCAACCTGCTTCTTGTTATTGTCAAACAATTTCTGATACGTCCTTTATTTTCTCCAAAAATATATGGTCACCGTAACTATAGTTTTGTCTATCTATACAAGGGGTACGCCAGTTACATACACATTTCCAGGGGGTACGTGAAGCATAAAAGGTTGAGAACCACTGATATATATGTTTTATTTTATTCCCATTGTTATACTATAACTATAGTTTTATCTATCTATACAAGGGGTACGCCAGTTACATACACATTTCCAGGGGGTACGTGAAGCATAAAAGGTTGAGAACCACTGATATATATGTTTTATTCCCATTGTTATACTATAACTATAGTTTAATCTTTCTATACAAGGGTCATACACATTTCCAGGGGGTACGTGAAGCATAAAAGGTTGAGAAACACTGTTATATATGTTTTATTTTATTCCCATTGTTATACTATAACTATAGTTTTATCTATCTATACAAGGGGTACGCCAGTTATATACACATTTCCAGGGGGTACGTGAAGCATAAAAGGTTGAGAACCACTGATATAGATGTTTTATTTTATTCCCATTGTTATACTATAACTATAGATTTATCTATCTATACAAGGGGTACGCCAGTTACATACACATTTCCAGGGGGTACGTGAAGCATAAAAGGTTGAGAACCACTGATATATATGTTTTATTTTATTCCCATTGTTATACTATAACTATAGTTTTATCTATGTATATAAGGGGTACCCCACTTACATACACATTTCCAGGGGGTACGTGAAGCATAAAAGGTTGAGAACCACTGATATATATGTTTTATTTTATTCCCATTGTTATACTATAACTATAGTTTTATCTATGTATATAAGGGGTACCCCACTTACATACACATTTCCAGGGGGTACGTGAAGCATAAAAGGTTGAGAACCACTGATATATATGTTTTATTTTATTCCCATTGTTATACTATAACTATAGTTTTATCTATCTATACAAGGGGTACGCCAGTTACATACACATTTCCAGGGTGTATGTGAAGCATAAAAGGTTGAGAACCAGTGATATATAAGTTTTATTTTATTCCCATTGTTATACTATAACTTTAGATTTATCTATCTATACAAAGGGTACGCCAGTTACATACACATTTCCAGGGTGTATGTGAAGCATAAAAGGTTGAGAACCAGTGATATATAAGTTTTATTTTATTCCCATTGTTATACTATAACTATAGATTTATCTATGTATACAAAGGGTACGCAAGTTACATACACATTTCCAAGGGTACGTGAAACATAAAAGTTTGAGGACCACTGCTCTAACTAACCAGTTAAATTGTTGGGGGGTTTTTTGACAGAAAAGAAAATGATACTTCTCCTCTGCTAAAAATTACGTTGTTTAAATTTCTGGGCCAATATTTTGCAGCAGTTAAAGTAATATTCTTGCATGCTTCTAAATATTGTAATAGAGTGTTATACATAGACCTATGAATATTGGAGAATTCCAAAGCTATGTGAATGGGAATCTAATTTTCCAGCTTTATAACTTCTAGAATAATCATTTAATGGAGAAATGTGACTGAAGATAAAGCTCAAAATCAAATCTATTCAAATCTCTATTTTCAATAACATTCGTTCAAGAGTTAAAGAAACTGGAATATTGCAATGCATCATAAGAATTTACTTCAGAAATGACTAAAATTTAAATGATAAGAACGGTTTTAAATCTTTTAATAAAATAAATATCATTTTTAGAAATTTTTTGCGTTGGATTATTTTACCTCCGAGTTGCACTTTTTTGCACAAAATGGGCTTAATGGCCAGGTCACAAGGATCCCGAAGGCTCGGAGAATGTTCGGAGATGGGACCCACTGAAACAACTCTTGAGAGACAGATGGTAGCCTCCGTCAAGGCCATCTAGCGTGTTCTTTAACGTTGGGTTGTTTTACCTCTGAGCGACCTTTTTTTGCACTCCATCGGCTAAATGTCCATGTCACAAGGACCCCGAAGGTTGGGAGATGGGACCCACTGGAACAGCTGTTGGGAGACAGATGGTAGCCTCCCTTCAAGGCCATCCAGTGTGTTCTTTAACGTTGGGTTGTTTTACCTCTGAGCCACACTTTTTTTGCACACCACGGGTTAAATGGCCAGGTCACAAGGACCCCGAAGACTCGGAGAAGGTTGGGGGAGGGGACCCACTGGGACAAGTGTTGGGAGACAGATGGTAGCCTCCCGTCAAGACCATCCAGCGTGTTCTTTAACGTTGGATTGTTTTACCTCTGAGCGGCACTTTTTTGCACACCATTGACTAAATGGCCAGGTCACAAGGACCACGAAGGCTCGGAGAAGGTTGGGAGATGTGACCCACTGGAACAACTGTTGAGAGACAGACCATCCATCGTGTTCTTTAACATGCACATGGTATGGCTCTCCCGCATACGGAGCCACGGCTTAACATCCCATCCGACGGAAGGCGGCCCATTTTCTAGCCCATCGGTGTCCCCTACTGACCGTGGGCAGGGCGGGTAGTTTTGCCTTTTAAAAAGTTTTCGTACTGATTATTTAAATATTAAACAAATATGAATGAGTTTTATAAAACAAGAAAATTTACAGAAAAATATTTCGGCCTCCATAAATCTTTAAACACTGAAAGAATATTGTTGAAAAACGAGATTTAAATAGATTTGATTAGGATCTTCATCTTTCGTCTCTTTTTCGTCAGCAATATAGTTAAGAAGTTATAAAGTTTCGTAGATTCTTATTCACATAGGGGCGGGGGTGGCTCAGTCGGTAGCGCGCCAGGCTCGTAATCTGTAGTTCCCTAGTTCGAGTCCCAGATGAGTCAGCGTTGAGATTTATCTCCGCAAATTTCCCCGCCCTGCCCACGGTCAGTAGGGGACACCTATGGGCTTGGAAAGACCGCCATCCGTCGGATGGGACGTTAAGCTGTGGCTTCGTATGCGGGAGAGCCATACCATGTGCACGTTAAAGAACACGATGGATGGTCTTGACGGGAGGCTATCATCTTTCTTCCAACAGCCGTTCCAGTGGGTCCCCTCCCCCAACCTTCTCTGAGCCTTCAGGGTCCGTGTGACCTGACCATTTAGCCCATGGTGGGCAAAAAAGTGCCGCTCAGAGGTAAAACAAACCAACCCAACCCAATGAGTCGCATTTCCCAACCTACAGTGAGCCGTCGGGGTCCTTGTGACCTGACCATTTAACCCATTGTGTGGGAAAAAAGTGCCGCTCAGAGGTAAAAGAACCCAACGTTAAAGAACACGCTGGATGGCCTTGACGGGAGGCTACCATTTGTCTCCCAACAGCTGTTCCAGTGGGTCCCCTCCCCCAAACTTCTCTAATCCTTCGGGGTGCATGTGACCTGGCCATTTAGCCCATGATGTGCAAAAAAGTGCCGCTCAGAGGTAAAACAACCCAACCCATTGAGTCGTTTTCCCAACCTACAGTGAGCCTTCTGGGTCCTTTTGAACTTACCATTTAACCCATTGTGTGGAAAAAAATTGCCGCTCAGAGGTAAATCAACCCGGTCATTTCTTTACTCGAATTTCTTAGGGAAAAAGAATAGCCAGATAATTCGATTGTACAGGAAAAACACAATAGGATTCTTTGGATTTTGCCACCAATTTCGGTGGAGTTCTTTACCCTGTCCATCACAGCGATCAGTTTAATGTACCGAAAAATTACACTTTCGTATGGGACGTCTTAAACTCTTCTAGGAACAGGTATTGGAGGGAACATCACACAGGGTCATCGTATATCACGATAGGCGAATTATATTATATTATATAGATAAATAATATTTGAGAATGAATGCGAGCGGTTTCTGAAGACAATTTTGTCGTTTCAAAGAATTTAAAGAGATTTTTTTCATCTTTTATAAAAAATATTTTTATAAATTTTTCTAGACATTAGTTTCAATATCTTTCAACAATTTTCGGTTTTTAGAGTGGATTATTTTACTGCTGAGGAGTACTTTTGTTTTGCATACAGTGGTCTAAATGGCCAGGTCACAAGGGCTCCGAAGGCTAAGAGAAGGTTGGGTGATGGGTTGGGTTGTTTTACCTCTGAGCGGCACTTTTTTGCACACCATGGGCTAAATGGCCAGGTCACATGGACCCCGAAAGCTCAGAGAAGGTTGGGGGAAGGGACCCATTGGAACAGCTGTTGGAAGACAGATGGTAGCCTCCCGTTAAAGTCATCCAGCGTGTTCTTTAACGTTCGATTGTTTTACCTCTGAGTGGCACTCTTTTGCACACCATGGGCTAAAATGGCCAGGTCACATGGACCCCGAAGGTTCAGAGAAGGTTGGGGGAAGGGACCCATTGGAACAGCTGTTGGAAGACAGATGGTAGCCTCCCGTTAAAGTCATCCAACGTGTTCTTTAACATTCGATTGTTTTAACTCTGAGCGGCACTCTTTTGCACACCATGGGCTAAAATGGCCAGGTCACATGGACCCCGAAGGCTCAGAGAAGGTTGGGGGAAGGGACCCATTGGAACAGCTGTTGGAAGACAGATGGTAGCCTCCCGTCAAGATCATCCTGCGTGTTCTTTAACGTTGGGTTGTTTTACCTCTGAGCGGTACTCTTTTGCACACCATGGGCTAAAATGGCCAGGTCACATGGACCCCGAAGGCTCAGAGAAGGTTGGGGGAAGGGACCCACTGGAACAGCTGTTGGGAGACAGATGGTAGCCTCCCGTTAAAGTCATCCAGCGTGTTCTTTAACGTTCGGTTGTTTTACCTCTGAGCGGCACTCTTTTGCACACCATATGCTAAAATGGCCAGGTCACATGGGCCCTGAAGGCTCAGAGAAGGTTGGGGGAAGGGACCCACTGGAACAGCTGTGGAAGACAGATGGTAGCCTCCCGTTAAAGTCATCCAGCGTGTTCTTTAACGTTCGATTATTTTACCTCTGAGCGGCACTCTTTTGCACACCATGGGCTAAAATGGCCAGGTCACATGGACCCCGAAGGCCCAGAGAAGGTTGGGGGAGGGGACCCACTGGAACAGCTGTTGGGAGACAGATGGTAGTCTCCCGTCAATGCCATCCAGCGTGTTCTTTTACGTGAACAGAGTATGACTCTCCCGCACACGGGATCGCGGCTTAAACTCCCATCAGACGGACGGCGACCTTTCCAACCCCGTCGGTGTCCCCTACTGACCGTGGGCAGGGCGGGGAATTTTGTGGAGATAAATCTCAACGCTAATCCAGCTGGGACTCGAACCTGGGAACTACAGATTGCGAACCTACCGCACTACCGACTGAGTGAGCCCCACGGCTTCAGAAAAGAGTTTTTAGCAATCCAAGGGAGTCATACCCCATGCATTTTAAAGAACACGCTGAATAGCCTTGACTTGAAGCTACCATCTGTCTCCTAACAGATATCCAGTGGGTCATCTTCCTTCAAAAACTTTTAACTATTAATTTACTAATATTTATTTCATTTATTCTCCAACATTATTTAAAATAATGCCAGTTATTAGTAGCAAGCGCCAGGCTTTTTTTTTTTTAATAAAAAGTCTCATCTAAACGAGTACAGTCGCTCAAAAAAAATATCCGAACAGTATGGTTGATTACAGAATTCAGAAAAAATATCTGGCAACGATTTTTTTTTTTTTAGAAATCAGTGATCTGGGAACCTTCGTGTCACGTGACACGAAGGTTCCCAGATCACTCATTTCTAAAATAACTTTGCCAGATATTTTTTTCTGAATTCTCTAATCAACCATAGTGTTCGGATATTTTTTTGAGCGACTGTACCTTATGGGAAGAACACGCAAATACCAAAACACACTAATACGAATTCAAAAACATTCCTCTTTCAAGTTTTCACTATCGTGGCAATAAATTTTGTAACTTGGTGGTTAAAAAAGCACCAAAAGCAACCCAAGTCACCCATCCGGTTTTCCTGGTAATATCAGCTTTTCTGAGAAGACATTTCTGATTCAGACAGACAAGACTCATCACAAGAGTTAGAATTATCAACAAAACGCGATTTTTTGCACGGTCTTGGCTTCATCCAGAATTATAACCGCCATGCCTAACTTATTTCTCATCCTCCAAAAAACGCCTTTCTCTAAAACTCCAGTGATTTATTCCCATTGTAATGATGCAATGCGAAGCACGCAATCGTGACATTGTAATACAAATAAACTCGGTATTCTCGAGCCAATCTGATTGTTGTTTTTGTTGTTGCATCAGGAGGAGGAGGATCCTGAGAGGCAAGAAGAGGCGATGCGATTCTTGCGAGGAACGCATGAAAGAACCACGAAATGGACCATTTTGCTATTACAGAAACAAGCTGTCCCGTCATGTCCAACTCGTTTCCATGGATACAAAGTTTCTGATTCAGTGGCGAGTAATGTGACAGCTGTGTTGCGCAACAGAGAAAAAGTGGCTAAGAGGAAATATTCTTGGAATAGGAGATAAAAAACGTTGACTTTTGTTCTACTGCATATCAGTTATTTTACATGAAGAATGTCCAAGGAATGTTTTTTAAATCTTCGGTTTTTTACCCCTGAGCGCGATTTTTTTTTTATACAATGAGCTATATGGTCAGGACACTAGGACCACGAGGAATAAGAGTGGGTTGGGTTGTTTTACCTCTGAGCGGCACTTTTTTGCACACAATGGGCTAAATGGCCAGGTCACTTGGACCCCGAAGATTCAGAGAAGGTTGGGGAAGGGGACCCATTGGAACAGCTGTTGGGAGACAGATGGTAGCCTCCCGTCAAGGCCATTCAGCGTGTTCTTTAACGTGCACAGTGTATGGCTCTCCCGTACACGGGGCCACGGCTTAACGTCCCATCAGACGGACGGCGGCCTTCCCATGCCCATCGGTGTCCCTTACCGACCGTGGGCAAGGCGGAGAGTTTTCGGGAGATTAATCTCAACACTCACCCAACTGGGATTCGAACCTGGGACCTACAAATTACGAGTCTGGAGCGCTACCGACTGACCCCCCCCCCCCTCCCTTAGGGAGGAGGGAGTAAAATGTATTGTGATTGTTGTGTGTCTCCCCTCAGTGCTTTCTGTTTCCTGGTTAAACCTCTTTACCCGGGGTACCCTACCCTATTTTGAGAATGAACTGCCCCCGGAAGCGATGCACTTCGCGGAGTCGTGTACCGGAAATGTGTCATGTATCGTGTGATTTTAGGTTAGATTTGTAACACCTTTCGTGTTAGGCACATGTCGTATGTCATACTTTTTTGGATGGAAAGTTTATCAAAGTTTTATCCCTAAGTTTCCCTAGTTTCGCTGGTTCAAAAATATAATAATTAAAAATATCACGCCAGCAAACATTCGAATTAGGAAAGTTGTAATTGGAATTATTTTACAATTAATAAAAGAAGGGGCGGGGGTGACTCAGTCGGTAGAGCGCCAGGCTCGTAATCTGTAGTTCCCAGGTTCGAGTCCCAGCTGGCTCAGCGTTGAGATTTATCTCCGCAAAATTCCCCGCCCTGCCCACGGTCAGTAGGGGACACCGATGGGCTTGGAAAGGCCACCTTCCGTCAGATGGGACGTTAAGGCGTGGTCCAGTGTGCGAGAGAGCCATACCCTGTGCACGTTAAAGAACACGCTGGATGGCCTTGACGGGAGGCTACCATCTGTCTCCCAACACCTGTTCCAGTGGGTCCCCTCCCCCAACCTTCTCTGAGTCTTCGGGGTCCTTGTGACCTGGCCATTTAGCCCATGGTGTGCAAAAAAGTGCCGCTCAGAGGGTAAAACAACCCAACGTTAAAGAACAGGCTGGATGGCCTTGACGGGAGGCTACCATCTGTCTCCCAACAGCTGTTCCAGTGGGTCCGCTCCCACAACCTTCTCTGAGCCTTCGGGGTCCTTGTGGCCTGGCCATTTAGCCCATGGTGTGCAAAAAAGTGCCACTCAGAGGTAAAACAACCCAACGTTAAAGAACACGCTGGATGGCCTTGACGGGAGGCTACCATCTGTCTCCCAACAGCTGTTCGCGTGGGTCCCCTCCTTAAAGAACACGCTGGATGGCCTTGACGGGAGGTACCATCTGTCTCCCAACAGCTGTTCGCGTGGGTCCCCTCCCCCAACCTTCTCTGAGCCTTCGGGGTACATGTGACCTGGCCATTTAGCCCATGGTGTGCAAAAAAGTGCCGCTCAGAGGTAAAACAACACAACGTTAAAGAACACGCTGGATGGCCTTGACGGGAGGCTACCATCTGTCTCCGAACAGCTGTTCCAGTGGGTCCCCTCCCCCAACCTTCTCTGAGCCTTCGGGGTCCTTGTGGCCTGACCATTTAGCCCATGGTGTGCAAAAAAATTGCCGCTCAGAGGTAAAACAACGCAACGTTAAAGAACACGCTGGATGACCTTGACGGGTGGCTACCATCTGTCTCCCAACAGCTGTTCCAGTGGGTTCCCTCCCCCAACCTTCTCCGAGCCTTCGTGGTCCTTGTGGACTGGCCATTTAGCCCATGGTGTACAAAAAAGTGCCGCTCAGAGGTAAAACAACCCAACGTTAGAGAACACGCTGGATGGCCTTGACGGGTGGCTACCATCTTTCTCCCAACAGCTGTTCCAGTGGGTTCTTTCCCCCAACCTTCTCCGAGCCTTCGTGGTCCTTGTGACCTGGCCATTTAGCCCGTGGTGTGCAGAAAAGTGCCGCTCAGTGGAAAAACAACTCAACGTTAAAGAACACGCTGGATGGCCTTGACGGGTGGCTACCATCTGTCTCCCAACAGCTGTTCCAGTGGATTCCCTCCCCCAACCTTCTCCGAGCCTTCGTGGTCCTTGTGACCTGGCCATTTAGCCCGTGGTGTGCAGAAAAGTGCCGCTCAGTGGAAAAACAACCCAACGTTAAAGAACACGCTGGATGGCCTTGACGGGAAGATACCATCTGTCTCCCAACAGCTGTTCTTCGGGGTCCTTGTGGACTGGCCATTTAGCCCATGGTGTGCAAAAAAGTGCCGCTCAGAGATAAAACAATCCAATCTGTTGTATATTGTTATCTGCTTTTCGCATTATTGGCTGGGTTATACATTATTATCCGCCTCGTTGATTTGTTTTTTTCTTGTGCATTGTTGCAAGCGATGTTTTTTAATCCGCGAGCATTTTAAAGTAACTCTGGATCGAAAACGAAAGAAGAGTGTGTTCAAAAATAATTTTTTCTGCTTTAATTCTTTCAGAAAATACGAATTATCGCGCAAACATTTTTGCATAAAGATGTTCTCAAGAAGAAGTTTGTTTGTTTGTTTGTTTTTTCCTTAAAAACATCCCACGTTATCTGTCGGTAGAGATGTCACCGTCTGTTGGCCCTGTGACGTCAGAGCATTTGGTTCGTGCATAATCTCTGAAAAAAGACTTTTCAACTGATTATAATGCAAATGTCATCGTATTTTTAACGACTTTTTTTCTTCACTGGAGGTCAATTTTGGGCATTCTTTGATTTATGTGAGAAACTTCTGGCATCAGATTTTAGTATCGGATGTGGAAATGGTGGGGATTGGATTAGAGAGATTTATTGCCATCGTCCTTGTACCGTAAATGGATCTTTTACAATTTTATTTTTAAATATAAGATGAAGAACTGAAAAAAAAATTAAACCAATAAAATATTGAATGCAAAATATACAGTGGCTCAAAAAAATATCCGAACACTACGGTTGATTAGAGAATTCAGAAAAAAATATCTGCCAACGATTTTTTAGAAATTATTGATCTGGCAACCTTCGTGTCACGTGACAGCGTGTAAAGAACAAGCTGGATGACCTTGACGGGAGGCTACCATCTGTCTCCTAACAGCTGTTCCAGTGGGTCCTCTCCCCCAACCTTCTCTGAGCTTTCGGGATCCTTGTGACCTAGCCAATTAGCCCATTATGTGCTAAAAAGTGCCGCTCACAGGTAAAACAACACAACGTTAAAGAACACGCTGGATGGCTTTGACGGGAGGCTACCACCTGCCTCCTAACAGCTGTTCCAGTGGGTCCCCTCCCTCAACCTTCTCTGAGCCTTCGGGGTCCTTGTGACCTGGCAAATTAGCCCATTATTTGCAAAAAAGTGCCGCTCAGAGGTAAAATAACACAACGTTAAAGAACACGCTGGATGGCTTTGACGGGAGGCTACCATCTGTCTCCTAACAGCTGTTCCAGTGTGTCCCCTCCCCCAACCTTCTCTGAGCCTTCGGGGTCCTTGTGACCTGGCCAATTAGCCCATTATGTGCAAAAAAGTGCCGCTCAGAGGTAAAACAACACAACGTTAAAGAACACGCTGGATGGCTTTGACGGGAGGCTACCACCTGTCTCCTAACAGCTGTTCCAGTGGGTCCCCTCCCTCAACCTTCTCTGAGCCTTTGGGGTCCTTGTGACCTGGCCAATTAGCCCATTATTTGCAAAAAAGTGCCGCTCGGAGGTAAAACAACACAACGTTAAAGAACACGCTGGATGGCTTTGACGGGAGGCTACCATCTGTATCCCAACAGCTGTTCCAGTGGGTCTCCTCCCCCAACAATCTTTGAGTTTTCGGGGTCCTTGTGACTTGGCCATAAAAATTAATTTGTCCAAATAAGTGCCGCTAAGAGGTAAATAAAACAACAGAACACTATATTTGTCTCCTGACAGTTTACCCAATGATTCGAAAATAAATTTTTTTACAAAATTAAAAGGCCTCTCAGTAAAACAACAGTTCACTATATACGTCAGTTAACAACTGTCCAGTGAACACTTTTTTTGCAGAAATTAGTCTAAATGGTCAGTCACAGAGATATGAAAATATTTAAGATTTCATTGAGAAAAAAACTATTGATCTAAATTTCACTAACAAGAAACTAGTAATATAGAACTGTCCAAATAGTTCTGGCTATATAGTGTACGTAGAGTACGAAATTATCTAAATTTCGCTAATAAGAAACTTGTAACGTGGAACTATACTAATATTTTTTAACATACATAAATATACACAGTCGTATCAGAATAATATGACCACCTATCTAATAATGGGGTTGGGTTGTTTTACCTCTGAGCGGAACTTTTTTTGCACACTATTTGGCAAATGGCCAGGTCACATGGACCTCGAAGGCTCAGAGAAGGTTGGGGGAGGGGATCCACTGGAACAGGTGTTGGGAGACAGATGGTAGCCTTCCTTCAAAGCCATCCAGCGTGTTCTTTAATGTTGAATTGTTTTACCTCTGAGCGGCACTTTTTTACACACCATGGGCTAAATGGCCAGGTCACAAGGACCCCGAAGGCTCAGAGAAGGTTAGGGGAGGGGACCCACTGGAACAGCTGTTGGGAGACAGATGGTAGCCTCCCGTCAAGGCCATCCAGCGTGTTCTTTAACGTGCACAGGGTATGGCTCTCCCGCACACGGGGCCATGGCTTAACGTTCCATCCGACGGACGGCGGCCTTTCCAAACCCATCGGTGTCCCCTACTGACCGTGGGCAGGGCGGGGAATTTTTGCGGAGATAAATCTCAACGCTGACCCAGCTGGGACTCGAACCTGGGAACTACAGAGACGAGCATGGCGCGCTACCGACTGAGCCACCCCCACCCCTCTAATAATGGGAATGAGAAGGTGGTCATATTATTCTGATACGACTGTGCATAGTGTACAATCGCTCAAAAAAATATTCGAACACTATGGTTGATTTCAGAATTCTGGAAAAATATCTGGCAACGATTTTTTTAGAAATTAGTGATTACTAATTTCTAAAAAAAATCGTTGCCAGATATTTTTTTAAATTCTGAAATCAACCATAGTGTTCGGACATTTTTTTTTGAGCGACTATACATAATGTACTAAACTATCTAAAAAACGCTAATAAGAAATTTGTCACGTGGAACTACACCAATATTTTTTGACATATACTGTACACAGAATACGAAACTATCAAAATATTTACGAAAATGATGTTTTCAATAAGTAATTTAATTATCTAAAAACACAAACTGTTAATTTAACCATAAACAATTACAATCCGGAACCAGAATGTCATATCCTTTATTATCATTATCTTCAAGCGATGCATTTATTTAAATATATAAACATACACACACACTAGTCCATAAATCCAATACCGGAACTAAACGTTTCACTTTTTGCAAGGCCTCACTTTCAAATTTATTCGGGTTTACATCCTGTTATCAGACCACTAAAACCTGAAGAATTTCCATTGAAATGATTTATGTCTACGTTGTTAATGAAGCGCACAGGGTTAGTTTTATTATGCTGATCGCAATTCTATAGACATCGCAACAAGATAATTAAAAAAAGCACACTCAGTGAAAAAAATAACATCAAAACGGTAAAAGAGCTCATATTCACGAGCAAAAGATAACCCATCCCCTCTTTTCTCTCCCCCTCCTACTGCGAACATTTTGACGTGCATATATTAGAAGTGTGGTCCATAAAGTCTTGTCATCGTTTGAATCCCCCCCCCGTCCCATTATACGTTAGGGGGTGTTTGACACTTTAGAAAGCCTTGAGAAGCATGGATTAAGCTGCCTAATTGCTAGTTCCGTGTTCCAAGGGCGACATTTCATTGGTTTTTCAAATGGCGCGAGAGAATACGTAACGGAAATACAAATGGGCCAATCAAGAGCTTCAATGAAAGATGGTCAGAATAAAAAAAAAATGGTAAAAAAGAATAGCATGTGATACTTACCAGGCCGTTGTTGAAACTGGTGGAAAACTCACATAAACTTTTGGATTAATGTATTTGTATCTATCTTGGAAGTTTTCGCTGATCATTATAGACTTGTCAGCAGTATTCCTATTGTCAACAGGATGGGTTGGGTTGTTTTACCTCTGAGCGGCACTTTTTTGCACACCATGGGCTAAATGGCCAGGTCACATGGACCCCAAAGGCTCAGAGAAGGTTGGGGGAGGGGACCCACTGGAACAGCTGTTGGGAGACAGATGGTTGCCTCCCGTCAAGGCCATCCAGCGTCTTCTTTAACGTTGGGTTGTTTTACCTCTGAGCGGCACTTTTTTGCACACCATGGGCTAAATGGCCAGGTCACATGGAGCCCGAAGGCTCAGAGAAGGTTGGGGGAGGGGATCCACTGGAACAGCTGTTGGGAGACAGATGGTTGCCTCCCGTCAAGGCCATCCAGCGTTGGGTTGGGTTGTTTTATCTGAGCGGCACTTTTTTGCACACCATGGGCTAAATGGCCAGGTCACAGGGACCCCGAAGGCTCAGAGAAGGTTGGGGGAGGGGACCCACTGGAACAGCTGTTGGGAGACAGATGGTAGCCTCCCGTCAAGGCCCTCCAGCGTGTTCTTTAACGTGCACAGGGTATGGCTCTCCCGCACACGGGGCCACGGCTTAACGTCCCATCCGACGGACGGCGGCCTTTCCAAGCCCATCGGTGTCCCCTACTGCCCCCATCCTGGAGTATCCTACAGTATCCTAGTCATAAATGCTAGTAGTTCAATAAAGAGAATTCATAAAGTTGGACGGGGGTGGCCAGTCGGTAGCGCGCCAGTCTCGTAATCTGCAGTTCCCACGTTCGAGTCCCAGTTGAGCCAACGTCGAGATTTATCTTCGCAAAAGTCCCCGCCCTGCCCATGGTCAGTAGGGGGACACCGATGAGCTTGGAAAGGCTGCCGTCCGTCGGATGGGACGTTAAGCCATGGTTCGTTTTGTGTGGGAGAGCCATATTCTGTGCACGTTAAAGAACACACTGGATGGCCTTGACGGGAGGCTACCATCTCTCTCCCAACAGCTGTTCCAGTGGGTCCCCTCCCACAACCTTCTCTGAGACTTCGGGGTCCATTTGACCTGGCCATTTAGCCCATGGTATGCAAAAAAGTGCCGCTCAGAGGTAAAACAACCCAACTGAAATCAAATATCTCACACTTGTTAAGTAGGAACAATAAACCTTTTTCTTTAAAATTTAATCTACCTGAAAGCCACAGAGGTCTTTAGACAACGTCTATCCAATGACTACCCACAACCGACTCTGGCCGTTGAGACCACTTTCATTTCGGGTTATATACGGTGACGACAAACCTGACGCAAGTACCTTTATGCGTACCTTTGACTCGACTGAGGAGTTTATCATCGGAAAGGAAAATACGATCGCTGAATTGTTACTCCATTCACCTCATTACTCTTTTTGATATTTCATACTGGGTTTTTTAGTGTTATTATTACGAATAAGCGTGTGTGTTTGCCCTTTTTCTGTCTCATGTTTTAATTTCGCAAAACTAGTCATAAAGACGGGGTAACCTTGGTTACAAGGACTGCAGGAAGCAAGCTGAGATACAGGGAATCCCCTAGTCACTGGCCGTAGCTAAGGATAACTCGGAGTTGTTGGGTAAAACTTGGGAATCCCCACATTACCTTGAGGTACACGGTAACTTACAAATGGCACATTGTTCGTAGCCTTGTATGTGTCTGTATTGCAGTGCAAACGCTGACATATACATGCGTGCCTTCGAAGTAACGACCCTGGGATATATATCGAGAATAATAACAAAGATGATTTAAGAAATAGAAAAAAAAATTGATGTTGATTGGTTGTTGTACTATGATTTTTTTTAAATGAGAACTAGTAATAACATCTGTTTGAGGTTTTTCCAGAATTAATTTTTCCATTATTAATTTATTTCAATGGCGATACTAAAAGTACCGAAAATTCTGGGGCGGGGGTGGCTCAGTCGGAAGCGCGCCAGGCTCGTAATCTGTAGTTCCCAGGTTCGAGTCCCAGCTGGGTCAGCGTTGAGATTTATCTCCGCAAAATTCCCCGCCCTGCCCGCGGTCAGTAGGGGACACCGATGGGCTTGGAAAGGCCGCCGTCCGTCGGATGGGACGTTAATCCGTGGCGCCGTGTGCGGGAGAGCCATACCCTGTGCACGTTAAAGAATACGCTGGATGGCCTTGAAGGGAGGCTACTAATTGTCTCCCAACAGCCGTTCCAGTGGGTCTCCTCCCCCAACCTTCTCTGAGCCTTCGGGGTCCTTGTGACCAGGCCATTTAGCCCATGGTGTGAAAAAAAACTGCCGCTCAGAGATAAAACAACCCAACGTTAAAGAACACGCTGGATGGCCTTGACGGGAGGCTACCATCTGTCTCCCAACAGCTGTTCCAGTGGGTCCCCTCCCCCAACCTTCTCTGAGCCTTCGGGGTCCATGTGACCTGGCCATTTAACCCATTGTGTGTAAAATAAGTGCCACTCAGAGATAAAACTATCCAATTTGTGTAACATTGTACCTTTCTTCTGATGCATATTGGAGCGACCTCTGTCAACTTCAGTAAATACCTAATCAATGGGTGTTTGTCAGGGATAAAAATGTTTACTTGGGACTGTAATTAAAAGTTAGAACTTTACGTCGTTAATCACCAAATATAGACAGACTAGTTTTGGAAGGCTTCTAGGAGCAGGAAATTCCCGACTCACTGTGGAGTAAAAGACCAGCTAAATGTCAAGGTCAAGCGTAGAGGATATGAGGAGTAGGAGCAGAAGATGTAGGTTGGCAGAGGAAGACAAGGAGCCCTGGATGTCCGTGATTACACTGCTCTGCAAAAAAAAAAACTGTTTTCCTTCTTTGTCCATTTTTTATATTTTTGAGAGTGCTGAATCCGAATCTGACAGCCGATTTGTTCTATCGCCTTCAGTTTTCTGGGTTGTTTTACCTCTGAGCGGCACTTTTTTGTACACCATGGGCTCATTGGCCAGGTTACAAAGACCCCGAAGGCTCAGAGAAGGTTGGGGGAGGAGACCTGGAACAGCTGTTGGGAGACATATGGTAATCTCCCGTCAAGGCCATCCAGCGTGTTCTTTAACGTTGGGTTGTTTTACCTCTGAGCTGCACTTTTTTGCACACCATGGGCTAAATGGCCAGGTCACATGGACCCCGAAGGCTCAGAGAAGGTTGGGGGAGGGGACCCACTGGAACAGCTGCTGGGAGACAGATGGTAGCCTCCCGTCAAGGCCACCAAGCATGTTCTTTAACGTTGGGTTGTTTCACCTCTGAGCTGCACTTTTTTGCACACCATGGGCTAAATGTCCAGGTCACAAGGACCCCGAAGGCTCATAGAAGGTAGGGGAAGGAGATCCACTGGAACAGCAGTTGGGAGACAGATGGTAGCCTCCCGTCAAGACCATCTAGCCTGTTCTTTAACGTGCACAGAGTATGGCTCTCCCGCACACGGGGCCACGGATTAACGTCCAATCCGACGGACGAAACCTTTCCAAGCCCATCGGGTGGTCCTTATCACCTGGTCATTTGGCCAGTTTACCCATTGAGTGTAAAAAAAAATTGTTGATCAGAAATAAAACGTCCAAATCCAACCCTCTCTAGCGAAGGCTACGAATTTCATGAGTATTTCACGACCCACTGGGCCAACTCATCAAAATGTATTTCATTCTTTCTATTCTTACTTCCTCAGGTCCGAACCAAATTGCTGCTGACAGGAACACTTAGTACAAAGAGCTAGATAAACAACCCTGCTTGATTTATGATGTTGAAAGACGATCACCTTTTCTTCGAACCTGTAATCAAGTACAGGGTTTCCAATTGAGCTGTTTGCCCTAATCACAGATATTACCTTGTGTCTTAGATGTATTCTGAAACTTTCAAACATTTTTGGTGATTTATAGTATCTGCGTTTGACACTGTAACCTTTTCCAAGTTTTCGTTGGATCTTTTTTTTGTCCCTTAAAGAACATGAACTTCGATTTTGCTCCTTTTTTTTTGTAATCTCGTGTGTGTTTCATATCACTTTTTTTTTTATTTTAGGGCTATGATGACTTTATCTGATGTGGAACGCGATGGTTACTGATCTGTGATATGAGTGCCCCTGTTCAATTTTAATCAATGAGATCATTTATCAGGATATTTTGTAACAATCTAACAGGTTGGAAAACGAGTACAGATACAGGTTCGTGTTCTGCGTTTAATTATAAATATGTTATGAAATACCGATCACTATTATTAAAAATGTCTACGTGTAAATAATTGTGACTGAATTACGCTAAATTATATTAACAGTTATTGTGACTGAATTAACATTAAATTATATTCAGTTGGGGTTCTCAAACTTTTTTGCAGTCGACCCCCCCCCCCCCCACTTAACCGTACCGTTTACATAAACGTTTTCGACCATCCTTATCTTTGATAGAAATTTTCTCGCACTCCCTTACCTTTGACAGAAATATTCGCGACCCTCCTTATCCTTTACATAAATGTTTTCGACCATCCTTATCTTTGATAGAAATTTTCTCGCGCTCCCTTACCTTTGACAGAAATATTCGCGACCCTCCTTATCGTTTACATAAATGTTTTCGACCATCCTTATCTTTGACAGAAATTTTCTCGCGCTCCCTTATCTTTGACAGAAATATTCGCGACCCTCATTACCGTTTACATAAATGTTTTCGACCATCCTTATCTTTGACAGAAATGTTCTCGCGCTCCTTTACCTTTGACACAAATATTCGCGACCCTCCTTACCGTTTACATAAATATTTTCGACCATCCTTATATTTGACAGAAATTCCCTCGCGCTCCCTTATCTTTGACAGAAATATTCGCGACACTCCTTACCGGTTACATAAATGTTTTCGACCATCATTATCTTTGACAGAAATGTCCTCGCGCTCCCTTACCTTTGACAGAAATATTCGCGAATCTTCTTACCGTTTACATAAATGTTTTCGACATCCTTATCTATGATAGAAATTTTCTCGCGCTCCCTTACCTTTGACAGAAATATTCGCGACCCTCCTTACCGTTTACACAGATGTTTTCGACATCCTTATCTTTGATAGAAATTTTCTAGCGCTCCCTTATCTTTGACAGAAATATTCGCGACCCTCCTTACCGTTTACATAAATGTTTTCGACCATCCTTATCTTTGACAGAAATTTTCTCGCGCTCCTTTACCTTTGACAGAAATATTCGCGACCCTCCTTACCGTTTACATAAATATTTTCGACCATCCTTGTCTTTGACAGAAATTTCCTCGCGCTCCCTTATCTTTGACAGAAATATTCACGACACTCCTTACCGTTTACATGTTTTCGACCATCCTTATCTTTGACAGAAATTCCCTCGCGCTCCCTTACCTTTGACAGAAATATTCGCGAATCTCCTTACCGTATACATAAATGTTTTCGACATCCTTATCTATGATAGAAATTTTCTCGCGCTCCCTTATCTTTGACAGAAATATTCGCGACCCTCCTTACCGTTTACATAAATGTTTTCGACCATCATTACCTTTGACAGAAATTTTCTCGCGCTCTTTTACCTTTAACAGAAATATTCGCGACCCTCCTTACCGTTTACATAAATGTTTTCGACCATCCTTATCTTTGACAAAAATTTTCTCGCGCTCCCTTACCTTTGAAAGAAATATTCGCGACCCTTCTTACCGTTTACATAAATGTTTTCGACCATCCTTATCTTTGACAGAAATTTCCTCGCGCTCCCTTACCTTTGACAGAAATATTCGCGACCCTCCTTACCGTTTACATAAATGTTTTCGACCATCATTATCTTTGACAGAAATTTTCTCGCGCTCTTTTACCTTTGACAGAAATATTCGCGACCCTCCTTACCGTTTACATAAATGTTTTCGACCAACCTTATCTTTGACAAAAATTTTCTCACGCTCCCTTACCTTTGAAAGAAATATTCGCGATCCTCCTTACCGTTTACATAAATGTTTTCGACCATCCTTATCTTTGACAGAAATTTCCTCGCGCTCCCTTACCTTTGACAGAAATATTCGCGACCCTCATTACCGTTTACATAAATGTTTTCGACCATCCTTATCTTTGACAGAAATTTTCTCGCGCTCCCTTACCTTTGACAGAAATATCGCGACCCTCCTTACCGTTTACATAAATGTTTTCGACCATCCTTATCTTTGACAGAAATTTTCTCGCGCTCCCTTACCTTTGACAGAAATATTTGTGACTCTCCTTACCGTTTACGTAAATGTTTTCGACTATCCTTTGACAGAAATTTTCTCGCGCTCCCTTACCTTTGACAGAAATATCGCGACCCTCCTTACCGTTTACATAAATGTTTTCGACCATCCTTATCTTTGACAGAAATTTTCTCGCGCTCCCTTACCTTTGACAGAAATATTCGCGAATCTCCTTACCGTTTACATAAATGTTTTCGACTATCCTTTGACAGAAATTTTCTCGCGATCCCTTACTTTTGACAGAAATGTTCTCGCGCTCCCTTACCCTTCACAGAAATATTCGCGATTATCCTTACCGTTTACATAAATCTTTTCGACCATCCTTATCTTTGGCAGAAATTTTCTCGCGCTCCCTTACCTTTGTCATAAATATTCGCGATCCTCCTTACGGTTTACAAAAATTTTCGCGTACCCTTATCTTTGACAGAAATATTCGCGACCCTCCTTACCGTTTACATAAATGTTTTCGACCATCCTTATCTTTGACAGAAATTTTCTCCCGATCCCTTACTTTTGACAGAAATTTTCTCGCGCTCCCTTAACTTTGACAGAAATATTCGCGACCCTCCTTACCGTTTACATAAATGTTTTCGACCATCCTTATCTTTGATTGAAATTTTCTCGCGCTCCCTTACCTTTGACAGAAATATTCTCGACCCTCCTTACCGTTTACATAAATGTTTTCGACCATCCTTATCTTTTACAGAAATTTTCTCGCGCTCCCTTACCTTTGACAGAAATATTCGTCACTCTCCTTACCGTTTACATAAATGTTTTCGATCATCCTTATCTTTGACAGAAATTTTCTCGCGATCCCTTACTTTTGACAGAAATTTTCTCGCGATCCCTTACTTTTGACAGAAATTTTCTCGCGCTCCCTTACCTTTGACAGAAATATTCGCGACCCTCCTTACCGTTTACATAAGTGTTTTCGACCATCCTTATTTTTTTATCTCCGCAAAATTCCCCGCCCTGCCCACGGTCAGTAGGGGACACCGATGAGCTTGGAAAGGCCGCCATCTGTCGGATGGGACGTTAAGCTGTGGCCCCGTGTGCGGGAGAGCCATACCCTGTGCACATTAAAGAACACGCTGGATGGCCTTGACGGGAGGCTACCCTCTGTCTCCCAACAGCTGTTCCAGTGGGTCTCCTGCCCCAACCTTCTCTGAGCCTTCGGGGTCCATGTGACCTGGCCATTTAGCCCATGGTGTGCAAAAAAGTGCCGCTCAGAGGTAAAACAACCAACCAACCAACCATCCTTATCTTTGATAGAAATTTTCTCGCGCTCCCTTACCTTTGACGTAAATATTCGCGATCCTCCTTACAGTTTACAAAAATTTTCGCGTACCCTTATCTTTGACAGAAATATTCGCGACCCTCATTACCGTTTTCATAAATGTTTTTGACCACCCTCACTTTTGACAAAATTTCGCGACCTCCCTTGCCTTCGACAGAAATTTTTGCGCCCCCCCCCTTTATTGACGGAAATATTCGCTACCCTCCTTACCGTTTACAAAAATTTTTTTACCACCCTAACCTTTGACAGAAATTTTGCGACCGCTTTTACCGTTCACAGAAAATTGCGATGCCCCTTACCAGCTGACAGAAATTTTCGCGACTCGCTTTGAGAGAAAGTTTGCTATCCTCCTTACCGTTTAGATGAATGTTTTCGACCCCTTTAACTTCAACAGAAATTTTGCTACCCTCCTTACCGTTTAGATGAATGTTTTCGACCCCTTTAACTTCAACAGAAATTTTGCGACCCCCTTTCATGTACCGTTGAAAGAAATTTTTGAAACCACTTTGGTCGAAAGAAATTTTTGGAATCCCATTTACGGTTGCGAGAAATTTTCGCAATCTCATTTACGGTTGTAGGAAATTTTTGCAAACCGTTTTGGTCGAAAGAATTTTTGGAATCCCACTTACGGTTGAAAGAGATTTTTGAAATCCCACTTATGGTTGAAAGCGATTTTTGCAAACCGTTTAGGTCGAAAGAAATTTTTGGAATTCCATTTACGGTTGTGAGAAATTTTTGCAATCTCACTTACGGTTGAAAGAAATTTTCGCAATCCCACTTACGGTTGAATGAAAATTTTTGCAAACCGTTTAGGTCGAAAGAAATTTTTGGAATCCCATCTACGGTTGAAAGAGATTTTTGCAATCCCATTTATGGTTGAAAGAAATTTCTGCAAACCGTTTAGGTCGAAAGAAATTTTTGGAATCCCAGTTACGGTTGTGAGAAATTTTCCCAATATCACTTCCGGTTGAAAGAAATTTTTACAAACCGTTTAGGTCGAAAGAAATTTTCGCCCTAAACGGCACTAATTGCACTTACGGTTAAAAAAGATTTTTTCAATCCCATTTATGATTGAAAGAAATTTTTGCAAACCGTTTAGGTCGAAAAAATTTTTGGAATCCCAGTTACGGTTGAAAGAGATTTTTGCAATCCCATTTATGGTTGAAAGAAATTTTTGCAAACCGTTTAGGTCGAAGGAAATTTTCGTAATCCCACTTACGGTTGAAAGAAATTTTCGTAATCCCACTTACGGTTGAAAGAAATTTTCTTAATCCCACTTACGGTTAAAAAAGATTTTTGCAATCCCATTTATGGTTGAAAGAAATTTTTGCAAACCGTTTACGTCGAAAGAAATTTTTGGAATCCCACTTACGGTTGAAAGAAATTTTAGCGACCTCCCTTACCTTTGACAATGACACACATCCTTAACATTGATGTAATTTCTCCCATACATTCCCTTTTTTACCTTTCACGAAAGTACTTGAATTGATGATGTAAGAATATTCCCACAACTTAATGCTGCAGACACCAATGTAGGGTGCAGCACCAGAGCGTTCTGGTAAAACTGAAATGAAACTGTCACTCCGGGAGTGGCCGAATGCAGAATGGGTTGGATTCTTTTACCTCTTACCGGCACTCTTTTGCACACAATGGGCTAAATGGCCAGGTCACATGGACCCCGAAGGCTCAGAGAAGGTTGGGGGAGGGGATCCACTAGAACAGCTGTTGGAAGAGAGATGGTAGCCTCCCGTCAAGGCCATCCAAGGTGTTCTTTAACGTTGGATTGTTTTACCTCTGAGCGGTACTTTTTTGCACATCATGGGCTAAATGGCCAGGTCACAGGGACTCCGAAGGCTCAGAGAAGGTTGGGGGAGGGGACCCACTGGAACAGCTGTTGGGAGACAGATGGTAGCCTCCCGTCAAGGCCATCCAGCGTGTTCTTTAACGTTGGGTTGTTTTAACTCTGAGCGGCACGTTTTTGCACACCATGGGCTACATGGCCAGTAAGGAACACCGATGGGCTTAGAATGGCCGCCGTCCGTCGGATGGGACGTTAAGTCGTGGCCCCGATTGCGGGAGAGCCATACCCTGTGCACGTTAAAGAACATGCTAGATGGCCTTAAAGGGAGACTACCAAAAAAAGGATAAAAACCACGTTAAAGAACATGATGTTCCTTAAAGGGAGACTACCTTCAAGGGAGACTGTCTCTCAACCAGTGGGTTCCCTCCCCCAACTTTCTTTGAGCCATCGGGTTCCTTGTGACTCTGGCAATTTAGCCCCATTGTGTGCAAAAAGGTGCCTCTCAGAGGTAAAACAAACAAACCCAACTTATCTCTTGGGGTCCTTGTGACTTCTCACTCAACCAATTACGTGAATAGAAGTAATTTTACCCAACTTAAAATTAACATCTTTTTGGGGCGGGGGTGGCTCAGTCGGTAGCGCGCCAGGCTCGTAATCTGTAGTTCCCTGATTCGAGTCCCAGCTGGGTCAGCGTTGAGATTTATCTCCGCAAAATTCCCCGCCCTGCCCACGGTCAGTAGGGGACACCGATGGGCTTGGAAAGGCCGCCGTCCGTCGGATGGGACGTTAATCCGTGGCTTCGTGTGCGGGAGAGTCATACCCTGTGCACGTTAAAGAACACGCTGGATGGCCTTGACGGGAGGCTACCATCTGTCTCCCAACAGCTATTCCAGTGGGTCCCCTCCCCCAACCTTCTCTGAGCCTTCGGGGTCCATGTGACCTGGCCATTTAGCCCCATGGTGTGCAAAAAATTGCCGCTCAGAAGTAAAACAACCCCACCCAACCCAACTTAAAAAAACAAAAAAACAAAAAAGAACACCTCTTCTTCGATGAACTTGCATTATTTGAATTCATTTTTGCCACTTTTTAGAAACTTAAAAAAAAAAACCCTCAGCAACAGCGTTGCCTTTCAACATCTTACGTTATTCTCTGTTCGTTGCAGGGTGATTTTAAATTATTTCCTCTTCAATGCAACAACCAGAAGGGCAACAACAACAACGCGACACGCCCCTGAAGCCATAACACAGGGATAACACACCATCTAATACATATGCAACGCGACACTCTCTCAGACAAGATCAGCTTGATCACTGCGCATACAGAAACACATGGAGACAGCCACGCACACACACGTGGTAAACCGTCACGGTGAGGCGGTACCCACAATTCCCTCCCCCCTCCATACTGCTCCACCTCCGTGGGTCTCACCTCCCCACCTCAAAAAACTGACTAGGATGATGGATAGATGGTCCGCCTTTCGCTAACAGTAGCAACGCTGGATTGAGAAACGCATCTATTACATACGTAATAGGGTCCGAGTATGCTAATAGGTTTAGCCTTAGGGGGGAGATATTTATCTTCCCCCCACCGCACTGGCTTGTGTTCTCACCACAGGTTTTTACTGAAGTTTTTTATACGTGATGTGTTTCGACAATCAAGCCTTGACACGATCTTTTTTTTTTGCGCGTTTTCTTCTATGTGCGTCTCTCGTGAATTTTGCGAGAAAACGCTCCAAAGAATGCAACTTAAATATGATTATTTATTTCGTGGTGAATACGATTAGGTTATCTCCGAACAGCATTTTTTTCACACAATGGGCTAATGGCCAGGTGGCAAGGACCCCGAAGGCTCAGAAAAGGTTGGGGGAGGAGACCCACTGGAACAGCTGTTGGGAGACAGATGGTAGCCTCCCGTCAAGGCCATCCAGCGTGTTCTTTAACGTTGGATTGTTTTACCTCTGAGCGGCACTTTTCTGCACACCATGGGCTAAATGGCCAGGTCACATGGACCCCGAAGGCTCGGAGAAGGTTGGGGGAGGGAACCCACTGGAACAGCTGTTGGGAGACAGATGGTAGCCTCCCGTCAAGGCCATCCAGTGTGTTCTTTAACGTGCACAGGGTATGCTCTCCCACACATGTGGCCACGGCTTAACGTCCCATCCGACGGACTGCGGCCTTTCCAAGCCCATCGGTGTACCCTACTGACCGTGGGCAGGGCGGGGAATTTTGCGGAGATAAATCTCAACGCTGACCCAGCTGGGACTCGAACCTGGTAACTGCAGATTACGAGCCTGGCGCGCTACCGACTGAGCCATCCCCACCTGGGCCACTTAAGTGCAATTGTCCTAAGCAGTTCTTTTGGAATAACAAATGGCGTAAGAAGTGCCAAAAAAAAAAAGAACTAATAAATGAATACCCCTCAAGCAGCTGCTTGCCACAGAGGTCTGACAGGAGCCTGTCAGTTTATATGCCATAGTAGAAGGTCTGAGAGGATGGCAGGACCTCAGCAGAAAAACGACACAAACAGCATGCCCGGGGCTCGAACCCAGGTCCCTTAGATCAGTAGCCAAGCGCGCTAACCACTCGGCCACGGGACAGCTATTAAATATGCTTAAATTATTTTCTCCAAACAGAGAAAAATGAGCTTTCTTAAGCAATATATAATTTTTAAAACGTTTCCGGACAATTTCAAACTTGTGCGCCAAAATCCCCCCAATTTTAGTACTGTGAGAGTTAATAATAAACTGTAAATGCAAAATCAGTAAATATTACATATCTTGAGGGAACACGTCCTGTCGGACTTCTGTGACTAGCAGCTGCTTGAGGGATAATTTATACTTTTTCCATTCTTTATGTGGAATTTAAAATGTCCTCGCTTTCTTATATAAAAAAAAAATAAAGAAATAAATAGCAATAAACTATGATTATTTGACGAACGATTTACTTCCCTTTTTATCAAAATAATAATATAAAAAAAAAAAGCATCATCCACCTTTACCGGATCTTTTTTTCTTTTTAACCCCCGAGGGTCATGTACCAGCGGTTTTAGAAACAGCCCTGTCAACTGATTGGGAGGATGAATTAAACATCCTCTGGGCATCTAGTCGTCTCAGAACAGACAGTCGCCGAAAGGGACAAGCTTAGTGACTTCTGCAACTCATGGCGGAGACGGAACAGAACTCCTTTCCGAAAAAAAAAAGCTTTTTTCTCAAGTGAGTGGCAAGATTGTCCTCTACAGTTGCGTGTTCAAGTGTGTGTGTCTCTCTCTTCAGCCAGCATCTGGTGGTAAAGAAGCCAATCTCTTTTTAATAGTCGTTCCGTGGCTTTTTTTACCTTGGAAGTCTCCGATCTTATCTGAAGACTAATTCCTGTTATTACTGTCCTTTTCCTTCTCCTAGTAATAGGTTGTCTCTTATTGAATGAAGATCGGACAATTTCCAGCAGTGCAAGCAAGCAATTGGATGTTAGGCCTGGTTGTGTTAATGCGCAGGCCACAGGCTCGGGTAATCATCATTTACACAAACACCCCTCCGTTCTCTGCCTCCCCTCTTTTTTTGTTTCTTCACCTACCCCCCCCCCCCCCCCCCCCCCCGCTTTCTGGACACTCCCCTTATTATTCTCTTTACTTCTTTCAGTCTGAGAACCTCCCACTTGGGGTTAAGGGGATCGGATGTTCATGTTTCTTCCGTTTTGCGTGCACGAATGCAACATTCCCGCCCCCACCCCCCGTAGGTTTTTCTACTCACCCTCATCATTCGCGAGGCAATGAACAACACTAACAACAATGTAATGATGACCAAACCCTGCAGGTGCCTTTTAAAAAAAAATTTTTTTTCCGAGAAATTATTATTTGCGATAAGAATTAGTATTATTTGCTATGTTTATTTATGTATAAAAACTAATGCTCATCAATATTTCCTGCAGATAAACTATTAGTTTTGCGGGGCAAATTTGGGTTGGGTTGTTTCACCTCTGAGCGGCACTTTTTTGCACACCATGGGCTAAATGGCCAGGTCACATGGACCCCGAAGGCTCAGAGAAGGTTGAGGGAGGAGACCCACTGGAACAGCTGTTGGGAGACAGATGGTAGCCTCCCGTCAAGGCCATCCAGCGTGTTCTTTAACGTGCACAGGGTATGGCTCTCCCGCACACGGAGCCACGCCTTAACGTCCCATCCGACGGACGGCGGCCTTTTCAAGCCCATCGGTGTCCCCTACTGACCATGGGCTGGGCGGAGAATTTTGCGGAGATAAATCTCAACGCTAACCCAGCTGGGACTCGAACCTGGGAACTACAGATTACGAGCCTGGCGCGCTACCGACTGAGCCACCCCCGACTGAGCTACCAACTGAGACACCCAATGTATAAAATCTATCTACATTTATGTTTTGTGAGATGACGATGATGATGATGAATAAATATATTTACTACTACTTTTTTTTAGAATTTTTTTAGAATATAATTTTTATTCATAAGAGTAAAGAATGCAAATACATTTACACTTTGACCCGCAAAGCTAAATAGCTTATCTGCAGGAAAATGAATAAATTATATTAACATAAGTCATTCAGCCACAAAAATGGTGTACATCAAATAAATCCACAAAACACAACACATAAAAATCAGCTAACTAGAAAATACCAAACAATTTTTTAATTCCATTTTAAGTCTTCTAAAAGAATCTATATTTAGTAATTCTTTTGGAATAGCATTAAATATAAGTGGTACTTGATATTCGGAGGTATGTTTCCCGTAATTATTTCGAAAATTTGGCAATTTGTAATAACCCTGGATTTGAAGTCTTGTATTTTTATTATGTTGAATTTTTAGTTTGTAAGTTTCGTCAAAAAAAATTTTAATTATTACATTATATTTATATAAATTGCTGTAGGACAAAAGATTTAAAAATTTTAATCTATCGGTAGAAGTTTTATAAATTTTTTGCAAATGAAACGGAATAATATTTTTAGCTTTACTATTATTATGTTAACTAAAGTTTGGTAATGAAAAAAAAAATACTCCCCAACCATTTTTTTTTCCGCAACAGGGCTTTGAAATGAGAAAAAAAAAACTATTTCGTTATAATAAAAATAAATACCCCCTCAAGCAGCTGCTTGCCACAGAGGTCTGACAGGAGCCCGTCAGTTTGCATGCCATAGTATAAAATAAACTCGTATTAAATCGTCCAGTTTTAGGAACTAATTTACTATTCAATGAGAAGAGTCACGTGGTTCCTCTCCTAGAATCGTGCTCCTTGTCACTTGCTCGCTCTCCTAGAACGTTCCTCTCCTGAATCATGCTCGCTCTCCTAGAATCGTTCCTCTCCTGAATCATGCTCGCTGTCACTTGGTCGCTCTCCTAGAATCGTTCCTCTCCTGAATCATGCTCGATGTCACTTGCTCGCTCTCCTAGAATCGTTTCTCTCCTGAATCATGCTCGCTGTCACTTGCTCGCTCTCCTAAAATCGTTCTTCTCCTGAATCATGCTAGTTCTCCTAAAATCGTTCCGCTCCTGAATCGTGCTCGCTGTTACTTGCTCGCTCTCCTAGAATCGTTCCTCTCCTGAATCATGCTCGCTGTCACTTGCTCGCTCTCCTAGAATCGTTCCTCTCCTGAATCATGCTTGCTGTCACTTGCTCGCTCTCCTAGAATCATTCCTCTCCTGAATCATGCTCGCTGTCACTTGCTCGCTCTCCTAGAATCGTTCCTCTCCTGAATCGTGCTCGCTGTTACTTGCTCGCTCTCCTAGAATCGTTCCTCTCCTGAATCATGCTCGCTGTCACTTGCTCGCTCTCCTAGAATCGTTCCTCTCCTGAATCATGCTTGCTGTCACTTGCTCGCTCTCCTAGAATCATTCCTCTCCTGAATCATGCTCGCTGTCACTTGCTCGCTCTCCTAGAATCGTTCCTCTCATGAATCATGCTCGCTGTCACTTGCTCGCTCTCCTAGAATCGTTCCTCTCCTGAATCATGCTCGCTGTCACTTGCTCGCTCTCCTAGAATCGTTCCTCTCATGAATCATGCTCGCTGTCACTTGCTCGCTCTCCTAGAATCGTTCCTCTCCTGAATCATGCTCGCTGTCACTTGCTCGCTCTCCTAGAATCGTTCCTCTCCTGAATCATGCTCGCTGTCACTTGCTTGCTCTCCTAGAATCATTCCTCTCCTGAATCATGCTCGCTGTCACTTGCTCGCTCTCCTAGAATCGTTCCTCTCCTGAATCATGCTCGCTGTCACTTGCTCGCTCTCCTAGAATCGTTCCTCTCCTGAATCATGCTCGCTGTCACTTGGTCGCTCTCCTAGAATCGTTCCTCTCCTGAATCATGCTCGCTGTCACTTGGTCGCTCTCCTAGAATCGTTCCTCTCCTGAATCATGCTCGCTCTCCTAGAATCGTTCCTCTCCTGAATCATGCTCGCTCTCCTAGAATCGTTCCTATCCTGAATCATGCTCGCTCTCCTAGAATCGTTCCTCTCCTGAATCATGCTCGCGGTTACTTGCTCGCTCTCCTAGAATCGTTCCTCTCCTGAATCATGCTCACTGTCACTTGATCGCTCTCCTAGAATCGTTCCTCTCCTGAATCATGCTCCCTGTCACTTGCTCGCTCTCCTAAAATCGTTCCTCTCCTGAATCATGCTCGCTCTCCTAAAATCGTTCCTCTCCTGAATCATGATCGCTCTCCTAAAATCGTTCCTCTCCTGAATCATGATCGCTCTCCTAAAATCGTTCCTCTCCTGAATCATGCTCGCTGTCACTTGCTCGCTCTCCTAGAACCGTTCCTCTCCCGAATCATGCTCGCTGTCACTTGCTCGCTCTCCTAGAATCATTCCTCTCCTGAATCATGCTCGCTGTCACTTGCTCGCTCTCCTAGAATCGTTCCTCTCCTGAATCATGCTCGCTCTCCTAGAATCGTTCCTATCCTGAATCATGCTTGCTCTCCTAGAATCGTTCCTCTCCTGAATCATGCTCGCGGTTACTTGCTCGCTCTCCTAGAATCGTTCCTCTCCTGAATCATGCTTGCTGTCACTTGATCGCTCTCCTAGAATCGTTCCTCTCCTGAATCATGCTCCCTGTCACTTGCTCGCTCTCCTAAAATCGTTCCTCTCCTGAATCATGCTCGCTCTCCTAAAATCGTTCCTCTCCTGAATCATGATCGCTCTCCTAAAATCGTTCCTCTCCTGAATCATGATCGCTCTCCTAAAATCGTTCCTCTCCTGAATCATGCTCGCTCTCCTAGAACCGTTCCTCTCCCGAATCATGCTCGCTGTCACTTGCTCGCTCTCCTAGAATCATTCCTCTTCTGAATCATGCTCGCTGTCACTTGCTCGCTCTCCTAGAATCGTTCCTCTCATGAATCATGCTCGCTGTCACTTGCTTGCTCTCCTAGAATCGTTCCTCTCCTGAATCATGCTCGCTGTTACTTGCTCGCTCTCCTAGAATCGTTCCTCTCCTGAATCATGCTCGCTGTCACTTGCTCGCTCTCCTAGAATCGTTCCTCTCCTGAATCATGCTCCCTGTCACTTGCTCGCTCTCCTTAAAATCGTTCCTCTCCTGAATCATGCTCGCTCTCCTAAAATCGTTCCTCTCCTGAATCATGCTCGCTCTCCTAGAATCGTTCCTCTCATGAATCATGCTCGCTGTCACTTGCTCGGTCTCCTAGAATCGTTCCTCTCCTGAACCATGATCGCTGTCACTTGCTCGCTCTCCTACAATCGTTCCTCTCGTGAGTCATGCTGGCTGTCACTTGCTCGCTCTCCTAGAATCGTTCCTCTCCTGAATCATGCTCGCTCTCCTAGAATCGTTCCTCTCCTGAATCATGCTCGCTGTCACTTGCTCGCTCTCCTAGAATCGTTCCTCTCCTGAATCATGCTCGCTGTCACTTGCACGCTCTCCTAGAATCGTTCCTCTCCTGAATCATGCTCGCTCTCCTAAAATCATTCCTCTCCTGAATCATGCTCGCTGTCACTTGCTCGCTCTCCTAGAATCGTTCCTCTCATGAATCATGCTCGCTGTCACTTATCGCTCTCCTATTTTTTTCCATTTGGCAACCTTCGTGTACGTACACGAAGGTTACCAGATCACTAATTTCTAAAAAAAGTCGTTGGCAAATATTTTTTTTTCTGAATTCTTTAATCAACCACAGCGTTCGGATGCTTTTTTGAGCGTTTGTACATTAGCAATCCTGTTACATATATTTTTAAACATGTGAATTCAAAATGGTGTCTTCCCAGATGAATTATGAAAAGCTGTCGTATTTCCTGTTTATAAAAATTATAGGCCAATATCTATTATTTCAATTTTTGGAAATATTTTCGAAAAGCTGGTTAAGAAAATAATTTACTGTTTTTATTAAAATATGTTTCTTTTTTCCAACAGGCAGTTTGGCATCAGAGAGGATAAAAATACAGAGGATGCCACAATTGATTTTAGTAAGTACATATTTGATTCCTTCGATAATAACTGTCAAACTTTATCAATATCTTCCGACATACAAAAAGCATTCGACACCATCTCCCGTAATGTAGGGGCGGGGTGGCTCTGTCGGTAGCGCGCCAGGCTCGTATTCTGTAGTTCCCAGGTTCGAGTCCCAGCTGGGTCAGCGTCGAGATTTATCTCCGCAAAATTCCCCGCCCTGCCCCCGGTCATTATGGGACACCGAAGGGCTTGGAAAGGCCGACGTCCGTCGGATGGGACGTTAAGCCGTGGCCCCTTGTGCGGGAGAGCCATACCCTGTGCACGTTAAAGAACACGCTGGATGGCCTTGACGGGAGGCTACCATCTGTCTCCCAACAGCTGTTCCAGTGGGTCCCCTCCCCCAACCTTCTCTGAGCCCACGGGGTCCATGTGACCTGGCCATTTAGCCCATGGTGTGCAAAAAAGTGCCGCTCAGAGGTAAAACAACCCAACCCATAATGTATTATTGAATAAGATGGAACACATGCCAGCATTAGAGGAATTGTACTAACATGGTTTAAAAGTTATCTAAAAAACAGAATACATGTTGATAAAATAAATGGTATTATTAATTCTGAATCAGAGATCAAATATGGCATGCCACAGGGTTCTGTGATGGGGCCGATTTTATTTTTGATATATATTAATGATTATTGTCAGATGAATATAACAGGGGGAATTACCAGTTTTGCTGATGATACTGCCATCACTTTTCGAGCTAAAAATAGAATAGAATTAAAAACATTAATTAACAGTGAATTGAAAATTATATGTACTTGGTTAAATATTAATAAATTAAATTTGAATTTATATAAAACGAAATTTAATTTAGTTTGAATAGCAGAATTAGAGAAGACCTAGACATTAGAACTAATAATGGTGATCTGCAATCACGATTTAGATGGTTATTGTAAAGCTATTGAAATGGTTGATGAGACTACTTAGGTATAAAAATCGATCAAAAATTGAATTGGAAACCTTATGTGGATGAAATTAAAACTAAGATCAACGTTATGCAAAATTTATTACTTAAACAAATTGGTTGGGTTGTTTTACCTCTGAGCGGCACTTTTTTGCACACCATGGGCTAAATGGCCAGGTCACATGGATCCCGAAAGCTCAGAGAAGGTTGGGGAGGGGACCCACTGGAACAGCTGTTGGGAGACAGATGGTAGCCTCCCGTCTAGGCCATCCAGCGTGTTCTTTAACGTTGGATTGTTTTACCTCTGAGCGGCACTTTTTTGCACACCATGGGCTAAATGTCCAGGTCAAAAGGACCCCGAAGGCTCAGAGAAGGTTGGGGGAGAGGACCCACTCGAACAGCTGTTAAGAGACAGATCGTAATCTCCCGTCAAGGTTATCCAGCGTGTTCTTTAACGTTGGGTTGTTTTACCTCTGAGCGGCACTTTTTTGCACACCATGGGCTAAATGGTCAGGTCACAAGGACCCAGAAGGCTCAGAGAAGGTTGGGTGAGGGGACTCACTGCAACAGCTGTTGGGAGACAGATGGTAGACTCCCGTCAAGGCCACCCAGCGTGTTCTTTAACGTGCACAGGGTATGGCTCTCTCGCACACGGGGCCACGGCTTAACGTCCCATCCGACGGACGGCGGCCTTTACAAGCCCATCGGTGTCCCCTACTGACAGTGGGCAGGGCGGGGAATTTTGCGGAGATAAATCTCAACGCTGATCCAGCTGGGACTAAATGCCCATGGTGTGCAAAAAAGTGCCGCTCAGAGGTAAAACAACCCAACGTTAAAGAACACGCTGGATGGCCTTGATGGGGAGGCTACCATCTGTCTCCCAACAGCTGTTCCAATGGGTCCCCTCCCCCAACCTTCTCTGAGCCTTCGGGGTCCATGTGACCTGGCCATTTAGCCCATGGTGTGCAAAAAAGTGCCGCTCAGAGGTAAAACAACCCAACGTTAAAGAACACGCTGGATGGCCTTGACGGGAGGATACCATCTGTCTCCCAACAGCTGTTCCAGTGGATTTCCTCCCCCAACCTTCTCTGAGCCTTCGGGGTCCATGTGACCTGGCCATTTAGCCCATGGTGTGCAAAAAAGTGCCGCTCAGAGGTAGAACAACCAAACCTATAGGACTACTTATTTTACGGTGGAAAATTTAATCACAGCAACATTATCAGTGCCAATAACCTCATAAAAAAAAAAAGTCGTCGTCTTTGCATGCTCGTGATCGCAGACATTTCACCGAACAATGAGTGATGGAGGTTGAGCCAGCTTGGGCATGCGGTGCCTCACGTGGAAAGCAGGGAAAAACCCAACACCCTGAATCACGAGGTCGTCTACTAGGGACTCCTGCGCCGTGGCGTGGCCTTCCGGACTGCGACGGGTGGCTCCAGACATCTCGCGCATCATACTTAAAGGAGGGGGCTAATTTTTATTTAACTATGTGCATTTCATTGTCATGGGTGCTTGTAGGCGGTGCTGTAAAAACTAACACCTCCACCTCTAAAGGAAATGTCATCCAACAATGGACTGAGATCACTTTTTCGTCAAGTGAATAGTTACGTCACAAGAATGATATTCACTTAGTGTTGTCATCGTCGTTTAGTGGTAGTGGTCTATGGTGTTATTGTTGGATGAAGTCACAGAACGTTGGTTCGTTTTCTTACGCCTTTAGAGATTGAGAGAGGATGCGGTTTTCGCATAGCTAAGCAAACAGTAATTGCCGGAAAACGAAAAGGAAGAATGGTATTCGGTCTTTCATTATTTGAGAAATTTGTGACTTTACCCTCCCGACCCCGCTGAATTTTTTTGCTCGGTAAAGAGAAATTTTTCTGAAACTTATATCTAGAAAATTTTCACCTGATATACACTGATATGCCAGTTTATTAGGTACAGTCGCTCAAAAAAAAAGTATCCGAACACTATGGTTGATTACAGAATTCAGAAAAAATATCTGGCAGCGATTTTTTTTTTCTCTCCAGAAATTAGTGATCTGGCAACCTTCGTGTACATTGATTACAGAATTCAGAAAGAATATCTCGCAACGATTTTTTTTAGAAATTAGTGATCTGGCAACCTTTGTGTACAGTCGCTCAAAAAAGTATCCGAACGCTATGGTTGATTACAGAATTTAGAAAAAGTATATGGCAGCGATATTTTTTTTCCAGAAATTAGTGATCTGGCAACCTTCGTGTTCATTGATTACAGAATTCAGTAAAAATATCTCGCAACGATTTTTTTTTTTAAGAAATTAGTGATCTGGCAACCTTCGTGTACAGTCGCTCAAAAAAGTATCCGAACGCTATGGTTGATTACAGAATTCAGAAAAAATATCTGGCAGCGATTTTTTTCCCCGAGAAATTAGTGATCTGACAACCTTCTTGTACATTGATTACAGAATTCAGAAAGAATATCTCGCAACGATTTTTTTTAGAAATTAGTGATCTGGCAACCTTTGTGTACAGTCGCTCAAAAAAGTATCCGAACGCTATGGTTGATTACAGAATTTAGAAAAAGTATCTGGCAGCGATATTTTTTTTCCAGAAATTAGTGATCTGGCAACCTTCGTGTTCATTGATTACAGAATTCAGTAAAAATATCTCGCAACGATTTTTTTTTTAAGAAATTAGTGATCTGGCAACCTTCGTGTACAGTCGCTCAAAAAAGTATCCGAACGCTATGGTTGATTACAGAATTCAGAAAAAATATCTGGCAGCGATTTTTTTTTTCTCTCCAGAAATTAGTGATCTGGCAACCTTCGTGTACATTGATTACAGAATTCAGAAAGAATATCTCGCAACGATTTTTTTTAGAAATTAGTGATCTGGCAACCTTTGTGTACAGTCGCTCAAAAAAGTATCCGAACGCTATGGTTGATTACAGAATTTAGAAAAAGTATCTGGCAGCGATATTTTTTTTCCAGAAATTAGTGATCTGGCAACCTTCGTGTTCATTGATTACAGAATTCAGAAAAAATATCTCGCAACGATTTTTTTTTTTAAGAAATTAGTGATCTGGCAACCTTCGTGTACAGTCGCTCAAAAAAGTATCCGAACGCTATGGTTGATTACAGAATTCAGAAAAATATTTGGCAACGTTTGTTTTATAGAAAATAGTGATCTGTCACATGACCCGAAGGTTGCCAGATCACTAATTTCTAAAAAAAAATCGTTGCCAGATATTTTTTAATATTATTTTTTTTATTTTTTTTTTAATTCTGTAATCAACTGTAGTGTTCGGATATTTTTTTGAGCGACTATAGGTGGTCCTATTATTTTGATACTAGATCGTGTGGGCTCACTCACGGAAATATTGCGCGTGTGCAGTTACCGTTCACAGCAAACTGGAGTGTGTGCACTAACTGCACACGCTCCAGTTTGCTGTGAACGGTAACTGGAGCGTGTACAGTTGCTGTACACGCTCCAGATATTTTTTCTGAATTCTGTAATCACGTGACACGAAGGTTGCCAGATCACTAATCTCTAAAAAAAAACGTTGCCCGATATCTTTTCTGAATTTTGTAATCAACCATAGTGTTTGGATACTTTTTTGAGCGACTGTAGGTGGTCATATTATTTTGATACTAGATCGTGTGGGCTCACTCACGGAAATATTGCGCGTGTGCAGTTACCGTTCACAGCAAACTGGAGTGTGTGCACTAACTGCACACGCTCCAGTTTGCTGTGAACGGTAACTGGAGCGTGTACATTTGCTGTACACGCTCCAGATATTTTTTCTGAATTCTGTAATCAACCATGGTGTTTGGATACTTTTTCGAGCGACTGTAGGTGATAATTTTACAAGATGTTGTAGAATACAGCAAATAAAAATAGAACGTTGGGATAATATGCAATAATCATTAATGCTTTTCCCGAATGACTCCTTTTTTGCAGTTCAAAAAATTATATATAGGCAGTTCCCAACTCACCAGGTTCCTATTCGGTAGGCCCCTGGTTCGAATCTCACTTGGGCCAATGTTGAGATTTATATCCGTTAAATTCCCTTCTTTCTGTCAGTAGGGGACACTGATGGGATTGGAAGGGTCACCGTCCATCGGATGGGACGTTAAGCCGTGGCTCTATGCGGGTTGGGTTGTTTTGCTTCTGAGCGGCACTTTTTTGCGCACCATGGGCTAAATGGCCAGATCACCAGGATCCCGAAGGTTCAGAGAAGGTTGGGGGAGGGGACCCACTGGAACAGCTGTTGGGAGACAGATGGTAGACTCCCGTCAAGGCCATCCAGTGTGTTCTTTAACGTTGGATTGTTTTACCTCTGAGCGGCACTTTTTTGCACACCATGGGCTAAATGGCCAGGTCACATGGACCCCGAAGGCTCAGAAAAGGTTGGGGGAGGGGACCCACTGGAACAGCTGTTGGGAGACAGATGGTAGACTCCCGTCAAGGCCACCCAGCGTGTTCTTTAACGTGCACAGTGTATGGCTCTCTCGCACACGGGGCCACGGCTTAACGTCCCATCTGACGGACGGCGGCCTTTCCAAGCCCATCGGTGTCCCCTACTGACCGTGGGCAGGGCGGGGAATTTTGCGGAGATAAATCTCAACGCTGACCCAGCTGGGTCTCGAACCTGGGAACTACAGATTACGAGCCTGGCGCGCTACCGACTGAGCCACCCCCGCCCCAAGAACGAAAGAAATAAAAGTGTAAATCGTAATCCAAAAGTCAATTATCCTTTTCTGTCAATGAATAGATTGAACAGTTCGAAAAAAAATAATTAACTCAGTGTAGAGAAACAAAATTATCTCTTTATTTCAGATCGTATAGACGTCTCTAGATTCATTTTCATGCAGCTGACGCGCCAGGAATCATCAAATCATTCGCAAGGCAGGTGTTGAGTTTTCGAACTGAAGTCACCAACATCATCAGCAGCTGCTTTCTTAAGAGAAAGAATCCCCCCACTTCCTGCCCCTCCCCCTCTCTTTCAAACAAACATCACGATTACCACTGAAATTGGAAGCAGCTGTTTCGGTGTAACAAGTAGGCAGGAACAAGTTGAAATGTATACAAATCTGATTGAAACTCTGGAGAAGTAAAAAATGTTAGCGATTGTGTTCTGCTTCAGGAGAGAGACTTAAGTTTCAATGTGTCTTTCATTGTTTCTGAGCATTTGGAAGAATGAACCTGTTATCAGCAGTTGTTGGAAGTGTCTTTTTTATGTCTTTATGTCGTTGAAGGATTGGCATATGGTTCTGAAATTGATGAGCATTAATAGTGGATGAGACGTCGTTTTGAGATAAAATCAACAAGCAATTAACATGATTATCGTGTTCAATTGAGCCAATTAAACTAAACTACGATCAGGTAATGTTTATTGAGCCATTTAATGGGATGTCTTTATATATTTTTTATGTCTGAGAAAAAGAAAAAAAAAATACCTAATGGAAAAAATATGTAAAGTTTCGTTTCCGTTTTTGTTTTGTATTTTTTATTTTATTTCGTTTTCATTCTGGTCTTGTGTTGTTGTTATTACCGTTGTTGTTATTCCCATCACGGGGTCGTTAGAGTGTAAAGGCGGAAAATTTGGTTGCTTGTATTTTGTTTGCTGACGGTTTTCACTCGAATCAATGTCGGTTGTGTTTTTATATTTCTAAGTTTAACTCTACTGTAAGAAATGGGATAAGGGGCCAAGTTATGAGAACCCCGAAGGCTTAGAACTGTCTAAATCTGGTCTTGCGAATCCGCAGCTCGCTACAAAAGAATTTTAAACTGAATGCAAAGGAACGTTCTTCCTATTGCAAGAAAGTGTTCGTCTCAATGGACGTGGGTGGCTAAGTCGGTAGTGGGCCAGGCTCATAATCTACAGTTCCCAAGTCGTTTCGTCTATCTGTAAAAGGGGCGGGGGTGGCTCAGTCGGTAGCGCGCCAGACTCGTAATCTGTAGTTCCCAGGTTCGAGTCCCAGCTGGGTCAGCGTTGAGATTTATCTCCGCAAGATTCCCCGCCCTGCCCACGGTCAGTAGGGGACACCGATGGGCTTGGAAACGCCGCCGTCCGTCGGATGGGACGTTAAGTCGTGGCCCCGTGTGCGGGAGAGCCATACCCTGTGCACGTTAAAGAACACGCTGGATGGCCTTGACGGGAGGTTACCATCTGTCTCCCAACAGCTATTCCAGTGGGTCCCCTCCCCCAACCTTCTCTGAGCCTTCGGGGTCCTTCTCACCTGGCCATTTAGCCCATTGTGTGCAAAAAATGCCGCTCAGAGGTAAAACAACCCAACGTTAAAGAACACGCTGGATGCCTTTGACGGGAGGCTACCATCAATCTCCCAACAGCCCTTCCAGTGGGTCCCCTCCCCCAACCTTCTCTGAACCTTCGAGGTCCATGTGACCTGGCCATTTTGCCCATTGTGTGCAAAAAAGTACCGCTCAGAGGTAAAACAACCCAACGTTAAAGAACACACTGGATGGCTTTGACGCGAGGCTACCATCTGTCTCCCAACAACTATTCCAGTGGGTCCCCTCCCCCAACCTTCTCTGAGCCTACGGGGTCCATGTGACCTGGCCATTTAGCCCATGGTGTGCAATAAAGTGCCGCTCAGAGGTAAAACAACCCAACCTAAAGAGCTTTCAAATCTGGTTTGTCTATACGTACTCAATCGCCTCTTTTGCAAAAAACTAAAGTACTAAAAACCAAAAACAGGATGAAAGGAGTGAACTATTTTTATGTTAACTTAAAACGAAAGGAAGAATAAAAGCAAATAATCTCAACCGAAGGTCACCACGTGCTCTTAAAACCCTCGAACTCTCTCCTGGGCATGAACAATTAATTAGTAAACCGCTACTATCAGGTCTGCCTACGTTCCCGTTCAGGTAGTGCTTTCTCTTATCACGCCCATGTGGAAAATCCAGAGCTTTAGGGTTGAGCCCACAGTTGTACTTCAGCCCAACTCTTGACCTTCAATATTTCACGTGCACAGATCGACAACACCCGCTCTCACCACTGACAACATTCGAGGTGTCATTCGACGCTTGCTACGTTGTGTGTGTGATATTTTGTTTTCGCATCATCCCCGCCCAATGAAAAAGTGAGTTATTGTTATAACACGAGGAATGATTGAACGCAGTGTCAGAATGCAATAGGGGGTGGGGTTAAGACTCAGTTCTAGCGTGCCACATCCGTAAACTGATGTTCCGAGAACCTGGTCAGATTTTGGGTGGTTTGTTGTTGGGTTGTTTTACCTCTGAGAGGCACTTTTTTGTACGTTACGGACTAAATGGCCAGGTCACATGGACCCCGAAGGCTCAGAGAAGGTTGGGGGAGGGGACCCACTGGAATAGCTGTTGGGAGACAGATGGTAGCCTCCCGTCAAGACCATCCAACGTGTTCTTTAACGTTGGATTGTTTTACCTCTGAGCTGCACTTTTTTGCACGCCATGGGCTAAATGGCCAGGTCACAAGGACCCCGAAGGCTCAGAGAAGGTTGGAAGAGGGGACCCAATGGAACAGCTGTTGGGAGACATATGGTAGCCTCCCGTCAAGGCCATCCAGCGTGTTCTTAACGTGCACAGGATTTGGCTCTCCCGCACACGGGGCCACGGTTTAACGTCACATCCGACGGACGGCTGCCTACGGAGGTCCAACCAGACCGTGCAATTTAGTTCTCCAAGCAAGTCTATCCTGAGCTACATCTACTGCATCTGGCCACTGCACACCAATTCTAACAAGGTCCTGTTTGACATTGTCTGCCCACCGCATCCTAGGTCTCCCCCTCTTTCTGAGATCTTTAGGTACACTGTTCATAACCCTTTCATCATCATCATCATCATTCTCAAGCAGCCATGGACTACGCAGGTCCAACCAGACCGTGCAATTTGTTTTCCAAGCAAGTCTGTCCTGAGCTACATCTGCTGCATTCGGCCACTGCACACCAATTCTAACAAGGTCCTGTTTGACATTGTCTGCCCACCGCATCCTAGGTCTCCCCCTCTTTCTGAGGCCTTTAGGCACACTGTTCATAACCCTTTCATCATCATCATCATCTTCAAGCAGCCATGGACTACGGAGGTCCAACCAGACCTTGCAATTTAGTTCTCCAAGCAAGTCTGTGCTGAGCTACATCTACTGCATCTGGCCACTGCACACCAATTCTAACAAGGTCCTGTTTGACATTGTCTGCCCACCGCATCCTAGGTCTCCCCTTCTTTCTGAGGCCTTTAGGCACACTGTTCATAACCCTATTCGCCAATCTATAATTATTCATACGGATAACATGTACATTTTATAAAATAAATATACATTTTAGAAGTTTACATAATGATTATTTCGATTCAGGATAATTATGAATAACCTTTCTGAATCAAGCTAATTTATTTTTAAATATTCTAGTTTCAATAACTCTTGAAATATTTAACGAATATTGTTGAAATTAAACATTTAAATAGATTTGATTGTGGCCTTTAATTTATTTTCAGTTACATTTTTCCATTAGATGCATATTTCAGAAGTTATTAAGCGTAGAATTTAAACAGGATCCTTGGTCTCATGGACCCATTCACATAGCATTAAAATTCTCTAATATTTTGGTAGGACAGTGCAACAATGCACTCGATTCGGAAGATATATAAAAACTAATACGAAGTAAAAAACAAAATACACAATTTTTGGTTGTTAGGGTTTATCACCAACCTAACTACCAAAACATTTTCATCAATTTTCAATTTGTCATCGAATATTTTAAAATAATCCTGAAATTCTGTCTGAAATCTGTTTTTGATGGTAGTTTAGATATCAGGTTCAAACAGTTTTGGGGCGAGTGTGGCTCAGTCGGTAGCACACCATGGGTTAAATGGCCAGGTCACACGGACCCTCAGAGAAGGTTGGGGGAGGGGACCCACTGGAACAGCTGTTGGAAGATAGATGGTAACCTCCCGTCAAGGCCATCCAGCGTGTTCTTTAACGTGCACAGGATATGGCTCACCCGCACACGGGGCCACGGCTTAACGTCCCATCCGACTGACGGCGGCCTTTCCAAGCCCATCGGTGTCCCCTACTGACCGTGGGCAGGGCGGGGAATTTTTGCGCAGATAAATCTCAACGCTGACCCAGCTGGGACTCGAACCTGGGAACTACAGATTACGAGCCTGACGCGCTACCGACTGAGCCACCCCTTACAAGAATTGTGTTTTATCTATTGAAGTAATTTTTCCCAAGTGTCAAAAGTTGAAGATAAATGCTTCAGCTTTCATTCATTCTTTAAATATTAAACGAATATTGCATGAAATACAGTGGTCCTTCGTTATAGCGCTGCTCGCTATACCGCGCACTCGGTTATAGCGCGGGCGATGTTCGCGATAAGTTCAAACATGTTTATACAGGTCCGTGCGGCGTTAGTGAGTATCGCATTTTATTGTTACTGCGTATTGAGTAATTGTGTATGTATTGAGTTCCTGCATGTATTTTGAATAGTGTTTAATTATTGCATGCATGATGAGTAAAAGAAAAGCTTACAGTGTGAAATTTATTGTGTCGCCACCGCGCCGCTCGGTATAACGCGGTTCACCTTATAACGCGGGTGTTGTTTCCCGCCCGACATGCGCGTTATATCGGGGGTCCACTGTATATTTAGAGAGATCTCAGTGACATCTACAATTTATCGACAAAAACAGTTTTTGCAAAAAAAGATTATTTTCAACGGTAGAGAGCTTTGAATGTTGCTTTCCATTCACATAACATGGAAGTGTCCGGACACCTTTTTCAACATACTGTATTTTACATCCAAAAAAAAAAGGATAAAAATTTCGATCGGCAAAATAAAATATATCTAAAAGCTCGTAGTGCCTTTTAGATACATCTTACAGAAAGAGCTGGGGCGGGGGTGGCTCATTCGGTAGCGCGCCAGGCTCGTAATCTGTAGTTCCCAGGTTCGAGTCCCAGCTGGGTCAGCGTTGAGATATATCTCCGCGAAATTCCCCGCCCTGCCCATGGTCAGTAGGGGACACCGAAGGGCTTGGAAAGGCCGCCGTCCGTCGGATGGGATGTTAAGCCGTGGCCCCGTGTGCGGGATAGGCATACCCTGTGCACGTTAAAGAAAACGCTGGATGGCCTTGACGGGAGGCTACCATCTGTCTCCCAACAGCTGTTCCAGTGGGTCCCCTCCCCCTACCTTCTCTGAGCCTTCGGGGTCAATGTGACCTGGCCATTTAGCCCATGGTGTGCAAAAAATTGCCGCTCAGAGGTAAAACAACCCAACGTTAAAGAACACGCTGGATGGCCTTGACGGGAGGCTACCATCTGTCTCCCAACAGCTATTCCAGTGGGTCCCCTCCCCCAACCTTCTCTGAGCCTTCGGGGTCCAAGTGATCTGGCAATTTAGCCCATGGTGTGCAAAAATGTGTCTCTCAGAGGTAAAACAATCCAACGTTAAAGAACACACTGGATGGCCTTGACGGGAGGCTACCATCTGTCTCCCAACAGCTATTCCAGTGGGTCCCCTCCCCCAACCTTCTCTGAGCCTTCGGGGTCCTTGTCACCTGGCCATTTAGCCCATGGTGTACAAAAAAGTGCCTCTCAGAGGTAAAACAACCCCACCCAAAAAACACTAAATTAATTTTTCGATCAATTCTTCAATACGCAGGGGGAACAACATCTGCTGTTTACCCCCTCTGGCGACGCCCATGAATACTTCAACGAGCGAAGAAATCATTTGTACCCAAACTGAACAAGAGATTCCCGAGGCCATCAATCTCTGTTATCGAGTAATAAACGAAATAATGAATTTTTGTGATCTCTTCTGCTCTTATACACACAAGAAAAATTCGATGACAACGTGTTTGAACCTAAAATCTAAAAAAAAATACCCCCTCAAGCAGCTGCTTGCCACAGAGGTCTGACAGGAGCCTGTCAGCTTATATGCCATAGTAGAAGATCTGAGAGGATGGCAGGACCTCAGCAGAAAAACGACACACACATCCATGCCTAATCCGGGGCTCGAACCCAGGTCCCTTAGATCAGTAGCCAAGCGTGACTACCATCAAAAACAGAAGAAAAAAAATGTTTCATAAAAAAAAATCTAACAATCAGGACCAAGAAACAGGAATATTCCTCTACTTACGAGAAGAAATACCAAAAAAAGAATATATCTTCCTTGCTTGTGTTATTGACTGACAACCAAATGTTCATCACCCCAAAGAAGATGCATGTCACACGAGACGGATATTCTGAGTGACAGGGGATACTCCCTGCTTCCCCCCCCCCACTCCGTTTCCCGAAAGAGCTTATGGTGTGGTCAATAAATTACTGACTTTGGACTTGCTGCTCTGAATATTGATGAAGATCTGCATTTTAACTTTCAAATAACTGGCTGACAAGATTACGATAGCTGAAAGAGCGAAAGGTTCCAAAAAAAAAACACGTTTTGAACGCGCAGAATAGTTTACCGACGCTGGTTAACGGTCATGGTGAATTTTTTGGAAAGTATTTTTTTTTTATCTAACCCAACTCAGTGGTGGTAGGAAGTATTCCTTGGGATGAGGCCATTAGTGAAAAGTTACCAAGGATGGAATTTATTGGATCGGCGCTGCGGTGGATAACGATATCTTTCAGGATTACTTAAAAAAATTCGATGGGTTGGGTTGTTTTACCTCTGAGAGGCACTTTTTTGCACACCATGGTCTAAATGGCCAGGTCACAAGGACCCCGAAGGCTCAGAGAAGGTTGGGTGAGGGGACTCACTGGAACGGCTGTTGGGAGACAGATGGTAGCCTCCCGTCAAGGCCATATAGCGTGTTCTTTAACGTTGGGTTGTTTTACCTCTGAGCGGCACTTTTTTGCACACCATGGGCTAAATGGCCAGGTCACATGGACCCCGAAGGTTCAGAGAAGGTTGGGGGAGGGGACTCACTGGAACGGCTGTTGGGAGACAGATGGTAGCCTCCCGTCAAGACCATCTAGCGTGCTCTTTAACGTTGGATTGTTTTACCTCTGAGCGGCACTGGGGCGGGGTGGCTCAGTCGGTAGCGCGCCAGGCTCGTAACCTGTAGTTCCCAGGTTCGAGTCCCAGCTGGGTCAGCGTTGAGATTTATCTCCACAAAAATTCTCCGCCCTGCCCATGGTCAGTAGGGGACACCGATGGGCTTGGAAAGGCCGCCGTCCGTCGGATGGGACGTTAAGCCGTGGCCCCGTGTGCAGGAGAGACATACCCTGTGCACGTTAAAGAACACGCTGGATGGCCTTGACGGGAGGCTACCATCTGTCTCTCAACAGCTGTTCCAGTGGGTCCCCTCCCCCAACCTTCTCTGAGCCTTCGGGGTTCATGTGACCTGGCCATTTAGCCCATGGTGGGCAAAAGAGTGCCTCTCATAGGTAAAATAACCCAACCTGAGCGACACTTTTTTGCACACCATGGGCTAAATTGCCAGGTCACAAGGACCCCGAAGGCTCAGAGAAAGTTGGGGGAGGAGTGTAAGTATAAACAGCACGGTTTTTGCTTCTCTAAAAAATAAATCTTAAAAACTAAGACGTTTTCGTTTCCATTCGAAACTAAAATCATATAAGGAAAACGTTTTTTCTTTCTTAAAAAAAACTAGGATCGTATAAGGAAAAGGTTTTCGTTTCTTTAAAAAAACCAGGATCATATAAGCTTCAAGGTTTCTGTTTCATCTCACAAACTAAGCTAACATGAACTATAAAGTTTCCGTTATTTTAAAATTTAAGATTATATACATTATCAAGCCGTCCCATGGCCGAGTGGTTAGCGTGCTTGACTACTGATCTAAGGGACCTGGGTTCGAGCCCCGGGTAAGGCATGGCTGTTTGTGTCGTTTTACTGCTGAGGTCCTGCCATCCTCACAGACCTTCTACTGTGGCATATAAACTGACAGACTCCTGTCAGACCTCTGTGGCAAGCAGCTGCTTGAGGGGGTATTTATTTTTATTTTTTATACATTATCACTTTTTTGAGTAAGGAAAATTTACGTTTCCTGGTTATAAATACACTGCTCACAAAAATTAGGGGATATTTCATCGCTTCATATTCATTTTGAAAATATCCCCTAATTTTTGTGAGCAGTATATATGACAAATATTTGCATTTGTTTTCAAAATATAATTTATAAAAAAATGCAAGAATTTTTTTGCTGGAGGGCGGGGGGTCACGTGAACTAACTATGAGTGGTTGGATAGTTGAATTTCAGTTTTAGTTGAATTCGTTATTTTTGGAAGAGCTGCTCTTAATTCAGACATACCAAATCTGCCTATGTAGATCACAAATTCCAACAACTCTCTTAGAAAGTATTGTATGTCAAGGTGTCCTATACATAGATTTATTTTCTGAACTTTATTTTGATGTGTCCATCGTACGTATTTCGTTCAGCCATCAGTTTTATTGAGTATTGACAGTTGACTGATTGGTAAGGCAGTAATAACAATCCACCACCACCACCACCACCATCATCATCATCATCCTCAAGCAGCCATGGGCTACGGAGGTCCAACCAGACCGCGCAGTTTAATTCTCCAAGCATATCTGTCCTGAGCTACATATACTGCATCTGGCCACTGCACACCAATTCTAACAAGGTCCTGTTTGACATTGTCTGCCCACCGCATCCTAGGTCTCCCCTTCTTTCTGAGGCCTTTAGGCACACTGTTCATAACCCTATTCGCCAATCTATAATTATTCATACGGGTAACATGGCCAAACCAACGGAGTCTCTCTGCACAATATGCTGCTTAAAGGAGGTTGCAGACTCCTTTGCCTAACCTCATCATTAGTTACAAAGTTAAACCACCTAATACCCAAGATACTGCGTAAGCATCTAGAATCAAAAGCATCTAGTTTCCTCTTATCTTGCTTACACAGCGTCCAAGTTTCACTACCATAACTAACCCTAGAAAGAACCAAACTATTATACAGTCTAATTTTAGTCTTTAGGTGTATACGCCTATTTCTCCACAATCTCCATAGATTCTTAAAAGTCCCGGCAGCAATACCTATTCGTCTGTTAATCTCATGCCGCATATCACCATTATCAGTTACGCAGCTCCCAAGGTAATTAAACTGTGACACCTGCTCAAGACTGCAACCATTCAGATTAACTGAATCACAACCTGCCTGACCAATTTTCATCACTTTAGTTTTCTCTCTGTTTATAACCAAACCTACTGTACTACCAATCTCATCAACAGTTCGAATGAAAGAGTTCATCTCATCAACATCATTTGCCAAAAGGGCTAAATCATCAGCATAATCTAAATCAGAAATTTTCGTATCTCCAGCCCATTTAAGGCCAAAAGCTTTCCCTTGAAGTGAATTTCGCATAACATAATCAACAACCAAACTAAAGAGAAAAGGAGACAAAATGCACCCTTGTCGAACACCAGAAGTAATGCTAAACCAATTGCTACAAGACTTACCAACTCTCACACATGACTCAGTGTTATTATAGAGAGCTTTCATTATGTTAACTAACTTGTCTGGTATACCATATGATCTCACAATCAACCACAAATTATGACGATCAACAGAGTCGAAAGCCTTTTTGAAATCAACAAAGCTAGCAACCAAAGGTTTCTGAAACTCTAAACATTTCTCGAGAATCTGCCTAAGTGAAAATATCTGATCAACACATCCCCTACCACTTCTGAATCCACATTGCTCATCACGCAATTGCCTGTCAACCAGATTCTTAATTCTATTAAGCACAATCATGGAAAGAACTTTACCTGGAACGGAGAGTAGGCTGATACCCCTATAGTTATCACAAGAACTGCGATCACCTTTTTTGAAAATAGGGATAATAATAGCTCTGGTAAAATCTTTAGGAACCATGCCTTTATCATAAAAGTTATTCAAAATTTCAGTCACCCAAATGGTAACTGAAACATTCCCAGCTCTAAGCATTTCCCTAGTAATTTCATCCACCCCTGGGGATTTATGAAGTTTAAGTTTAGAAATAGCCAAACTAACTTCAGATTGTGTTATAGGGCCAACATTAAAGCCAACAATGCATCTATCATCATTGCAAACAATGGGAGTAGAACTAACCACATTGTTTAAAACATCACTGAAATGCTCAGCCCACCTAGCCATGACAGAATCCTCACCTTCTATAACCTTGCCTTGTTTATCCTTCAATCCCTGTATACCTGTTCGTTTTCTACCACACAAAACATTAACTGTCTGGTACAGTTGTCTAACTGCTTCGTCAGCTTTGTCAGCAAGGCCATCAAGCCAAAGATTCTTATCAGTAGCTAACTGATCCTTTACACGTTTATTAAGTTCTTTGTAAGCTTTCTATTAGGACTAGTAGGGTACTGATTAAGGACATTCCTGCAGTTCCTTCTTTCTGAAATAAGCTCAAGTGCCTTATCACTTAAATAATTCTGCCTCCTCTGCTCCTTTTTCCCTAAAAGAGTATTTTTAGTTTCCAAAAAAGCCTGTTTAAAATGGCCCCATTCTTCCTCAACTTCAGTATTAAGCAAACCATGACTGTCATAATGACTAAGTAACCTATCATGGTAAGCTTTAGCTATAACTGGGTCTTTCAGAGCTTCAGTATTAAAGGTAAATTTTTTAACCCTAGCACAACACTTTTTAAGTTTAAGTTGCAAGACACTTTTAACAAGGTAATGGTCAGATCCAATTTCAGCTCCCCTATATGCCCTGGTATTTCTAACAGAACTAGCCCATTTGCTGTTAATTAATATATAATCAATCATATTCTTATGCAGCCCATCAGGTGAAACCCATGTGTATTTATGTATGTCGCGGTGTTTGTAATATGTGTTAGTTATTCTGAAACCATTTAGTTTACTTAGCTGTAGGAGACGTTGCCCATTGCCATTGCAGCTACCAATACCAAAAGGGCCTATTACTCCTCCCCAAAGGTCAGAGTCGGTACCAACTTTGGCATTGAAGTCACCAAGAACAAGGGTAATATCTCCTTTCTTGACAGAATTCAAAATATCCTGAAGTTGTCTGTAAAACCTATCCTTCTCATCCTCATCAGCATCCTCAGTGGGGGCATAACAGCAGATAACATTCAAGTCTTTAGTGCTTGTCTGAAATTTTGCTGTAAGAAACCTTTCATTAATGCACTCATATCCTAGAAGAGCATCACTAGCGTGTCTGCTGAGCAGCAGACCCACGCCTTGGTGATGCTTTCCATCCTCCCTCCCTGTAAAGAGAAATTGAAAGTTATTTTTAAGTATCTCACCTTGACCTGTCCATCTGGTCTCTTGCAAGCCTAGAATATCTAGGTTATAGCGCTGGAATTCCTGCATGAGGACATCAAGAGAATAATCTCTATGTAATGTCCTCACGTTCCATGTTCCTGCAGAGAGAAAATGATTAGTAGGATTTTTAAAGAAATTAGGTTTATTGAGATTGATAGGGCCAACAATATCAAGCAGCCCCCTGATCGCAGGCATGGGGCAAAGACCTGTTCCTCCTCTGCTAAAGGCTGAAGTCACCGATGCTGGTAGGAACTTCAGGCAGCACCTTTTCAAGTGGACTTTTTCAAGAACCATATGGCCTGCTTGAGACACATTACTCCAGTTTAGGCTTGACGATGCCCAACTAGCTAAGTAAGGTTCAGGTACCTGCGATGGCCTCTGATTAGGATTATCCACCAACTGATATAAGGTATCCCATGTCTCTGTTCACTTAGAGCTGGCAACCCAGAAGCAAACAGAAAACATAGCGGCAGACTCTCCCTCAACAGAGACTCACCAGTGCAGCAAGTCCAGGATCCATAATCAAGCTCAAATCCATAAACGAGTCCAGTCTAGTAGGTATAAATGGTCAGCACCAGGACCCTGTGAAGTTGACCACTCCTCAGCAGGGTTGAAAAAAAAGAAAAAAGTGGCCGTAGATGACCAGATCAGCAGGCCATACTGAACTGGCAGCCCTCCCCTTCCGTTCCCTTCCAAAAGAGAATATCTCTTTTGAAAGGTACTAACGGCCTGCACCACGAGAAGGCGGGGTCGGACATTAGGTGCTAGACCTGGCCGGTTCTGTGCATCATCACTGGGGATTGGTACACAGCTCTCCTTCCAGTTTACGCCTAGCTACCATTTACAAGCCATAACAATCCAAGGGCCTCAAAATTAGGGTACTATATTCTTGCGATATTGTTTAGTTCTGCCTCATACATATTTCGTTCAGCCATCAGTTTTACTGAATATTGCCAGTAGACTGATTGGTAAGGCAATAATAACAATCCAAGGGCCTCAAAATTAGGGTACTATATTTTTGCGATATTGTTTTCTTCTGCCTCGTACATATTTCGTTCAGCCATCAGTTTTACTGAATATTGCCAGTAGACTGATTGGTATGGCAATAATAACAATCCAATGGCCTCAAAATTAGGGTACTATATTTTTGCGATATTGTTTAGTTCTGCCTCATACATATTTCGTTCAGCCATCAGTTTTACTGAATATTGCCAGTAGACTGATTGGAAAGGCAATAATAACAATCCAAGGGCCTCAAAATTAGGGTACTATATTTTTGCGATATTGTTCTGCCTCGTACATATTTCGTTCAGCCATCAATTTTACTGAATATTGCCAGTAGACTGATTGGAAAGGCAATAATAACAATCCAAGGGCCTCAAAATTAGGGTATTATATTTTTGCGATATTGTTTTGTTCTGCCTCGTACATATTTCGTTCAGCCATCAGTTTTACTGAATATTGCCAGTAGACTGATTGGAAAGGCAATAATAACAATCCAAGGGCCTCTAAATTAGGGTACTATATTTTTGCGATATTGTTCTGCCTCGTACATATTTCGTTCAGCCATCAGTTTTACTGAATATTGCCAGTAGACTGATTGGAAAGGCAATAATAACAATCCAAGGGCCTCAAAATTAGGGTACTATATTTTTGCGATATTGTTCTGCCTCGTACATATTTCGTTCAGCCATCAATATTACTGAATATTGCCAGTAGACTGATTGGTAAGGCAATAATAACAATCCAAGGGCCTCAAAATTAGGGTACTATATTTTTGCGATATTGTTTTGCCTCGTACATATTTCGTTCAGCCATCAATTTTACTGAATATTGCCAGTAGACTGATTGGAAAGGCAATAATAACAATCCAAGGGCCTCAAAATTAGGGTACTATATTTTTGCGATATTGTTCTGCCTCGTACATATTTCGCTCAGCCATCAATTTTACTGAATATTGCCAGTAGACTGATTGGTAAGGCAATAATAACAATCCAAGGGCCTCAAAATTAGGGTACTATATTTTTGCGATATTGTTCTGCCTCGTACATATTTCGTTCAGCCATCAGTTTTACTGAATATTGCCAGTAGACTGATTGGAAAGGCAATAATAACAATCCAAGGGCCTCAAAATTAGGGTACTATATTTTTGCGATATTGTTCTGCCTCGTACATATTTCGCTCAGCCATCAATTTTACTGAATATTGCCAGTAGACTGATTGGAAAGGCAATAATAACAATCCAAGGGCCTCAAAATTAGGGTACTATATTTTTGCGATATTGTTCTGCCTCGTACATATTTCGCTCAGCCATCAATTTTACTGAATATTGCCAGTAGACTGATTGGAAAGGCAATAATAGCATTCCAAGGGACTGAAAATTAGAGTACTCTATTTTACGATGTTATTTTTCTGTGTCTCACACATCGATTTTCCAGCTAACCGTTACTGTTTCCTTAGAGTAAAAACAATCCAGAAAAATTTAAATATTTAATTTATACAACGGTTCACGAAATTATCTTAATTATGACCTAAGATATTATGGCTGAAGTGTTTTAAAGTGATAAAAGAACTAAAAAATATCAAAACCATACCATAAAAAAGTTTTCTCATTAAAAAATATTCTACTTCTAGAGAAAAAAAACTAGAATATTCGAAGGAATAAATGACAGTTGCTAGAAAGTGAAATAAAAAAAAGCAAAATTATGAAAAAAAAAAGTCTGCAGCAGAATTCTTAACGTCGCTTCCCATTCAATATAACCTTTCCAGAGTGTGTAAGCTTTCAGATAAAACAAAATAAAAAAAAAGGTGCAAACTAGTTTTTTAACGATTTCAAGACGTTGATTTTTTTCCCTTGCACATCCCCCTTCTGACACAAGTGGTTGTTCCAAACCTTGTCATTAAGACTTCCCGATCAACAACGTATGATCACAACTTGTCATAATGACAGAGATCATAAATAACACCCCGCGTCGTATTGTTAACAGCTACAATGGTGGTCCGTAACACGTGTTTTTGTCACGAGATTCTGGGCGACCACATTCCATTGAACTTTGCCATTTACCGGCGGGTAACGCCTGACTCGACCACTTCGCCGGGTTGAAGTCGTGAGAGACATTTAAGTGTCCGTAATGAACTTTAGTCGCTTCGAATGTGCACCTGTAACATTCCCACACACTAAGCGATTATTAGGAATAAAAAATAGAAGTACAGCACATCGCCGCTAGCGAATTTGGGATGTCTGTTTTCGAACAGAATGATTTTTTTTTATTCGACACCCGATAACAGAGAAAATTCGCAGTTGTGTACTTATTTGCACCTACGAAACACACACATACCAAAAATGTTTTCTGGATTTGTCTTTGAAAAAGAAAAAGTTGCACCTCACCACCCTCTGTAGGGGCGGGGGTGGCTCGGTCGGTAGCGCGCCAGGCTCGTAATCTGTAGTTCCCAGGATCCAGTCCCAGCAGGGTGAGCGTTGAGATTTATCTCCGCAAAATTCCCCGCCCTGCCCACGGTCAGTAGGGGACACCGATGGGCTTGGAAAGGCCGCCGTCCGTCAGATGGGACGTTAAGCCGTGGCTCCGTGTGTGAGAGAGCCTTACCCTGTGCATGTTAAGAACACGTTGGATGGCCTTGACTGGAGGCTACTATTTGTCTCCTAACAGCTGTTCCAGTGGGTCCCCTCCCCCAACCTTCTCTGAGCCTTCGGGGTCCATGTGACCCGGCCATTTAGCCCATGGTGTGCAAAAAAGTGCCGCTCAGAGGTAAAACAATCTAACGTTAAAGAACACGCTGGATGGCCCTTGACGAGAGGCTACCATCTGTCTCCCAACAGCTGTTACAGTGGGTTCCCTCCCCCAACCTTCTCTGTACCTTCAGAGTCCATGTGACCTGGCCATTTAGCCCATGATGTGCAAAAAAGTGCCGCTCAGAGGTAAAACAACCCAACCCATAATTCCATGAAGATAAATCTGAAAGGCATTTACACCTAGGAAATACAAATTATGATCTATTCGTTCTATTCCCCACCCCTTTCTCTGAGACACAAAATAAAAACGCCCCTCACTCAACGAATCTAAGAATTATAAGCTCTTTGATAGTAAAACAATCGAGACAATCCACCACATGGTTCAGTTTCTTTGAACCCATATTTTTTTTAAGTCTGACATTTTTTTTTCCTTTTCCGGTTACGGTTTTCTTGTCAATCATCCTCCAAACATGCAATACAAAAAAAATTGTCTAGTTTCCTGTTTATTCATTATTGCATTCAGACATCTCCCCACCAAATATCCCCCAGCAGAAACACAAAAAGATCCGAAACTAAAACAAACTACACATGTAGACAATAATCTGAGTGTGCGATCTCTTCAAAAAGGGCCTGCAAAATTAGTACTTCAACTCCCACAGGCACTTGATTCAAACGCTAAATCCACGGTATTTGAGCTCTCTAATTGTACCATCATATCCGGCACGCCTCTTCGCGAGACAGACGCAATTGTGACGTGACCTGACGTACATCCGGTGCAATGGGGACAACACGCGTCTCAGTCCGCCAGTCAAGGACGCGATTGCGGCCCATGCTGGAAAGAAAATAAGAGGTATATTTTATATTGTCCGATTCGCTATGGTACTCTTTAGACAGTTATTGAGCTTTCGGTATTGGTGCTGCTCTTCTGAAGAGGGTAAGAACGCTTGTTACATTGTAACGATTCAAGCCAGCAAGAAAAGGTCTGCATTGCAGTCATTGGCTGCATAAAAAATAGGTCTCCGTCCAAGGAGAACAGAGGATGGACTCATTATAGATGTAATCTACATGAGAACGATAGACTATGCTTTCTGGGATTTCCACAATGAATTGCTGCATAAATTTGATATAATATTGGGAACAAAAATAAATCAGAAAAGAAGGTAAATGTCTATTAAACACGTGGGCATTTTTTTAAAAAATACGTTCGTAAATGGGTTGGGTTGTTTCACCTCTGAGCGGCAATTTTCTGCACACCATGGGCTAAATAGCAAAGTTAATGGGACCCCCAAGGCTCAGAGAAGGTTGGGGGAGAGGACCCACTGGAACAGCTGTTGGGAGACAGATGGTAACCTCCCGTCAAGGCCATCCAACGTGTTCTTTAATGTTGGGTTGCTTTACCTCTGATCGACAATTTTTTCCACACCATGGGCTAAATGGCCAGGTCACAAGGACCCCAAAGGCTCGGAGAAGGTTGGGGGAGGGGATCCACTGGAACAGCTGTTGGGAGATAGATGGTAGCCTCCCGTCAAGGCCATCCAGTGTGTTCTTTAACGTTGGATTGTTTTACTTCTGAGCGGCCCTTTTTTGCACACCATGGGCTAAATGGCCAGGTCACAAAGACCCCGAAATCTCAGAGAAGGTTGGGGGAGAGGACCCATTGGAACAGCTGTTGGGAGACAGATGGTAGCCTCCCGTCAAGGCCATCTTGCGTGTTCTTTAACGTTGGGTTGTTTTACCTCTGAGCGGCACTTTTTTGCACACAATGGGCTAAATGGCTAGGTCACAAGGACCCCGAAGGCTCGGAGAAGGTTGGGGGAGGGGACCCACTGGAACAGCTGTTGGGAGACAGATGGTAACCTCCCGTCAAGGCCATCCAACGTGTTCTTTAATGTTGGGTTGTTTTACCTCTGAGCGACAATTTTTTGCACACTATGGGCTAAATGGCCAGGTCACAAGGACCCCGAAGGCTCGGAGAAGGTTGGGGGAGGGGACCCAATGGAACAGCTGTTGGGAGACAGATGGTAGCCTCCCGTCAAGGCCATCCAGTGTGTTCTTTAACGTTGGATTGTTTTAATTCTGAGCGGCCCTTTTTTGCACACCATGGGCTAAATGGCCAGGTTACAAAGACCCCGAAATCTCAGAGAAGGTTGGGGGAGAGGACCCATTGGAACAGCTGTTGGGAGACAGATGGTAGCCTCCCGTCAAGGCCATCTTGCGTGTTCTTTAACGTTGGGTTGTTTTACCTCAGAGCGGCACTGGATTGCACACAATGGGCTAAATGGCTAGGTCACAAGGACCTCGAAGGCTCGGAGAAGGTTGGGAGAGGGGACCCACTGGAACAGCTGTTGGGAGACAGATGGTAACCTCCCGTCAAGTTCATCCAGCGTGTTCTTTAAAGTTGGGTTGTTTTACCTATGAGCGGCGCTTTTTTGCACACCATGGGCTAAATGGCTAGGTCACAAGGACCTCGAAGGCTCGGAGAAGGTTGGGGGAGGGGACCCACTGGAACAGCTGTTGGGAGACAGATGGTAACCTCCCGTCAAGGCCATCCAGCGTGTTCTTTAACGTGCACAGAGTATGGCTCTCCCGCACAAGGGCCACGGTTTAACGTCCCATCAGACGGACTTTCCAAGCCTATCGGTGTTCCGTAATGACCGTGGGGAGGGCGGGGAAATTTGCGAAAAAAATATTTTCTTAAAAAAATCGTTGCCAGATATTTTTTCTGATCCACTGAGTTCCATTATGTAGATCCACTAAGTAGTGCGCATGATCATTGGGAAGGGGAAAATTGCCGCTCAATCTCCCCTCCCCGTGGGAAAACTGATCGCAAAATTAATTTATGCTAATTATTTACGATACCACGTGTACCAAAATTTAATATTTTTTATTAACTAAAAACTTGTTTCGTTTTTTTGTCTATCGCTATAGAAAATAATATTTTTCATGTATTTCAAAAACAAGTTTCCGATCTTCTTTTTCCATTTGTTTTTTTTCTGGCCATCATTATTGTATTATGGTAAAATGCATTTATGATTGGTGTATTTGTAAACAGTTATCATTAATGAATGAGCGGGGGTGGCTCGGACGGTATCGCGCCAGGCTCGTAATCTGTAGTTCCCAGGTTCGAGTCCCTGCTGGGTCAGCTTTGAGACTTATCTCCGCCAAACTCCACGCCCTGCCCACGGTCAATAGGGGACACCGATGGGCTTGGAAAGGCCGCCGTCCGTCGGATGGGACGTTAAGCCGTGGCTCCGTGTGTGGGAGACCCATACCCTGTGCACGTTAAAGAACAAGCTGGATGGCCTTGACGGAAGGCTACCATCTGTCTCCCAACAGCTATTCCAGTGGGTCCCATACCCCAACCTTCTCTGAGCCTTCGGGGTCCACGTGACCTGGCCATTTAGCCCATGGTGTGCAAAAAAAGTGCCGCTCAGAGGTAAAACAATCCAACGTTAAAGAACACGCTGGATGGCCTTGACGGGAGGATACCATCTGTCTTCCAACAGCTGTTCCAGTGGGTCCCCTCCCCCAATCTTCTCTGAGCCTTCGGGGTCGTTGTGACCTGCCATTTAGCCCATGGTGTGCAAAAAATTGCCGCTCAGAGGTAAAACAACCCAACGTTAAAGAACACTTTGGATGGCCTTGATGGGAGGCTACCATCTGCCTCCCAACAGCTGTTCCAGTGGGTCCACTCCCCCAACCTTCCCTGAGCCTTCGGGGTCGTTGTGACCTGGCCATTTAGCCCATGGTGTGCAAAAAATTGCCGCTCAGAGGTAAAACAACCCAACGTTAAAGAACACTTTGGATGGCCTTGACGGGAGGCTACCATCTGTCTCCCAACAGCTGTTCCAGTGGGTCCACTCCCCCAACCTTCCCTGAGCCTTCGGGGTCGTTGTGACCTGGCCATTTAGCCCATGGTGTGCAAAAAATTGCCGCTCAGAGGTAAAACAACCCAACGTTAAAGAACACTTTGGATGGCCTTGACGGGAGGCTACCATCTGTCTCCCAACAGCTGTTCCAGTGGGTCCCCTCCCCCAACCTTCTCTGAGCCTTCGGGGTCCATGTGACCTGGCCATTTAGCCCATGGTGTCAAACAAGTGCCGCTCAGAGGTAAAACAACCCAACCCTAGGAAAGAGGGTATCAAATTGTGAATTGCAAATTGGGACGAATGACTTTAGTAAGCAGGGTGAATTTTAACATATCCATAAAGGATTCAGGGTTAAATTCAGACTTCTCTGCTTTTTATTTCCCAGACACTTATCGTATAACAATTACTCCAATATAGCACATTTTATTTTCACAATGTTTTGTGTACTCCGTATATATTTCGTTCAGCCACCAGTTTTAGTACTACTGCCAGTGTTGTTTTACAAAACAATAATAGCACTTAATATTCAGAATAAAGAAATCAGATTAAAGAATTTTTTTAATGTTTTTCCTGGTTGAATGCCCTTATAAATTGACCCTTCTAAATCAAAAGTCGTTAGTCAGGAAATTCCTGTCATTGGTTGATTTGAGATGGCGATACAATTTTGACACGCATGCACATAAAATGTTTTTTTCTTATTCCCAATATGCTTCTCTAATCTCAGTTTTGTTTGATGTATTGATTTTATCGTCACCCTGAGGCAGACACTCCGATATCTCCGTGACCTTTTTTTTTTGTAGGAACATCGGAATTCTTCTCTAAATCACCATCAGTTTTACAAGTCTGTGCCTGAGGTCTCGAAAAGAGTTTGACGTCAACGAGAATTTGACGTAATGGTACTTCAGATTAGAATACGAGTGCAGGGGCGCGTGATGACAATGCCTGCTGCCCATCTGTGATGACGTCACAAGGTGGAGGGGATTCCCGGACGAATTAGGCCGGTCCAATTCACCCAACCTTGAAATAACAAAATGATGCTATAAACTTACAAAGCTTTTCATTGGCTGCAGATCGGTAGAAGTGTATTATTATTGGTTGATTGTATTGTTTGAACGATTTAAACTTTATGCACGGGTAAACACAACATATCTACAGGTTCTTTATTGCACGTAAGTGTTATAAATATATATTTTGTTAAAACTTTCAAAGCACTGTACAGTGTGTTTCAAAAACACTTTTATTTTGAAAATAGCGAAATTTAACAGTCATCGTTTAATTATATCATTGTATTTATTGACTGATTTGTTAAATGCCCTGTAACTTCTGAAATAGGGGCGGGGGTGGCTCAGTCGGTAGCGCGCCTGGCTCGTAATCTGTAGTTCCCAGGTTCGAGTCCCAGCTGGGTCAGCGTTGAGATTTATCTCCGCAAAATTCCCCGCCCTGCCCACGGTCAGTAGGGGACACCGATGGGCTTGGAAAGGCCGCCGTCCGTCGGATCGGACGTTAAGCCCTGGCCCCGTGTGCGGGAGAGCCATACCCTGTGCACGTTAAAGAACACGCTGGATGGCCTTGACGGGGGGCTACCATCTGTCTCCTAACAGCTGTTCCACTGGGCCCCCTCCCGCAACCTTCTCTGAGCCTTCGCGGTCCATGTGACCTGGCCATTTAGCCCATGGTGTGGGAAAAAAGTGCCGCTCAGAGGTAAAACAACCCAACTTCTGAAATAAGCTCTTTTTATGGTAAAAATAAAGATAAAAATTACAATGCATTCGATCCAAATCTCCATTTTCAAAACCCTTTATTCGGATTTAAAGAGTTATGGAAGTTTGAATATTTAGTAGCAATGAACTTAGGAGTGGATATTCAATAACAAACATTACGTACTTCCCTTTGGTACTATAGTAATAGGATTGGGTTGTTTTACCTCTGAGCGGCACTATTTTTGCAGACCGTGGGCTAAATGGCCAGCTCACAAGGACCCCGAAGGCTTATAGAAGGTTGGGAGAGGGACCCTACTGGAACAGCTGTTGGGAGACAGATGGTAGCCTCCCGTCAAGGCCATCCAGCATGTTCTTTAACGTTGGAATATTTTACGTCTGAGCGGCCCTTTTTTGCACACCATGGGCTAAATGGCCAGGTCACGTGGACCCCGAAGTTTCAGAGAATGTTGGGGGAGAGAGACCACTGGAACAGCTGTTGGGAGACAGATGGTAGCCTCCCGTCAAGGCCATCCAGCGTGTTCTTTAACGTGCACAGGGTATGCACTGAGCCTTCGGGGTCGTTGTGACCTGGCCATTTAGCCCATGGTGTGCAAAAAATTGCCGCTCAGAGGTAAAACAACCCAACGTTAAAGAACACTTTGGATGGCCTTGACGGGAGGCTACCATCTGTCTCCCAACAGCTGTTCCAGTGGGTCCCCTCCCCCAACCTTCTCTGAGCCTTTCGTGGTCCATGTGACCTGGCCATTTAGCCCATGTTGTGCAAAAAAGTGCCGCTCAGAGGTAAAACAACCCAACTTCTGAAATAAGCTCTTTTTATGGTAAAAATAAAGATAAAAATTACAATGCATTCAATCCAAATCTCCATTTTCAAAACCCTTTATTCGGATTTAAAGAGTTATGGAAGTTTGAATATTTAGTAGCAATGCACTTAGGAGTGGATATTCAATAACAAACATTACGTACTTCCCTAGGGGTACTATAGTAATAGGATTGGGTTGTTTTACCTCTGAGCGGCACTATTTTTGCAGACCGTGGGCTAAATGGCCAGCTCACAAGGACCCCGAAGGTTGGGAGAGGGACCCTACTGGAACAGCTGTTGGGAGACAGATGGTAGCCTCCCGTCAAGGCCATCCAGCATGTTCTTTAACGTTGGAATATTTTACGTCTGAGCGGCCCTTTTTTGCACACCATGGGCTAAATGGCCAGGTCACGTGGACCCCGAAGTTTCAGAGAATGTTGGGGGAGAGAGACCACTGGAACAGCTGTTGGGAGACAGATGGTAGCCTCCCGTCAAGGCCATCCAGCGTGTTCTTTAACGTGCACAGGGTATGCACTGAGCCTTCGGGGTCGTTGTGACCTGCCCATTTAGCCCATGGTGTGCAAAAAATTGCCGCTCAGAGGTAAAACAACCCAACGTTAAAGAACACTTTGGATGGCCTTGACGGGAGGCTACCATCTGTCTCCCAACAGCTGTTCCAGTGGGTCCCCTCCCCCAACCTTCTCTGAGCCTTTCGTGGTCCATGTGACCTGACCATTTAGCCCATGTTGTGCAAAAAAGTGCCGCTCAGAGGTAAAACAACCGAACCCTACCCAAATACACAAAACTGCGACTAACTGTACTGGTTTTTCAGAACTACTTTTTTCATAGGTTGATCACCACGCACAAGACGACAATATTTTCCTTTTCATACACCAGCTTACCAATATAATCCACAGAAATAAAATAGTCAACCTCCGGAGCAAAAACACTAAAAAAGAAACATTTATTCGTTAAACTATCGAAGCACAGACTTAATTTTGCCTCTTTTGGGATCTCACTACTTCAACAACACTATGTATCTCATAGTATCTATTTTTTTCTATGTTTCTTATATTTCAGATCGGTTCTATGTTCTTATTCGTTGATTAATTAATTCTCACGCAGAAGCATACAGGAGAGTTCATGACACGCCCATCACAAACTCATTGCAGCACGTTCATCTGCCGTAACGATATTTTTCATTTCGAATGACCTTTTTTGAGAACCACTGATATATATGTTTTATTTTATTTCCATTGATATACTATAACTATAGTTTTATCTATCTATACAAGGGGTACGCCAGTTACAAACACATTTCCAGGGGGTACGTGAAGCATAAAAGATTGAGAACCACTGATATATATGTTTTATTTTATTCCCATTGTTATACTATAAGTATAGTTTTATCTATCTATACAAGGGGTACGCCAGTTACATACACATTTCCAGGGGATACGTGAAGCATAAAAGATTGAGAACCACTGATATATATGTTTTATTTTATTCCCATTGTTATACTATAACTATAGTTTTATCTATCTATACAAGGGGTACGCCAGTTACATACACATTTCCAGGGGGTACGTGAAGCATAAAAGGTTGAGAACCACTGATATATATGTTTTATTTTATTCCCATTGTTATACTATAACTATAGTTTTATCTATCTATACAAGGGGTACGCCAGTTACATACACATTTCCAGGGGATACGTGAAGCATAAAAGGTTGAGAACCACTGATATATATGTTTTATTTTATTCCCATTGTTATAATATAACTATAGTTTCATCTATCTACACAAGGGGTACGCCAGTTACATACACATTTCCAGGGGGTACGTGAAGCATAAAAGATTGAGAACCACTGATATATATGTTTTATTTTATTCCCATTGTTATACTATAACTATAGGTTTATCTATCTATACAAGGGGTACGCCAGTTACATACACATTTCCAGGGGATACGTGAAGCATAAAAGATTGAGAACCACTGATATATATGTTTTATTTTATTCCCATTGTTATACTATAACTATAGTTTTATCTATCTATACAAGGGGTACGCCAGTTACATACACATTTCCAGGGGGTACGTGAAGCATAAAAGTTTGAGAACCACTGATATATATGTTTTATTTTATTCCCATTGTTATACTATAACTATAGTTTTATCTATCTATACAAGGGGTACGCCAGTTACATACACATTTCCAGGGGGTACGTGAAGCATAAAAGATTGAGAACCACTGATATATATGTTTTATTTTATTCCCATTGTTATACTATAACTATAGTTTTATCTATCTATACAAGGGGTACGCCAGTTACATACACATTTCCAGGGGGTACGTGAAGCATAAAAGATTGAGAACCACTGATATATATGTTTTATTTTATTCCCATTGTTATACTATAACTATAGTTTTATCTATCTATACAAGGGGTACGCCAGTTACATACACATTTCCAGGGGGTACGTGAAGCATAAAAGGTTGAGAACCACTGATATATGTTTTATTTTATTCCCATTGTTATACTATAACTATAGTTTTATCTATCTATACAAGGGGTACGCCAGTTACATACACATTTCCAGGGGGTACGTGAAGCATAAAAGGTTGAGAACCACTGATATATATGTTTTATTTTATTCCCATTGTTATCTATAACTATAGTTTTATCTATCTATACAAGGGGTACGCCAGTTACATACACATTTCAAGGGGGTACGTGGAGCATAAAAGGTTGAGAACCACTGATATATGTTTTATTTTATTCCCATTGTTATACTATAACTATAGTTTTATCTATCTATACAAGGGGTACGCCAGTTACATACACATTTCCAGGGGATACGTGAAGCATAAAAGATTGAGAACCACTGATATATATGTTTTATTTTATTCCCATTGTTATACTATAACTATAGTTTTATCTATCTATACAAGGGGTACGCCAGTTACATACACATTTCCAGGGGATACGTGAAGCATAAAAGGTTGAGAACCACTGATATATAGGTTTTATTTTATTCCCATTGTTATACTATAACTATAGTTTTATCTATCTATACAAGGGCTACGCCAGTTATATACACATTTCCAGGGGGTACGTGAAGCATAAAAGGTTGAGAACCACTGATATATAAGTTTTATTTTATTCCCATTGTTATACTATAACTATAGTTTTATCTATCTATACAAGGGGTACGCCAGTTACATACACATTTCCAGCGGGTACGTGAAGCATAAAAGGTTGAGAACCACTGATATATGTTTTATTTTATTCCCATTGTTATACTATAACTATAGTTTTATCTATCTATACAAGGGGTACGCCAGTTACATACACATTTCCAGGGGGTACGTGAAGCATAAAAGGTTGAGAACCATTGATATATATGTTTTATTTTATTCCCATTGTTATACTATAACTATAGTTTTATCTATCTATACAAGGGGTACGCCAGTTACATACACATTTCCAGTGGGTACGTGAAGCATAAAAGGTTGAGAACCACTGATTTATGTTTTATTTTATTCCCATTGTTATACTATAACTATAGTTTTATCTATCTATACAAGGGGTACGCCAGTTACATACACATTTCCAGGGGGTACGTGAAGCATAAAAGGTTGAGAACCACTGATATATATGTTTTATTTTATTCCCATTGTTATACTATAACTATAGTTTTATCTATCTATACAAGGGGTACGCCAGTTACATACACATTTCCAGGGGGTACGTGAAGCATAAAAGGTTGAGAACCACTGATATATATGTCTTATTTTATTCCCATTGATATACTATAACTATAATTTTATCTATCTATACAAGGGGTACGCCAGTTACATACACATTTCCAGGGGGTACGTGAAGCATAAAAGGTTGAGAACCACTGATATATGTTTTATTTTATTCCCATTGTTATACTATAACTATAGTTTTATCTATCTATACAAGGGTACGCCAGTTACATACACATTTCCAGGGGGTACGTGAAGCATAAAAGGTTGAGAACCACTGATATATATGTTTTATTTTATTCCCATTGTTATACTATAACTATAGTTTTATCTATCTATACAAGGGGTACGCCAGTTACATACACATTTCCAGGGGGTACGTGAAGCATAAAAGGTTGAGAACCACTGATATATGTTTTATTTTATTCCCATTGTTATACTATAACTATAGTTTTATCTATCTATACAAGGGGTACGCCAGTTACATACACATTTCCAGGGGGTACGTGAAGCATAAAAGGTTGAGAACCACTGATATATATGTTTATTTTATTCCCATTGTTATACTATAACTATAGATTTATCTATCTATACAAGGGGTACGCCAGTTACATACGCATTTCCAGGGGATACGTGAAGCATAAAATGTTGAGAACCACTGATATATATGTTTTATTTTATTCCCATTGTTATACTATAACTATAGTTTTATCTATCTATACAAGGGGTACGCCAGTTACATACACATTTCCAGGGGGTACGTGAAGCATAAAAGGTTGAGAACCACTGATATATATGTTTTATTTTATTCCCATTGTTATACTATAACTATAGTTTTATCTATCTATACAAGGGGTACGCCAGTTACATACACATTTCCAGCGGGTACGTGAAGCATAAAAGGTTGAGAACCACTGATATATGTTTTATTTTATTCCCATTGTTATACTATAACTATAGTTTTATCTATCTATACAAGGGGTACGCCAGTTACATACACATTTCCAGGGGATACGTGAAGCATAAAAGATTGAGAACCACTGATATATATGTTTTATTTTATTCCCATTGTTATACTATAACTATAGTTTTATCTATCTATACAAGGGGTACGCCAGTTACATACACATTTCCAGGGGATACGTGAAGCATAAAAGGTTGAGAACCACTGATATATAGGTTTTATTTTATTCCCATTGTTATACTATAACTATAGTTTTATCTATCTATACAAGGGCTACGCCAGTTACATACACATTTCCAGGGGGTACGTGAAGCATAAAAGGTTGAGAACCACTGATATATATGTTTTATTTTATTCCCATTGTTATACTATAGCTATAGTTTTATCTATCTATACAAGGGGTACGCCAGTTACATACACATTTCCAGGGGATACGTGAAGCATAAAAGGTTGAGAACCACTGATATATATGTTTTATTTTATTCCCATTGTTATACTGTAACTATAATTTTATCTATCTATACAAGGGGTACGCTAGTTACATACACATTTCGAGGGGGTACGTGAAGCATAAAAGTTTGAGAACCATTGATATATATGTTTTATTTTATTCCCATTGTTATACTATAACTATAGTTTTATCTATCTATACAAGGGGTACGCCAGTTACATACACATTTCCAGCGGGTACGTGAAGCATAAAAGGTTGAGAACCACTGATTTATGTTTTATTTTATTCCCATTGTTATACTATAACTATAGTTTTATCTATCTATACAAGGGGTACGCCAGTTACATTCACATTTCCAGGGGGTACGTGAAGCATAAAAGGTTGAGAACCACTGATATATATGTTTTATTTTATTCCCATTGTTATACTATAACTATAGTTTTATCTATCTATACAAGGGGTACGCCAGTTACATACACATTTCCAGGGGGTACGTGAAGCATAAAAGGTTGAGAACCACTGATATATATGTCTTATTTTATTCCCATTGATATACTATAACTATAATTTTATCTATCTATACAAGGGGTACGCCAGTTACATACACATTTCCAGGGGGTACGTGAAGCATAAAAGGTTGAGAACCACTGATATATGTTTTATTTTATTCCCATTGTTATACTATAACTATAGTTTTATCTATCTATACAAGGGGTACGCCAGTTACATACACATTTCCAGGGGGTACGTGAAGCATAAAAGGTTGAGAACCACTGATATATATGTTTTATTTTATTCCCATTGTTATACTATAACTATAGTTTTATCTATCTATACAAGGGGTACGCCAGTTACATACACATTTCCAGCGGGTACGTGAAGCATAAAAGGTTGAGAACCACTGATATATGTTTTATTTTATTCCCATTGTTATACTATAACTATAGTTTTATCTATCTATACAAGGGGTACGCCAGTTACATACACATTTCCGGGGGATACGTGAAGCATAAAAGGTTGAGAACCACTGATATATATGTTTTATTTTATTCCCATTGTTATACTATAACTATAGTTTTATCTATCTATACAAGGGGTACACCAGTTATATACACATTTCCAGGGGGTACGTGAAGCATAAAAGGTTGAGAACCACTGATATATATGTTTTATTTTATTCCCATTGTTATACTATAACTATAGTTTTATCTATCTATACAAGGGGTACGCCAGTTACATACACATTTCCAGGGGGTACGTGAAGCATAAAAGGTTGAGAACCACTGATATATATGTTTTATTTTATTCCCATTGTTATACTATAACTATAGTTTTATCTATCTATACAAGGGGTACGCCAGTTACATACACATTTCCAGCGGGTACGTGAAGCATAAAAGGTTGAGAACCACTGATATATGTTTTATTTTATTCCCATTGTTATACTATAGCTATAGTTTTATCTATCTATACAAGGGGTACGCCAGTTACATACACATTTCCAGGGGGTACGTGAAGCATAAAAGGTTGAGAACCACTGATATATGTTTTATTTTATTCCCATTTTTATACTATAACTATAGTTTTATCTATCTATACAAGGGGTACGGCAGTTACATACACATTTCCAGGGGGTACGTGAAGCATAAAAGGTTGAGAACCACTGATATATATGTTTATTTTATTCCCATTGTTATACTATAACTATAGTTTTATCTATCTATACAAGGGGTACGCCAGTTACATACACATTTCCAGGGGATACGTGAAGCATAAAAGGTTGAGAACCACTGATATATATGTTTTATTTTATTCCCATTGTTATACTATAACTATAGTTTTATCTATCTATACAAGGGGTACGCCAGTTACATACACATTTCCAGGGGGTACGTGAAGCATAAAAGGTTGAGAACCACTGATATATATGTTTTATTTTATTCCCATTGTTATACTATAACTATAGTTTTATCTATCTATACAAGGGGTACGCCAGTTACATACACATTTCCAGGGGATACGTGAAGCATAAAAGATTGAGAACCACTGATATATATGTTTTATTTTATTCCCATTGTTATACTATAACTATAGTTTTATCTATCTATACAAGGGGTACGCCAGTTACATACACATTTCCAGCGGGTACGTGAAGCATAAAAGGTTGAGAACCACTGATATATATGTTTTATTTTATTCCCATTGTTATACTATAACTATAGTTTTATCTATCTATACAAGGGGTACGCCAGTTACATACACATTTCCAGGGGATACGTGAAGCATAAAAGGTTGAGAACAACTGATATATATGTTTTATTTTATTCCCATTGTTATATTATAACTATAGTTTTATCTATCTATACAAGGGATACGCCAGTTACATACACATTTGCAGGGGATACGTGAAGCATAAAAGGTTGAGAACCACTGATATATAAACTTTATTTTATTCCCATTGTTATACTATAACTATAGTTTTATCTATCTAGACAAGGGGTACCCCACTTACATACACATTTCCAGGGGGTACGTGAAGCATATAAGGTTAACAACCACTGATGTGTACGTTTTATTTTATTCCCATTGTTATACTAACTATAGTTTTATCTATCTATACAAGGGGTACGCCAGCTACGTACAGATTTCTAGTGGGTACGTGAAGCATAAAAGTTTGAGAACCACTGATATATAAGTTTTATTTTATTCCCATTGTTATATTATAACTATAGTTTTATCTATCTATATAAGGGGTACGCCACTTGCATACACATTTCCAGGGGGTACGTGAAGCATAAAAGGTTGAGATCCACTGATATACGGAAATGCCAGATCAGCATACTCTCAGCCCAAGAGTCACGTGGAACAACAGAACTAAAAAAAAAACATCTGCAAGAATATTAGGCTAATCCCCCCTCGCTTTTTGAACGACGGCGGTAAATCGTCTCGCTGAATTGTAAATCGTCCTGCAGATTACATTATCACCAAATGTTAATGAATCATTGCACAGGCCAGTCACTCTGAACTTCTTAGAATAGACTTACGCTGCCGAAAATAAATCCACCGCAACAAATACCCTATAATTTCAAGATGCCCAAAAGCAGTGAACAGCATCGCGCATCATTAGAAAACTATTTCTGCCCCGAGACGCTAATTGGTTCTGAAGAACAATACCTAACGAACGTGTGGTGTTGAAATCAATCAAGGCCTGTCCTGTCACACTTAACATAGCATAATTACGGTTTTCTATTGTTTTATCACCTGATGATCTGGCAACTTCCTCGTTTGCCGGCGGTTTCCATGTCAACAGCGTTCTGGGATTCAACAGAGCGTGCGCGTGAGTCACCTGTGCTACGGCTCCTAGCGAAATGACATCTCCAGAGGGTCGTGTGAGCATTGTTGACGCTGACGCATGCGCTGTGCACACCAAATGGGACCTAATGGAATCACAAAAAAAAATATTAAAAGTCATTGTTCCATTATAGCTGGAATCTACCAATTTGATAACAGTGAAATGGACTGTGTGTGTGATTGGGCGAATATCTAAATGTGATGTTGGTGGATAAACTTCGTAGAAAATGACATATAAGAAAACATTTTCTGTGACAACGAAACTAATTTAAATGGAGAGGAACAGAGGATGATTTCAGCTTTCATCTGGCAATTTATAAATTTTTGGCTTTAGGGCATGTTTGATTTAGTGCTCGGAGAAGAAAATGTTCCAATTTTTGTCCCTATTGCCATTTTTGGTGTTATTCTGCTCCATTGGCATTACCTTTAGGTGCCTGTCAAACAATTTAGCTGTCACCTGTTTGTCCGATGGAAATACTAGTGGAAGGAAATAACTTTGTAAACCTGCTTTCGCAACTTTATCTTAAATTGTCCGTGAGTTCTATGCTGATTGTTATCCGTTACTGAATTCGCAGAAAACGGTTGGGGGGGAAAAAAAGTACTACCTGATGAGATTCGGAGAAAAATTCTTGTGAATATGAACAATAAAGTTAAGTCTTCCACCATTTCGGGCCGGGGGTGGCTCAGTCGGTAGCGCGCCAGGCTAATAATCTGTAGTTCCCAGGTATGAGGCCCAGCTGGATCAGCGTTGAGATTTATCTCCGCAAAAATTCCCCGGCCTGCCCACGGTCAGTAAGGGACACCGATGGGCTTGGAAAGGCCGCCGTCCGTCGGATGGGACGTTAAGCCGTGTCCCCGTGTGCGGGAGAGCCATACCCTGTGCACGTTAAAGAACACGCTGGATGGCCTTGACGGGAGGCTACCATCTGTCTCTCAACAGCTGTTCCAGTGGGACCCTTCCCCTAACTTTCTCTGAGCCTTCGGGGTCCGTGTGACCTGGCCATTTAGCCCATGGTGTGCAAAAAACTGCAGCTCAGAGGTAAAACAATCCAACGTTAAAGAACAGGCTGGATGGCCTTGACGGGAGGCTACCATCTGTCTCCCAACAGCTGTTCTAGTGGGTCCCCTCCTGCAACCTTCTCTGAGCCTTCGGGGTCCATGTGACCTGGCCATTTAGCCCATGGTGTGCAAAAAAGTGCCGCTCAGAGGTAAAACAACCCAACGTTAAAGAACACGCTGGATGGCCTTGACGGGAGGCTATCATCTGTCTCCCAACAGCTGTTGAAGTGGGTCCCCTCCACCATACTTCTTTGAGCCATCGGGGTCCATGTGACCTGGCCATTTATCCCATGGTGTGCAAAAAAGTGCCGCTCAGTGGTAAACCCAACGTAAAGAACTCGCTGGATGACCTTGACGGGAGGCTACCTTCTGTCTCCCAACATCTTTTCCAGTGGGTCACCTCCCCCAACCTTCTTTGAGCCTTCGGGGTCCATGTGACCTCGCCATTTAGCCCATGGTGTGCAAAAAAAGTGGCTAACATCTGTCTCCCTACAGCTATTCCAGTGGGTCCCCTCCCCCAACCTTCTCTGAGCCTTGATTACAGAAAGATTACATCTGGGAACTACAGATTACGAGCCTGGCGCGCTACCGACTAAGCCACCCCCGCCCCACACTCAAAGGAAGAATAGAAACAGCAATCAGCACACTTTCCGTAAATCATTTTCATTTATCGGAATTTTCTTTTCAAAACCAGACTCTTTGTACTAGGAGAGTACGAGTTCAAACGTGCCTACATATATAAATCTTCCTTTTTTTTTATGGGTTTGCAGCATATACTATATAGTGAGCACTCAACCACCCACATCAGAAAAACTTCCTCAGGAAGTTGCTGACATCCGCAAAATCTGATAAAACTTACCCAAAGTGGTCATGCTCTCTGACCACTAAAGCAAGTATTAATCATGATAATAAGGTGTTTTTTTTTACTGAACCACCACTGAAAAAAAACTGACTCATTTGTCAACAGATACGTTCTTTAGACGCTTCCACCCTTGATGGTTATCGAACCCCAAAGGACAATTAACAGCAACGGGGGACAATTGTATGCAACTCACGGGTAGGGTTTTTCCGCCTATAATGCTCATTTGTGGCTCGCCGAACTTGAAGGTTGATGTTAGACTTTTGTAGAAAACCTGATTATACACCTTTTACACATAATAAATCGTTTCCGTTGGTTTGTTAAGTTAAAGTGACATCTTAGACAATGCCACAACAACAAGATGAACAGAGTCCAGTCATGCGTGAATTCTCAGAAGATAGAAATTGACTGAGCGAGTAGGAGAGTGATTGTTATTAATCCTCGAATTAATAATATAACTCGTAACAAAACTATTCAAGGCAAACCCTGACCTAGAAAAAAAGTTCGGTTGTTTCACCTCTGAGCGGCACTTTTTTGCACACCATGGGCTAAATGGCCAGGTCACATGGTCCCCGAAGGCTCAGAGAAGGTTGGGGGAAGGGACCCACTGGAAGAGCTGTTGGGAGACAGATGGTAGCCTCCCGTCAAGGCCATTCAGCGTGTTCTTTAACGTTGGGTTGTTTTACCTCTGAGCGGTACTTTTTTGCACACCATGGGCTAAATGGCCAGGTCACATGGTCCCTGAAGGCTCAGAGAAGGTTGGGGGAGGAGACCCACTGGGACAGCTGTTGGAAGACAGATGGTAACCTCCTGTCAAGGTCATCCTGCGTGTTCTTTAACGTTGGGTTGTTTTACCTCTGAGCGGTACTTTTTTGCACACCATGGGCTAAATGTCCAGGTCACAAGGACCACGAAGGGTCAGAGAACGTTGGGGGAGGGGACCCACTGGAACAGCTGTTGGGAGACAGATGGTAGCCTCCCGTCAAGGCCATCCAGCGTGTTCTTTAACGTTGGATTGTTTTACCTCTGAGTGGCACTTTTTTGCTCATCATGGGCTAAATGGCCAGGTCACATGGACCCCGAAGGCTCAGAGAAGGTTGGGGTAGGGGACCAACTGGAACAGGTGTTGGGAGACAGATGGTAGCCTCCCATCAAGGCCATCCAGAGTGTTCTTTAACGTGCACAGGGTATGTCTCTCCCGCTCACGGGTCCACGACTTAACGTCCCATCCGGCGGCCTTTCCAAGCCCAACGGTGTCCCCTACTGACCGTGGGCAGGGCGGGAAATTTTGCGGAGATAAATCTCAACGCTGACCCAGCTGGGACTCGAACCTGGGAACTACAGATTACGAGCCTGGCGCGCTACCGACTGAGTCATTCCCGCCCCATCGAATGGGATGTATAGCCGTGGTCCCCATATGGATGATAGTTTTCCCTGTGTAAATTAATGAACTTTATGGATGGCCTTGACAAGAAGTATCCATGTGTCTCTTAACAACTGTTTACTTGCTCCTCTTTCTAAAACCATCTCTGTTCCCATGAGGTCCTTGGAACCTGGCCATTTAGCCCATCGTTGCAAAAAAAAGTGTCGATCAGAGAAAAAATAACCCAACCCACGGGAACCATACCCTGCGCATGGGGGCGGGGGTGGCTCAGTCGGTAGCGCGCCAGGCTCGTAATCTGTAGTTCCCAGGTTCGAGTCCCAGCTGGGTCAGCGTTGAGATTTATCTCCGCAAAATCCCCCCCCCCTGTCCGCGGTCAGTAGGGGACACCGATGGGCTTGGAAAGGCCGCCGTCCGTCGGATGGGACGTTAAGCCGTGGCTCCGTATACGAGAGAGCCATACCCTGTGCACGTTAAAGAACAGGATGGATGGCCTTGACGTGAGGCTATCATCTGTCTCCCAACAGCTGTTCCAGTGGGTCCCCTCCCCCAACCTTCTCTGAGCCTTCGGGGTCCATGTGACCTGGCCATTTAGCCCATGGTTTGCAAAAAATTGCCGCTCAGAGGTGAAACAACCCAACGTTAAAGAACACGCTGGATGGCCTTGACGGGAGGCTACCATCTGTCTCCCAACAGCTGTTCCAGTGGGTCCCCTCCCCCAACTTTCTCTGAGCCTTCGGGGTCCATGTGACTTGGTAAATTTAGCCCATGGTGTGCAAAAAATTGCCTCTCAGAGGTAAAACAACCCAACGTTAAAGAACACGCTGGATGGCCTTGACGGGAGGCTACCATCTGTCTCCCAACAGCTGTTCCAGTGGGTCCCCTCCCCCAACCTTCTCTGATCCTTTGTGGTCCATGTGACCTGGCCATTTAGCCCATGGTGTACAAAGAAGTGCCGCTCAGAGGTAAAAAAACCCAACTTTAAGGGGCGGGGGTGGCTCAGTCGGTAGCGCGCCAGACTCGTAATCTGTAGTTCCCAGGTTCGAGTCCCAGCTGGGTCAGCGTTGACATTTATCTCCGCAAAATTCCCCGTCCTGCCCACGGTCAGTAGGGGACACCGATAGGCTTGGAAAGGCCGCCGTCCGTCGGATGGGACGTTACGCAGTGGCCCCGTGTGCGGGAGAACCATACCCTGTGCACGTTAAAGAACACGCTGGATGGCCTTGACGAGAGGCTACCATCTATCTCCCAACAGCTGTGCCAGTGGGTCCCCTCCCCCAACCTTCTCTGAGCCTTCGGTGTCCATGTGACTTGGTAAATTTAGCCCATGGTGTGCAAAAAGTTGCCTCTCAGAGGTAAAACAACCCAACGTTATAGAACACGCTGGATGGCCTTGATGGGAGGCTACCATCTGTCTCCCAACAGCTGTTCCAGTGGGTTCCCTCCCCCAACCTTCTCTGATCCTTCGGGGTCCATGTGACCTGGCCATTTAGCCCATGGTGTACAAAGAAGTGCAGCTCAGAGGTAAACAACCCAACGTTAAGGGGCGGGGGTGGCTCAGTCGGTAGCGCGCCAGACTCGTAATCTGTAGTTCCCAGGTTCGAGTCCCAGCTGGGTCAGCGTTGAGATTTATCTCCGCAAAATTCCCCGTCCTGCCCACGGTCAGTAGGGGACACCGATAGGCTTGGAAATGCCGCTGTCCGTCGGATGGGACGTTAAGCTGTGGCTCCGTGTGCGGGAGAACCATACCCTGTGCACGTTAAAGAACATGCTGGATGGCCTTGATTGGAGGCTACCATCTGTCTCCCAACAGCTGTTCCAGTGGGTCCCCTCCCCCAACCTTCTTTGAGCCTTCGGGGTCCATGTGACTTGGCCATTTAGCCCATGGAGTGCAAAAAATTGCCGCTCTGAGGTAAAACAACCCAATGTTAAAGAACACGCTGGATGGCCTTGACGGGAGGCTACCATCTGTCTCCCAACAGCTGTTCCAGTGGGTCCCTCCCCGAATCTTCTCTGATCCTTTGTGGTCCAGGTGACCTGGCCATTTAGCCCATGGTGTACAAAGAAGTGCCGCTCAGAGGTAAAACAACCCAACGTTAAGGGGCGGGGGTGGCTCAGTCGGTAGCGCGCCAGACTCGTAATCTGTAGTTCCCAGGTTCGAGTCCCAGCTGGGTCACCGTTGAGATTTATCTCCACAAAATTCCCCGTCCTGCCCACGGTCAGTAGGGGACACCGATAGGCTTGGAAAGGCCGCCGTCCGTCGGATGGGACGTTAAGCTGTGGCTCCGTGTGCGGGAGAACCATACCCTGTGCACGTTAAAGAACACGCTGGATGGCCTTGACGTGAGGCTCCCATCTGTCTCCCAACAGCTGTTCCAGTGGGTCCCCTCCCCCAACCTTCTCTGAGCCTTCGGGGTCCATGTGACCTGGCCATTTAGCCCATGGTGTGCAAAAAAGTGCCGCTCAGAGGTAAAACAACCCAACCCTAACAATACTTAGCAAGAAACACACGTTTAGCTTTGTTAAGATGATGGATTGAGACTGACATGAGAGAACTTTTTTTTGGTCCAAATATAATATCTATTGTTATCAGGGTTCATTTTTTGTTCCTAGTTATTACACAGAGAACTCGTCAGTATTTTCTCTAAGGTCATTTTTTTTTACTTTAACAGCTGCCAGATAAATGCAGAAATCATCCAAAGTATCTTCCATTAAACATTATCATGGGTATCACCTGAAAATAATAGCAATTTTTTTTTCCTACTAAATAAAAATGATTTGTGTTCTATGACAGAAATAAAATTTATTACACAGTTATCGTACTCTATTGATGAAAAAAAATAGATTATGTGATAACAAACTTCGACGCAATTAATGATGGCGATTATCCCCAGCTGTTAGAGGATCCTAGGGATCATTTCTGTAAACGTGAAATAGGAACTAAAGAAATGGTTCATTTTCTTAATAGGTATTCTCGAGCGTCCACGTTCGCGAGGGTTCCGTATTTTGGGTTGGGTTGTTTTACCTCTGAGCTGCACTTTTTTGCACACCATGGGCTAAATGGCCAGGTCACATGGACCCCGAAGGCTCAGAGAAGTATGGGGGAGGGGACCCACTGGAACAGCTGTTGGGAGACAGATGGTAGCCTCCCGTCAAGGCATCCAGCGTGTTCTTTAGCGTTGGATTGTTTTACCTCTGAGCGGCACTTTTTTGCACACCATGGGCTAAATGGCCAGGTCACATGGACCCCGAAGGCTCAGAGAAGGTTGGGGGAGGGGGCCCACTGGAACAACTGTTGGGAGACAGGTGGTAGCTACCGTCAAGGCAATCCACCGTGTTCTTTAACGTTGGTTGTTTTACCTCTGAGCGGCAATTTTTTGCACACCATGGGCTAAATGACCAGGTCACAAGGAGCCCGAAAACTCAAAGAAGATTGGGGGAGGGGATCCACTGGAACAGTTGTTGGGAGACAGGTGGTAGCCTCCCGTCAAGGCATCCAACGCGTTCTTTAATGTGCACAGGGTATGGCTCTCCCGCACACGGGGCCACGGCTTAAATTCCATCGGACGGTGGCCTTTCTAAGCCCATCAGTGTCCCCTACTGACCGTGGACAGGGCGGGGAAATTTGCGGAGATAAATCTCAACGCTGACCCAGCTGGGACTCAAACCTGGGAACTACAGATTACGAGCCTGGCGCAGGATGGATTGAGAGGAACTCTTCCAATCTATTGAGGATAATACGTTCAAACAGTTTTCCTAGGTAGGAAAGCAGACTGATTGGACGATAGCTGTCAGGAAATACAGTGTCCTTTCCTGGTTTGTGTATCAGTCTGACATAAGCGTTTTACCAGGCTTCAGGAAAAACATGGTGACGGAGAAGAAAATTAAAAATCCCGCAGAGATGCGTAATGGCTTTCTTTGGAAGCTGTTTCAGCATTCTGTTGGAAATATTTTCGGGGGCCTGAAGCCTTGTTAGGTTTCAATTTCTTGATGGCTTGAGACAGCCCAAGAGGAGATGTAAAGGGTAACTCTGATCTTTCTTCCTGTCCGAAAGACAATACATTCATAATTGGCTGGCCCTTTGGAAAAATTCCCCGCCCTGCCCACGGTCAGTAGGGGACACCGATGGGCTTGGAAAGGCCGCCGTCCGTCGGATGGGACGTTAAGCCGTGGCCCTGTGTGTGGGAGAGCCATACTCTGTGCACGTTAAAGGACACGCTGGATGGCCTTGACGGGAGGCTACCATCTGTCTTCCAACAGCTGTTCCAGTGGGTCCCCTCCCCCAACCTTCTCTGAGCCTTCGGGGTCCATGTGACTTGGCCATTTAGCCCATGGTGTGCAAAAAATTGCAGCTCTGAGGTAAAACAACCCAACGTTAAAGAACACGCTGGATGGCCTTGACGGGAGGCTACCATCTGTCTCCCAACAGATGTTCCAGTGAGTCCCCTCCCGAACCTTCTCTGAGCCTTCGGGGTCCATGTGACCTGGCCATTTAGCCCATGGTGTGCAAAAAAGTGCCGCTCAGAGGTAAAACAACCCAACGTTAAGAACACGCTGGATGGCCTTGACGGGAGGCTACCATCTGTCTCCCAACAGCTGTTCCAGTGGGTCCCCTCCCCCAACCTTCTCTGAGCCTTCGGGGTCCATGTGACCTGGCCATTTAGCCCATGGTGTGCAAAAAAGTGCCGCTCAGAGGTAAAACAACCCAACGTTAAAGAACACGCTGGATGGCCTTGACGGGAGGTTACCATCTGTCTCCCAACAGCTGTTCCAATGGGTCCCCTCCCCCAACCTTCTCTGAGTCTTCGGAGTCCACGTGACCTGGCCATTTAGCCCACGGTGTGCAAAAAAGTGCATCTCAGAGGTAAAACAACCCAACTTTAAAGAACACGCTGGATGGCCTTGACGGGAGGTTACCATCTGTCTCCCAACAGCTGTTCCAGTGGGTCCCCTCCCCCAACCTTCTCTGAGCCTTCGGGGTCCATGTGACCTGACCATTTAGCCCATGGTGTGCAAAAAAGTGCCGCTCAGAGGTAAAACAACCCAACCAAACTCTTTTGAAAATGTCCGACTCTTTAATCTCGTGTGTCTTTGATTTCCTCGGTGAAAGCCAAGTAGCCATTTCGCAGCTAAAGGTCACAGCAGAAGATACAATTCATGTGAAACATACGAAACAGGATATCGAAGATCTCCTCCCATTTCATCTCTGGCACGCCTCTTCTCCTTTCGAATGATGAGAATTCACCCATCAGTGACGTCATCCAAGAATACCTTTCACAATCCAATAAACTTCGCAACCAGAAATTAAAAAAAAAAATGCTTCTGTAGGAGTCAAATCTCGAAAACAGAGACGGAACAATAAAATAAACGACCCAAGATGGTCATTGGAATCTTACAGTAAAAGTGTAAAAGAACAGCGATCACATATCGTAAAATTATTCCATTCGCACGATTTCTCTGCGTGGCTCCGAGCCACACAAACGCCATCATCACGTGGGTTTATGACGCGTCACGTCAGAGTGCCCCTAAGCACCCACCAGAGCGAGCGACGGGGGTTCACGGACGATTAACTCCAACAACGGTTGAAAGGAGTCACTCTGGCCGACGAGCCAGACTCTTTAAGCATTAGTGTTGTCTCCAATCATTGGCTTCATGATCCCGAACGGTGTCCCGAACTAAGACCCTCCCACTGTCTAAAGTAATGGTACAGCAAAGAAGGCTTAGGGGGTGTGCACCAGAGGGGTGGCGGCGGGGGGGGGGGGAACGGGACCGTATACATGTTCGTAGAGACGTAGGATTCTCAGAAGAACAATCCACGGTAAAACCAGATAAATAAATTTCAGTGTCTGATAAATGTGGTGCGGCCCCTCCCCCCTTTGTTATCTCCCCCCTCCCTCCTTGAGAATGTCTGGTCTCGTGACGTGAGGTGGAACCACAGCCAGCGGAAAAGGGGTAATCGTGCTCTAAGATCATTTCCGCTTTCTGCTCTTTTTATATTGTAGTTCACAGAACTTGCCTCTTCCATGATTTTTTTTTTCGTGTTTCGCCAGTCTGATAATTTTTTTTTTAATCTTTTTATTTTTTGTTCCTAGTATTACGACGATAGGAAGTGTTGTCACAACAAATTTGGGAAATGTGGTGATTGTTTAAGGGGCGAAAAAAACTCGTGACGAATTCGAACAATTTTTAAGAGAGTTAAAAACAAAGATGAATTTTTTTTTTAATTTTCAGGAGACGATTGTTTTTTTTTTTTCTTGTTGTTATTCCTGTTAAATGATTATTAATCGTAGAAAGAAAAGATGCGGGTACGATTCCCCTATTTCCTTTCCCCAACGAATGTGGGGCGGGGGTAGCTCAGTCGGTAGCGCGCCAGGCTCGTAATCTGTACTTCCCAGGTGCGAGTCCCAGCTGGGTCAGCGTTGAGATTTATCTCCGCAAAATTTCCCGCCCTGCCCACGGTCAGTAGGGGACACCGATGGGCTTGGAAAGGCCGCCGTCCGTCGGATGAGACGTTAAGCCGTGGCCCCCTGTTCGGGAAAACCATACCCTGTGCACGTTAAAGAACACGCTGGATGGCCTTGACGGGAGACTACCATCTGTCTCCCAACAGCTGTTCCAGTGGGTCCCCTCCCCCAACCTTCTCTGAGCCTTCGGGTCCTTCTGACCTGGCCATTTAGCCCATGGTGTGCAAAAAAGTGCCGCTCAGAGGTAAAACAACCCAACGTTAAAGAACACGCTGGATGGCCTTGACGAGAGGTTACCATCTGTCTCCCAACAGCTGTTCCAGTGGGTCCCCTCCTCCAACCTTCTCTGAGCCTTCAGGGTGCATGTGACCTGGCCATTTAGCCCATGGTGTGCAAAAAAGTGCCGCTCAGAGGTAAAACAATCCAACGTTAAAGAACACTTTGGATGGCCTTGACGGGAGGCTACCATCTGTCTCCCAACTGTTGTTCCAGTGGCTCCCCTCCCCCAACCTTCTCTGAGCCTTCGGGGTGCATGTGACCTGGCCATTTAGCCCATGGTGTGCAAAAAAGTGCCGCTCAGAGGTAACACAATCCAACGCTAAAGAACACGCTGGATGGCCTTGACGGGAGGCTACCATCTGTCTCCCAACAGCTGTTCCAGTGGGTCCCCTCCCGCAACCTTCTCTGAGCCTTCGGGGTGCATGCGACCTGGCCATTTAGCCCATGATGTGCAAAAAAGTGCCGCTCATAGGTAAAACAACCCAAAAACCCAACCCAACGAATGTCGGTTTCAAATGTATTATTTCCGTTTTCTGTTAACAGCGAAGCTTGTCAAATTACTGATGATCAGGCACAAAAAGAGAGTTTAGGACTCCTCAATTTTTACATATCAAATTACAAAAATAAGGCGGCTGGAACCGCCTTATTTTTTCCGCTATAATTCTTTGCAGTTTAAAAATATAAACGCTTATAAAAAAATCAATGAAAGAAACGAAATAAAATGCTCATTATTCAATTTTATATTGGGGCGAGGGTGGCTCAGTCGGTAGCGCACCAGGCTCGTAATATAAAGTTCACAAGTTCGAGTCCCAGCTGGGAGAGCGTTGAGATTTATTTCCGCAAAAATCCTCGCCCTGCCCACGGTCAGTAGGGGACACCGATGGGCTTGGAAAGACCACCGTCCGTCGCATAAGACGTTAAGCCGTGGGGGGAAAGCATACCCTGTGCACGTTAAAGAACACGCTGGATGGCCTTGACGGGAGGCTACCATCTGTCTCCCAACAGCTGTTCCAGTGGGTCCCCTCCCATACTTCTCTAAGCCTTCGGGGTCCTTGTGACCTGGCCATTTAGCCCATGGTGTGCAAAAAAGTGCCGCTCAGAGGTAAAACAACCCAACGTTAAAGAACACGCTGGATGGCCTTGACGGGAGGCTACCATCTGTCTCCCAACAGCTGTTCCAGTGGGTCTCCTCCCCCAACCTTCTCTGAGCCTTCGGGTCCTTGTGACCTGGCCATTTAGCCCATGGTGTGCAAAAAAGTGCCGCTCAGAGGTAAAACAACCCAACGTTAAAGAACACGCTGGATGGCCTTGATGGGAGGCTACCATCTGTCTCCCAACAGCTATTCCAGTGGGTCCCCTCCCCCAACCTTCTCTGAGCCTTCGGGGTCCATGTGACCTGGCCATTTAGCCCATGGTGTGCAAAAAATTGCCGCTGAGAGGTAAAACAACCCAACGTTAAAGAACACGCTGGATGGCCTTGACGGGAGGCTACCATCTGTCTCCCAACAACTATTCCAGTGGGTCCCCTCCCCCAACCTTCTCTGAGCCTTCGGGGTCCATGTGAGCTTGCCATTTTGTGTAAAAAAGTGTTGTTAAGAGGTAAAACAACCCAAATTCTATAACTTGGAAGGAAAACATTTTTGATCCAGTGTTTATAGGAATCTTTTTCATCGCTATGCACAGAACAACATTTTCCGAAAGTCTTTTCTAGGGTCCGGTAATTTTGCATTCGAAGCACCGGCCACGCAAGATGACACTTTGGGAAAAACATTGAACAAAAAAGTAATTAAACCCAAAAAAAAATACTGGCATTTTGATGTAATAACAACAAAAGAAAAATTCTGTTAATTGTAAAGAAGCAATTATAAAAGCAAGTAATATAATGTATATATAAATAATAATATAATTCTCCCTCAAGCAGCTGCTTGCCACAGAGGTCTGACAGGAGCCTGTCAGTTTATATGCCATAGTAGGAAGTCTGAGAGGATGGCAGGACCTCAGCAGAAAAACGACACAAGCAGCCATGCCTCACCCGGGGATCGAACCCAGGTCCCTTAGATCAGTAGCCAAGCGCGCTAACCACTTTTTCATGGGTTGGGTTGGATTGTTTTACCTCTGAGCGGCACTTTTTTGCACACCATGGGCTAAATGGCCAGGTCACAAGGACCCCGAAGGCTCAGAGAAAGTTGGGGGAGCGGACCCACTGGAATAGCTGTTGAGAGACAGATGGTAGCCTCCCGTCAAGGCCATTCAGCGTGTTCTTTAACGTTGGGTTGTTTTACCTCTGAGCGGAATATTTTTGCACACCATGGGCTAAATGGCCAGGTCACATGGACCCCGAAGGTTCAGAGAAGGTTGGGGGAGGGGACCCACTGGAACAGCTGTTGGAAGACAGATGGTAGCCTGCCGTCAAGGCCATCAAGCGCGTTCTTTAACGTGCACAGGGTATGGCTCTCCCGCATACAGGGCCACGTCTTAACGTCCCATCCGACGTCTTTCAGGGGAAGGAATAGAATATTTATATTAACTTATTCAGTTTCATACTATGCATGATGATTTATCATCATCGCCAATGGTAAAGCATTCCCCCTCATTAAATATTATCAGTAAAGACAGTCATCAGCATGTTCTAATCAATCCTAAACCTGTTCCTCACATCGTAGATAAATAGCACGTCCCCCTCCCCCTCAAAAAAAGAAATCATCAAAGTTTTCTCTTCAAGTTTCTCGACGTTAGAATTATTTCTCTATTCTTCTGCGGGTGATCATTGCTCATTCCTTTCAACATTAATTGCGCAATAATGAACACCTAATGGTCATCGTTACCAAGTGCCTTAATTTCCAACTTCCACATTGTGTCACCAGACACTGGCTATTCATCAGCATTTAAATGTCGACATTAATCGAGACATGTCTGCAATTTCGAAGCATTGCTAAGAACTCATTATTCGAGAGGGGCGGGGGTGGCTCAGTCGGTAGCGCGCCAGGCTCGTAATCTGTAGTTCCCAGGTTCGAGTCCCAGCTAGGTCAGCGTTGAGATTTATCTCCGCAAAATTCCCCGCCCTGCCCACGGTCAGTAGGGGACACCGATGGGCTTGGAAAGGCCGCCGTCCGTCGGATGGGACGTTAAGCCGTGGCCCGTGTGCGGGAGAGCCATACCCTGTGCACGTTAAAGAACACGCTGGATGGCACTGACGGGAGGCTACCATCTGTCTCTCAACAGCTGTTCCAGTGGGTCCTCTCCCCCAACCTTCTCTGAGCCTTCGGGGTCCATGTGACCTGGCCATTTAGCCCATGGTGTGCAAAAAAGTGCCGCTCAGAGGTAGAACAACCCAACGTTAAAGAATATGCTGGATGGCCTTGACGGGAGGCTACCATCTGTCTCCCAACAGCTGTTCCAGTGGGTCCCCTCCCCCAACCTTCTTTGAACCTTCGGGGTCCATGTGACCTGGCCATTTAGCCCATGGTGTGCAAAAAAGTGCCGCTCAGAGGTAAAACAACCCAACGTTAAAGAACACGCTGGATGGCCTTGATGGGAGGCTACCATCTGTCTCTTAACCGCTGTTCCAGTGGGTCCCCTCCCCCAACCTTCTCTGAGCCTCCGGGTGTACAAAAAAATGCCGCTCAGAGGTAAAATAACCCAACCCATTTCCACTACTACTACTAGGTGCATTTTGGCGTCTCTTGTGTTTTATTGTTTTGGACAATTGTACTTGTTTACCAGTTTGATACAACCAATAACAATGCAGCATCATCAGACAGAGAAAGATTTGCGCTAAGTGCTTTTTCGACTCAGACAGGGCAATTTTGAAGTTTTGAAATTTCACTGTCCACTGACTGAGTGAGTTTAACATGCCGAGACCAGTGGGTTCGTTTGTATGGCGGCAACGATACACGCCCGAATGCGGCATGGGTCTTTGTGAAACCAAAATGACGACTTGTTGTATTCATCTGTCTTGTCGGGCTCATCGAGGAAACGGCCTTTTCGCGTGATGTTCGGAAATAAAATCACGAGCCCTCGTAAGCAAAACGAACAAGATGTTCTGGGTGTGAGCAAATAATACAGTTTTATTGCCGAGAACATCTAGACAGACACGTCGGAAACATTACAGGCTTATCGTCGGATAACCTTTAGACATCACGCAGTCTATAATTGAGAGAGAGTATGAAGACATTTGTTGAAATCGTCGACGGACCTGGCGGTTATGGTTAGGGAGCTCCGATACGGTTACGATTTAGAACAGATCAAAGGCTGCTGAAATAAGACATATGGGTAGATAAAATTTCTTCATTCAATGTGGTCTTTTTTTCCTTTTTAAATGTCCTTTTTTTAATTTTTTTTTGTTCAAATGGTTTTATTGGTTCAAAGTCAGTGAAAATTTGGAGAGTGGTCCAAGAATTTATTTTCCCCACCTAAGAATTTTTGGATTTTATTTTTTATCTTGTAATGACGCTAGAGGAAAACGATCACAAGACAATTATTTTTAGGTTGGGTTGTTTTACCTCTGAGCGGCACTTTTTTTGCACACCATGGGATAAATGGCCAGGTTACATGGACCCCGAAGGCTCAGAGAAGGTTGGGGGAGGGGATTCACTGGAACAGCTGTTGGGAGACAGATGGTAGTCTCCCGTCAGGACCATCCAGCGTGTTCTTTAAAGTGCACAGGGTATTTCTCTCCCGCACACGGAGCCACGGCTTAACGTCACATCCGACGGACGGCGGCCTTTGAAAGCCCATCGGTATCCCCTACTGACCGTGGGCAGGGCGGGGAATTTTGCGGAGATAAATCTCAACACTGACCCAGTTGGGACTCGGACCTGGGAACTACAGATTTCGAGCCTAACGCGCTACCGACTGAGCCACCCCCACGCGCTAAGGTATTTAAAGTGTGGATGATTTCTTCCTAAGTTGTTTTTTATTTGAGGTCGCTAAGGCATGAATATTTTCTGATGATATATACTCTGATGAGGTGTCTAAAGCATGGATGTTTTTCTTCTATGATATATGTGCGGGGTGGCTCATTCGGTAGCGCGCCAGGCTCGTAATCTGCAGTTCTCAGGTTCGAGTCCCAGCTGCACCAGCGTTGTGATTTATCTCCGCAAGTTAGGGGACACCGGAAAACATATCTGGCAAAGATTTTTTTTCTGAATTCTCTAATCAACCATAGTGTTCGGATAATTTTTTGAGCGACTGTACTTATAAAACACAAAAAATATTTGCATTTCGTTCTTTCAATTTAAAAAAAAAGCTGCTTTTCTTACACCCCTTTGAGAAAAAGGATCAGATTTTTGCTGTCCGTGGAATACATCTTGTTTCTCTACGTCCGAAATTTCTAATTTATACCATAAACAGATCACTCGCAACATTGGTTAAAAGTTTTGCCCTTTCCATATTTGGGGGCGGGGGTGGCTCAGTCGGTAGCGCGCCAGGCTCGTTATCTGTAGTTCCCAGGTTCGAGTCCCAGCTGAGTCAGCGTTGAGATTTATCTCCGCAAAATTCTCCGCCTTGCCCACGGTCAGTAGGGGACACCGATGGGCTTGGAAAGGCCGCCGTCCGTCGGATGGGACGTTAAGCCGTGGCCCGTGTGCGGGAGAGCCATACCCTGTGCACGTTAAAGAACACGCTGGATGGCCTTGATGGGAGGCTACCATCTGTCTCCCAACAGCTGTTCCAGTGGGTCCCCTCCCCCAACTTTCTCTGAGTCTTCGGGGTCCATGTGACCTGGCCATTTAGCCCATGGTGTGCAAAAAAGTTCCGCTCAGAGGTAAAAGAACCCAACACAACCCAACCTTGAAATTTTAGAATTACGTATTTTTTTCCACCGTTAGAGGTCAGATTAATAGCTTTTCGAAGATTCCGAAAGGGAAATCGTAGTATTTCTTCATTACCTATAAAACACAAAAAGAATTTTTAATTTATACCTAAAAACAATTTTGTAAAAACAGGAAAATTAGGGTAATAGTGTAAATCATGACCAATATCTCTTAAAACAGATTTCAAAAAAAAAATTTTAAAATCAATTAAAATTTTAAAATTTTCAACTTTTCTAACCGTTAGAGTGCGCAATTATGGCTATAGAAAAGGCGAATCGTAATATTTCATTAATATTCATCCAACACAAAAATATTTTTAATTCATCTCTTTAAAAATAAAGTTTTATGTCTACAGACAGTCAGACGACAAAGCGACACTACTACCTCGTTTTTAAAAAACGAGATAAAAATGAAAATAAAATACTCTCCTTCCACAAAAAATCTCACCCGCAACAAAAAGAAGTTAAAAAATTTAAATAAAAGACTCCCATTGCAAAATGATAATAATAAACAAAAATTCTCATGTCTTTTAAGAAAACTTATGTCCCACTTCTAAATAAAGCAAACAAATTCCACTTTACAAAAGAATCCAGAAAAACCCTCAATGAAAAAAACGCCCTCCTCCACCAAAAAAAACACTCACCACTGCAAAAAAATTCCCCCAAAAAATTGTATAAAACAAAAATACAAAAACTCCCCATTATAAATATTCATCCTCCTTCCAAAAAATGATTTAAATTAAAAAAAAACAAAAAAAACCCACTATAAACACCCCTCTCCACCTACAAATAAAAAGATTCAACAAAAAAAACTTTCCACTGTAAACACCCCTCTCCCCCACAACAAAAAGATTATTTAAAATACAATTATCCAAAAAACTCTCCACTAGAAATACGCCTTTCCCCCCACAAAAAAAGCTTATTTGAAATAAGAAAACCCAAAAAACTCTCCACTATAAACAAACCTCTCCCCTCACAAAAAAAATTGTTTAAAAGAAGAAAACCCAAAAAAACTCTCCACTATAAACACCCTCTACACTAACAGAAAAAAAAGATTGTTTAAAATAAAAAAATAGCCAAAAAACTCTCACTATAACACCCCTCTTCCCCACAACAAAAAGTTGTTTAAAATAAAAAAAATCCGAAAAAAACTTTCCGCTATAAACACCCCTCTACCCCCATAAAAACAAAGATTATTTGAAATAAAATATCCCAAAAAAACTCCACTATAAACACCTCTCCCCCCAAAAAAAAGATTGTTTAAAATAAGAAAATTAAAAAAACTCTCCACTATAAACACCCCTCTAGCCCCAGAAAAAAAAGATTGTTTAAAATAAGAAAACCCAAAAAACTCTCCACTATAAACACCCCCTCCCCCTAGAAAAAAAAAAGATTGCTTAAAATAAGAAAAATCAAAAAACTCTCCACTATAAACACCCCTCTCCCCCCAGAAAAAAAAATTGCTTAAAATAAGAAAACCCAAAAAACTCTCCACTATAAACACCCCTCTCCCCCACAACAAAAAAAGATTATTTAAAATAAAAAAATCCAAAAAAAACTCTCCACTATAAACACCCCTCTCCCCACAACAAAAAAGATTATTTGAAATAAAAAAAAACAAAAAAACTCTCCACTATAAACACCCCTCTCCCCCAACAGAAAAAAAATTGTTTAAAATAAGAAAACCCAAAAAACTCTCCACTATAAACACCCCTCTCCCCCAGAAAAGAAAAAAAATTATAAAAAATCCAAAAAAAACTCTTCTCTTAAACACCCCTCCCCCCCAAAAAAAAATGATTGTTTAAAGTAAAAAAAAAGAAAAAACTCCCCGCTGTAATCACCTCTTTTCCTCTTCCAAAAAAAGTTATTTAAAATAAAAAAAAACCCAAAAAAAACTTTCCGCTATAAACACCCCTCTTCACCAAAAAGAGATTATTTAAAATAAAAAAAAAACGCCATGATATACATCTGCTAGCAAGTTTTCGAGAGATGACTCGTAAACAGAACAAAAACTCTGTTGTCATTGGACGAGATGAGTGAGAATCATCCAGGTGGGCGAGCCATCAACTTCTGCTCGGAGTCGCCCACTCAACTCTCTCGGAACCAACGCCACTCTCACTTCTCAGCTCAAACCGTCACGTTTTAATCACAAACCCCTGCATTCCCCTTCTGCAGACTCACTCGCTTCCGGGAGTAAAGGGTTACTTGAGTGACTGTCTGCGCCCGCGTATCCGGGTTGCACGAGAGCCTATACTTCGCCCAACGAGATCTGCGACGGGTTGCCTTGAAATGGGAAGTTCACGTGGACGAACGGGGTCGACGATTTGTGCCGAACAGAAAGCCAATTAATTCCCACTTATCTGCGATCCCTTCTTTGCTGATTTTTTTTTTTTCAGTGGCAAGAAAAAATAAAATTCTGATTCTTTCGTAGAATGTGATCTAGCTGTAGTTGATAATCCAATTTTTTTTTCAAAGGATTATTCAGTTTCAAAGATTTCTATCTGGTTTCTGTGCAATGTTTCCAAATCACTTTTAAGCTACTCATTTAACAAAACAGAGATCTGGATATCAAGTCATTATTTCAACTTCTTCACGTTTTAGTCTCCTGTGTTCGAAGTCATCGTTTCCATGGCTTCACTTTTTTGTCTCTTGGTGTCCGAGTCATCATTTCCATGGCTCCACTTTTTGTCTCTTGGTGTCCGAGTCATCATTTCCATGGCTCCACTTTTTTGTCTCTTGGTGTCCGAGTCATCATTTCCATGGCTCCACTTTTTTGTCTCTTGGTGTCCGAGTCATCATTTCCATGGCTCCACTTTTTTGTCTCTTGGTGTCCGAGTCATCATTTCCATGGCTCCACTTTTTTTTGTCTCTTGGTGTCCGAGTCATCATTTCCATGGCTCCACTTTTTTTTTGTCTCTTGGTGTCCGAGTCATCATTTCCATGGCTCCACTTTTTTTTGTCTCTTGGTGTCCGAGTCATCATTTCCATGGCTCCACTTTTCTTTTGTCTCTTGGTGTCCGAGTCATCATTTCCATGGCTCTACTTTTTTGTCTCTTGGTGTCCGAGTCATCATTTTCATGGCTCTACTTTATTGTCTCTTGGTGTCCGAGTCATCATTTTCATGGCTCTACTTTATTGTCTCTTGGTGTCCGAGTCATATTTTCCATGGTTCTACTTTTTTGTCTCTTGGTGTCCGAGTCATCATTTCCATGGCTCCACTTTTTTGTCTCTTGGTGTCCGAGTCATCATTTCCATGGCTCCACTTTTTTGTCTCTTGGTGTCCGAGTCATCATTTCCATGGCTCCACTTTTTTGTCTCTTGGTGTCCGAGTCATCATTTCCATGGCTCCACTTTTTTGTCTCTTGGTGTCCGAGTCATCATTTCCATGGCTCCACTTTTTTTTGTCTCTTGGTGTCCGAGTCATCATTTCCATGGCTCCACTTTTTTTTGTCTCTTGGTGTCCGAGTCATCATTTCCATGGCTCCACTTTTCTTTTGTCTCTTGGTGTCCGAGTCATCATTTCCATGGCTCTACTTTTTTGTCTCTTGGTGTCCGAGTCATCATTTTCATGGCTCTACTTTATTGTCTCTTGGTGTCCGAGTCATATTTTCCATGGCTCCACTTTTTTGTCTCTTGGTGTCCGAGTCATCATTTTCATGGCTCTACTTTATTGTCTCTTGGTGTCCGAGTCATCATTTCTATGGCTCCACTTTTTTATCTCTTGGTGTCCGAGTCATCATTTCCATTACTCTACTTTTTTGTCTCTTGGTGGGGGCAGGGGTGGCTCAGTCGGTAGCGCGCCAGGCTCGTAATCTGTAGTTCCCAGGTTTGAGTCCCAGCTGGGTCAGCGTTGAGATTTATCTCCGCAAAATTCTCCGCCTTGCCCATGATCAGTAGGGGACACCGATGGGCTTGAAAAGGCCGCCGTCCGTCGGATGGGACGTTAAGCCGTGGCCCGTGTGCGGGAGAGCCATACCTTGTGCACGTTAAAGAACACACTGGATGGCCTTGACGGGAGGCTACCATCTGTCTCCCAACAGCTGTTCCAGTGGGTCCCCTCCCCCAACCTTCTCTGAGCCTTCGGGGTCCATGTGACCTGGCCATTTAGCCCATGGTGTGCAAAAAATTGCCACTCAGAGGTAAAACAACCCAATGTCTCTTGGTGTCCGAGTCATCATTTTCATGGCTCTACTTTTTTGTCTCTTGGTGTCCGAGTCATCATTTCCATGGCTCTACTTTTTTGTCTCCTGATATTCAAGTCATCGTTTCCATGGCTCTACTTTTTTGTCTCTTGGTGTCCGAGTCATCGTTTCCACGGCTCCACTTTTTTGTCTCTTGGTGTCCGAGTCATCATTTCCATGGCTCCATTTTTTTGTCTCTTGGTGTCCGAGTCATCATTTTCATAGCTCTACTTTTTCCTCTCTTGGTGTCCGAGTCATCATTTCCATGGCTCTACTTTTTTGTCTCTTGGTGTCCGAGTCATCATTTCCATGGCTCTACTTTTTTGTCTTTTGGTGTCCGAGTCATCATGCCCATGGCTCCACTTTTTTGTCTCTTGGTGCCCGAGTGATCATTTCCATGGTTTCACTTTTTTGTCTCTTGGTGTCCGAGTCATCATTTCCATGGCTCTACTTTTTTGTCTTTTGGTGTCCGAGTCATCATTTCCATGGCTCCACTTTTTTGTCTCTTGGTGTCCGAGTCATCATTTTCATGGCTCTACTTTTTTTAGTCTCCTGATATCTAGTCATTGTCTCTAGAGTTCCACTGTTCCACTCTTAATATTCAAATCATCGTTTCCGTGGCTTCACTTTTTTTTTAGTTTCTTGGTCTCCAAGTCATCATTTCGACTTTTCCAGCTTTTGTTTTCCTAATATTCAAATCATCCTTCAACTGTTCCACTTTTTAAACTCCTAATATTCAAGTCATCATTTCGACAGCTACCAAGTCGACTGCTCCACATTTTTGTCTCGTAATATCCAAGTCATTGTTTCGATGGCTCAACATTTTGGTCTCCTGGTATTCAATCCATCCTTTTGACCGCTCCATATTTTTTTCTCTCCTAATATCCAAGTCATCGTTTCGCGGGCTCCACATTTTGGTCTCCTGATATTCAAACCATCCTTTCGATTGTTCCACATTTTCATTCTTCAGAAAGGGGCGGGGTGGCTCAGTCGGTAGCGCGCCAGGCTCGTAATCTGTAGTTCCCAGGTTCGAGTCCCAGCTGGGTCAGGGTTGAGATTTATCTCCGCAAAATTCCCCACCCTGCCCACGGTCAGTAGGGGACACCGATGGGATTGGAAAAGCCGCCGTCCGTCGGATGGGACGTTAAACCGTCGCCCCGTGTGCCGGAGAGCCACACCCTGTGCACGTTAAAGAACACGCTGGATGGCCTTGACGGGAGGCTACCATCTGTATCCCAACAGCTGTTCCAGTGGGTCCCCTCTCCCAACCTTCTCTGAGCCTTCGGGGTCCATGTGACCTGGCCATTTAGCCCATGGTGTGCAAAAAAGTGCCGCTCAGAGGTAAAACAACCCAACCCATTCATTCTTCAGATATCCGTATTTTGTCTCCTGATAGTCAAGTCATCGCTTCGAGTCCTTCAATTTTTCATGTCCTGGTATATAAGTCATCATTCAGATTTCGTTGATTAAAGTTTATAGACTTATATCACTAACGTTTTCGTAGACTTTTAATCGAAGTATATAGCAACGGTGACTGAAGTTTGCAGACTTTGTTGATCGTTTTTCCTACTTTGTTCAGTAAAGTCTGTAGACAGGGTCTCTCCGAGTTTATAGACTGCGTGTTGACACAATCCAGAACACTTGCTCAATAAAGTATATTCATCAAAATTTATAAACTTACGTTGAAAACTTTGAAACCTATGTATGTACGTCAAGTGCAGGTTGGGTTGTTTTACCTCTGAGCGGCACTTTTTTGCACACCATGGGCTAAATGGCCAGGTCACAAGGACCCCGAAGGCTCAGAGAAGGTTGGGGGAGGGGACCCACTGGAACAGCTGTTGGGAGACAGATAGTAGCCTCCCGTCAAGGCCATCCAGCGTGTTCTTTAACGTGCACAGGGTATGGCTCTCCCGCACACGGGGCCACGGCTTAACGTCCCATCCGACGGACGGCGGCCTTTACCAAGCCCATCGGTGTTCCCCTACTGACCGTGGGTAGGGCGGGGAATTTTTGCGGAGATAAATCTCAACGCTGACCCAGCTGCGACTCGAACCTGAGAACTACCGATTACGAGTCTGGCGCGCTACCGACTGAGCCACCCCCGCCCCAAAGAAAGATCGGCTGTTAAAGGTCCTAAGCCGTTTCTCTAAAGCCAAGTGCAGAGAATATGGTAACTGAACAGGTAAACTTCTAAGGAGTTGGTTGGTTTGATAATTGATTTTAAAATTGTAGATTTTTCATGATTCAAATTTGCCTTTTTGCTAACAACTGTGCGTTGTATGAATAAAGTTCATAGACCTTTGATGATTGAAATCTGCACTTTGACTAATAATTGTAGATTGTGTAAATAAAATTTGTAAATATTAATGAGCTAAATTTACTTACACGTTCGCTGACAAGAGCAGGTTGAGTGACTAAAAATTGTAGACCTTAATGACTCAAATTTGCACGTTGACTAACAATTTTAGGTTGTGAGACTGATTTTAGACTTTTACGACCAAAATTTTCACGTTGACTAACAACTGTAGATTGTGTGACTAATGTTTTTCGACTTTTATGACCTAAATTTGCACGTTGACTAACAATTACAGATTGGTGACTAATGTTTTTAGACTTTTATGACCTAAATTGGCACGTTGACTAACAATTACAGATTGGTGACTAATGTTTTTAGACTTTTATGACCTAAATTGGCACGTTGACTAACAATTACAGATTGGTGACTAATGTTTTTAGACTTTTATGACCTAAATTGGCACGTTGACTAACAATTACAGATTGGTGACTAATGTTTTTAGACTTTTATGACCTAAATTGGCACGTTGACTAACAATTACAGATTGGTGACTAATGTTTTTAGACTTTTATGACCTAAATTGGCACGTTGACTAACAATTACAGATTGGTGACTAATGTTTTTAGACTTTTATGACCTAAATTTGCACGTCGATTAACAATTACAGATTAGTGACTAATGTTTTTAGACTTTTATGACCTAAATTTGCACGTCGATTAACAATTACAGAGTAATGACTAATGTTTTTAGAATTTTATGACCTAAATTTGCACGTCGATTAACAATTACAGATTAGTGACTAATGTTTTTAGACTTTTATGACCTAAATTTCCTAGTTGACTAACAGTTGTAGGTTGTGTCACTAATGTTTTTAGACTTTGCTGACCCAAAGTTAAATGCTAACAATTAGTTTTCGTGAATAATAATTTAATTTTTTAATGACCCAAATTTGCACATTGATTAACGCTTGTAGTTTGTGTGAATAATAATTGCAGACGTTGATGACCCAAATTTGCATACTGACTAAAATACGCAATTTCTGTGAATAATAATTGTAGTTTTTTGATGACTCAAATTTGTACCTTGAGTAACGATTGTAATTTGTGAGAATAATAATCGTAGATTTTTTAATGACCCAAATTTTTACATTCATTAATGCTTGTAATTTGTGTGAATAATAATTGTAAACTTTGATGATTCAAATTTTCACATTGACTGGCAAATTTAAGATGTATGGCAAAATATTTTGACTTTAAAGACTCAAATTTTCACGTTATCAAATAATTGTAGGTTATGCGAAAAGTTCGTAGAATTTGATGACCTATATTTGATGATGGCCCAATTCTATCCGTCTCCTAGGAGATGTATAGTGGGTCTCCGCCACCAGTCTTCTCTGAGTTCTTTAGGTCCTTGGGTTGGGTTGGGTTGTTTTACCTCTGAGCGGCACTTTTTTGCACACCATGGGCTAAATGGCCAGGTCACAAGGACCCCGAAGGTTCAGAGAAGTTTGGGGGAGGGGACCCACTGGAACAGCTGTTGGGAGACAGATGGTAGCCTCCCGTCAAGGCCATCCAGCGTGTTCTTTAACGTGCACAGGGTATGGCTCTCCCGTACACGGGGACACGGCTTAACGTCCCATCCGACAGACGGCGGCCTTTCCAAGCCCATCGGTGTCCCCTACTGACCGTGGGCAGGGCGAGGAATTTTGCGGAGATAAATCTCAACGTTGACCCAGCTGGGACTCGAACATGGGAACTACAGATTACGAGCCTGGCGCGCTACCGACTGAGCCACCCCCGCCCCCTCTTTAGGTCCTTGTGACTTCGACATTTAGCCCATTGTGTGCAAAAATATACTGCGCAGAGGTAAAACGAACCCAACCTAGAAAAAATTAAAAATCTTACTACATAAAAAAAAGGAACCCCCCATTTTTTATGCGTTTAAAAATGTTTGATCAAAAAATTTGAAGAAACTGCAAGATTCAGTGTATTGATTATTTGTTTTATGAACCTCAAGCTATTTTGCATTGAGTAGCGGGCTGATCGGGACTGAAGCAAAACTCCGCATCCTGGCCTTGCTCCTATGGGATATCGTTGGGATTGAAAACATCGCCGTGGGTTTGGTGGGACTTTAAGCTCTGGCCCCATATGCAGGTTGGGATGGGTTGTTTTGCCTCTGAACTGCACTTTTTTGCGCACAGTAGGCTAAGTGGCCAGGTCACAAGGATCCCGGGGACTCACAGAAGGTTGGGGGGAGGGGACCCACTGGAGAAGCTGTTGAGAGACAGATGGTAGCCTCCCGTCAAGTCCATCCAGCGTGTTATTTAACGTTGGGTTGTTTTACCTCTGAGCGACACTTTTTTGTACACCATGGGCTAAATGGACAGGTCACAAGGACCCCGAAGGCTCAGAGAAGGTTGGAGGAGGGGACCCACTGGAACAGCTGTTGAGAGACAGATGGTAGCCTCCCGTCAAGGCCATCCATTGGGTTGTTTTACCTCTGAGCGGCACTTTTTTGCACACCATGGGCTAAATGGCCAGGTCACAAGGTCCCCGAAGGCTCAGAGAAGGTTGGGGGAGGGGACCCACTGGAACAGCTGTTGGGAGACAGATGGTAGCCTCCCATCAAGTCCATCCAGCGTGTTCTTTAACGTTGGGTTGTTTTACCTCTGAGTGGCACTTTTTTGTACACCATGGGCTAAATGGACAGGCCACAAGGACCCCGAAGGCTCAGAGAAGGTTGGAGGAGGGGACCCACTGGAATAGCTGTTGAGAGACAGATGGTAGCCTCCCGTCAAGGCCATCCATTGGGTTGTTTTACCTCTGAGCGGCACTTTTTTGCACACCATGGGCTAAATGGCCAGGTCACAAGGACCCCGAAGGCTCAGAGAAGGTTGGGGGAGGGGACCCACTGGAACAGCTGTTGGGAGACAGATGGTAGCCTCCCGTCAAGTCCATCCAGCGTGTTCTTTAACGTTGGGTTGTTTTACCTCTGAGCGGCACTTTTTTGTACACCATGGGCTAAATGGACAGGTCACATGGACCCCGAAGGCTCAGAGAAGGTTGGGGGAGGGGACCCACTGGAACAGCTGTTGAGAGACAGATGATAGCCTCCCGTCAACGGGCCACGGCTTAACGTCTCATTCCAAGGATGGCTTCCTTCCAAGCCATCGGTGTCTCTTACTGATAGGACAGGGTGGAAAGCCCTGTGGCAATAAATCTCAATGCTGACCCAACCGGGACTGGAACCTAGGGACGTAGATTACGAGATTGGCACGCTACCGTCTGAGCACCCCCGTCCCCCATATATAAAACTACCATATCCTGTGCACGTTAAAGAACACGCTGGATGGCCTTGACCAGAGGCTACCATCTGTCTCCCAACAGCTGTTCCAGTGGGTCCCTTCCCCAAACCTTCTCGGAGCCTTTGCGGTCCATGTGACCTGGTCATTTAGCCCATAGTGTGCAAAAAAGTGCCGCTCAGAGGTAAAACAACCCTACGTTAAAGAACACGCTGGATGGCCTTGACGGGAGGCCACCATCTGTCTCCCAACAGCTGTTCCAGTGGGTCCCGTCCCCCAACCTTCTCTGAACATTCGGGGTCCTTGTGACCTAGCCATTTATCCCATTATGTTCAAAAAAATGCAGCTCAGAGGTAAAACAATCCAACTTTCTATATTTTGCACAATTATGATAAAAATTGAACATTTATTACCTCTAAAGAAAACCCAAAAGTGTTCTGTACGATTTCAAGCCGAAGCATTCGACAACTGATAATATCTGAATTATAAGAATAATAATGAACCATTTAAAAACTCTATAAACTGCAGGATGCTCGACCCTGTTAACAGACAATCATTAGTACGGAATCTGGCCACCACACCCTTCCAATGATCTGTCTGAAACTTGAATTATATCTCCCAAAGTCTCAACAAGATTCTGTTGAATTATGATTATGCTGAGTTTATGAGTAGTGAATATAAATAAATCCACACCATTTAACTACGTCACCGATAAATACAAATTGCAAGGATTTATTAATTTGCGTCCATTTCCTGTCCAGGGTCGTTATCAAGTACAATGTATCGAATTTGGGCTTTCTTCTGGTAGGAATACATTTTTTTAGCCATCTGAGGAAATCCCCTCGAAAAGGGAACAGGTTTAGATTGTGCAGAACAACGCTTTGGGCAATTATTTGGGGTCTGGTTCGTCTCTGTAATTAACTTAATCATGTAGGCAATGCACTGCATTAATAAGATTAACAATTGGATACATTTTATCTAGTTCAGTTTCAAAGCTGCGAGATTTGGATGACTCAAGGTTTGGCAGGAAGTTTAGTAGGGTTGGGTTGTTTTACCTCTGAGCGGCACTTTTTTGCTCACCATGGGCTAAATGGCCAGGTCACATGGACCCCGAAGGCTCAGAGAAGGTTGGGGGAGGGGACCCACTGGAACAGCTGTTGGGAGACAGATGGTAGCCTCCCGTCAAGGCCATCCAGCGTGTTCTTTAACGTGCACAGGGTATGGCTCTCCCGTACACGGGTCCACGGTTTAACCTCCCATCCGACGGACGGCGGCCTTTCCAAGCCCATCGGTGTCCCTTACTGACAGTGGGCAGGGCGGGGAATTTTTGCGGAGATAAATCTCAACGCTGACCCAACTGGGACTCGAACCTGGGAACTTTAGATTACGAGCCTGGCGCGCTACCGACTGAGCCACCCCCGCCCTAAACATTCTTTTCTTGTGGCACTTAGCACAAAGGAAATATACATATATACATATATACGAGAAAATATTTATAATGAGTCATTGACATCAATCAAAAGAAAAACATTACAAAGGAAACAGAATGACTTCAAGTCATGAACAAGAAACGATCTACAATCATGCCTTAGAGACTTTGCTATACTTAGATCTTATGTAGTAGCAACACAAATAAATCAACGAAGGTGGAAACATGAAAATATGCCAACTATCACCACCCTGTCAAAACATAATGCCACGTGATGAAATGCCACCGAGCACCACACAGGTGAATGTTGATCCCTCTATCTTGGTGGTCTCGTAGAAAAAGGAAATTGCACCGATGAATTTTCGGGAACCATCGTCATCAATTCTTTACTGCTCTGGGTAATATAAAATTTCCTAAACAGGATTCGCCCTTCACACAACTGTCTGACTTCTGATTTTCACTTGTTCGTAGATCCGCGAAACAGTTCCCGCCAATACTTGTGGCGCCTACGTAGGTGGGCTCGCACGAGCCGATGAGCATGCGCCTCGCATTTGTGGGGGGCGGGGGATGACGCACGTTAATTTATTGTTGGGGAGAATGGGTCAAGTCTTGACTTTTCTTCATCTACTCAAAACTGACATCATGACTGAGGTAGAAATTCTCAGGAAAAGGTTTTTCGTGTTGGTTTCGGAAGGAAGTAGTCGTAATAGATGGTGTCGAAGCGCAGAACGTGCATCTTGTTTCTAGTGTGTTCCCCTCACTTCACTAAAAAGATTTGGAGTTAGTTCAGGATCTGCTGCACTTTTTTTTACATCACTTTTTAATTACTAACAACGTTTTTTTCGAAATGTTGTAATTCTTTGTTTTTATCTGGAATGAGCGTTGTTCAGTTGGCAGCGCGCCAGGCTCGTAATCTGCAGTTCCCAGGTTCGAGTCCCAGCTGGGTCAGCGTTGAGACTTGTCTCCGAAAAACTCCTCGCTCTTCTCACGGTTAGTAGGGGACACCGATGGGCTTGAAAAGGTCGCCGTCAGTCGGATGGGACGTTAAGCCGTGGCCTCGTGTGCGGGAGAGCCATACCATATACACTATAAAGTACACTCTGGATGGCCTTGACGGGAGGATACTATCTGTCTCCCAACAGTTGTTCCAGTGGGTCCCCTCCCCCAACCTTCTCTGAGCCTTCGGGGTCCATGTGACCTGGCCATTTAGCCCATAGTGTGCAAAAATGTGCCGCTCAGAGATAAAACAACCCAACGTTAAAGAACACGTTGGAAGGCCTTGACGGAAGGCTACCATCTGTCTCCCAACAGCTGTTCCAGTGGATCCCCTCCCTCAACCTTCTCTGATCCTTCGGGATCCCTGTGACCTGGCCATTTAGCCCATGGTGTGCAAAAAAGTGCCGCTCAGAGGTAAAACAACCCAACGTTAAAGAACATGCTTAATGGCCTTGACGGGAGGCTACCATCTGTCTCCCAACAGCTGTTCCAGTGGGTCCCCTCCCCCAACCTTCTCTGAGCCTTCGGGGTCCATGTGACCTAGCCATTTAGTCCATGGTGTGCAAAAAAGTGCCGCTCAGAGGTAAAACAACCCAACGTTAAAGAACACGCTGGATGATGTTGACGAGAGGCTACCATTTGTCTCCCAACATCTGTTACAGTGGGTCCCCTCCCCCAACCTTCTCTGAGCCTTAGGGGTCCATGTGACCTGGCCATTTAGTCCATGGTGTGCAAAAAAGTGCCGCTCAGAGGTAAAACAACCCAACGTTAAAGAACACGCTGGATGATGTTGACGAGAGGCTACCATTTGTCTCCCAACATCTGTTACAGTGGGTCCCCTCCCCCAACCTTCTCTGAGCCTTCGGGGTCCATGTGACCTGGCCATTTAGTCCATGGTGTGCAAAAAAGTGCCGCTCAGAGGTAAAACAACCCAACGTTAAAGAACACGCTGGATGATGTTGACGAGAGGCTACCATTTGTCTCCCAACATCTGTTACAGTGGGTCCCCTCCCCCAACCTTCTCTGTGCCTTCGGGGTCCTTGTGGCCTGGCCATTCAGCCCATGGTGTGTAAAAAAGTGCCGCTCAGAGATAAAACAGCAGAATAACCCAACTGACTGTGATCAGGGTGGAGTTTAGTGGTGAGAACTGCAATCCACATGTAATTTTTTCAATGGTTTCGACAACGAATTGCAAGAGAAAGACTCAATCGAAAAAATTCATTTATTTTTTAACGAAACCATCAATCAGACGGCAACATCGGTATAATTGAGTCATTTTATGTCCTGTGGGAAAAAATCCATAATTATCCAGAGTCTGATCTAAGGGAGAGGTTGTGTTGTTTTACCTCTGAACAGCACTTTTTTGCACACCATGGGCTAAATGGCCAAGTCACAAGGACCCCGAAGGCTCAGAGAAGGTTGGGGGAGGGGACCCACTGGAATAGCTCCTGGGAGACAGATGGTAGCCTCCCGTCAAGGCCATCCAGTGTGTTCTTCAACGTTGGATTGTTTTACCTCTGAGAGGCACTTTTTTCACACCATGGGCTAAATGGCCAGGTCACAAGGACCCCGAAGGCTCAGAGAAGTTTGGGGGAGGTGACCCACTGGAACAGCTGTTGGGAGACAGATGGTAGCCTCCCGTCAAGGCCATCCAGCGTGTTCTTTAACGTTGGGTTGTTTAACCTCTGAGCGGCACTTTTTTGCACACCATGGGCTAAATGGCCAGGTCACATGGACCCCGAAGGCTCAGAGAAGGTTGGGGGAGGGGACCCACTGGAACAGCTGTTGGGAGACAGATGGTAGCCTCCCGTCAAGGCCATCCAGCGTGTTCTTTAATGTTGGGTTCTTTTACCTCTGAGCGGCACTTTTTTGCACACCATGGGCTAAATGGCCGGGTCACAAGGACCCCAAAGGCTCAGAGAAGGTTGGGGGAGGGGAACCACTGGAAAAGTTGTTGGGAGACAGATGGTAGCCTCCCGTCAAGGCCATCCAGCGTGTTCTTTAACGTGCACAGGGTATGGCTCTCCCGCACACGGGACCACGGCTTAACGTCCCATCCGACGGACGGCGGCCTTTCCAAGCCCATCGGTGTCCCCTACTGACCGTGGGCAGTGCGGGGAATTTTCCGGAGATAAATCTCAACGCTGACCCAGCTGGGACTCGAACCTGGGAACTACAGTTTACGAGCCTGGCGCGCTACCGACTGAGCCACCCCCGCCCTTGTTGAAACGAAATATATAAAAAAAATCAAGGTAAATTAGTTCACGACCTTTCTTTCCAAATAACATCGTCTGACACAATGGACTTATATTTATTTACCTTTTCACGCCCTTTGACCTTTCGAAATCCAGACAACAATCACGAAAATGTGGGGAAGGATAGAAAACGATATTCACAAAATAAACCAATAAAAAAAAGTATCGTTTAAGGCAGGGGTGGGCAATCGTTTTCGTATCTACACTGCGCATGCGTATTGACGTGGCCGTCCTACTGGAAAATACGAGACGAATCTTCGGTCGCGCACGGGAAGGAAATCTCGGTTCAAGGCGGATTTTTCTGACTGTCTTGGCGGGTCACAAAAAACTCTTAGCGGGCCGAATGTGGCCCGCGGGCCGCTATTTGCCCACCCCTGATTTAAGGAATCACTTTCGTAGCAGATGTCCATCTGGATAATGACAGCTTTAAAACGCCTGAATTTAAAAAAAAACAAACAAAAACAATTGCTCATTTTTCACGATGCCGACACTAACGAGAAATAAAAAACCAAGATAAAAAAGGAGTTGAATAAAAAAACAAAAACCTCTCTTAGACTACAGTTTTCATAATTCGTGACGTCAGCTTTCTCTCGGTCATGTGACTAAGCTCGAGCGAAGTGTAATGCGCAGAAATGTTGTACGTCGGCATTGTGTGATCCGATAAGCCAAGACGATGCTTCTAGGGTACGGGGAAAAACCCAAGCCATCAGAACCTGTTCTGGGACCTTTTCAAGTGCTTGGCTGGCTCTTTCACTGCAAACTGGCGCAAATGAACTCGCTGAGGACCATGCAGAGACTCGAAACGTGTCAGATGAGGTTAGGTTGGGTTGTTTTACCTCTGAGCGGCACTTTTTTTTGCACACCATGGGCTAAATGGCCAGGTCACATGGACCCCGAAGGCTCAGAGAAGGTTGGGGAAGGGGACCCACTGGAACAGCTGTTGGGAGACGGATGGTAGCCTCTCGTCAAGACCATCCAGTGTGTTCTTTAACGTTGGGTTGTTTTACCTCTGAGCAGCACTTTTTTTGCACACCATGGGCTAAATGGCCAGGTCACATGGACCCCAAAGGCTCAGAGAAGGTTGGGGGAGGGGACCCACTGGAATAGCTGTTGGGAGACAGATGGTAGCCTCCCGTCAAGGCCATCCAACGTGTTCTTTAACGTGCACAGGGTATGGATCTCCCGCACACGGGGCCACGGCTTAAGGTCCCATCCGACGGACGGCGGCCTGCTGACGGACGGCTGCCCTACTGACCGTGGGCAGGGCGGGGACTCGAACCTGGGAACTACAGATTACGAGCCTGGCGCGCTACCGACTGAGCCACCCCCCCGCCCCATGTCAGATGAGGTGTTCACCACTTTCAGCGGTTGCAGCGCCCTTGAGAAGACGTTATGTTAATTACAAGGTGATGATTAGGTTTGCCTCATATCAGAAACGAAGTCGACGATTAGGCCTCCCTGATAATCAAAATGAAGGCGATGATTAGGTTTGGCTCACATCAGAAACGAAGTCGATAACTGGGTCGAGCTGATATCAAAGGGTAGGCGATGATCAGGTTTGCCTCACTTTAAAATGAAGGCGGTAATCAGGTTTGCCTCACTTTAAAATGAAGGCAATTATTAGGTTTGCCTCACTTTAAAATGAAGGCAATTATTAGGTTTGCCTCACTTTAAAATGAAAACGGTTATCAGGTTTGCCTCACTTTAAAATGAAGATGATCAGGTTTGCCTCACTTTAAAATGAAGGTAATTATTAGTTTTGCCTCAGTTTAAAATGAAGGCGGTGATCAGGTTTGCCTCACTTTAAAATGAAGACGGTTATCAGATTTGCCTCATTTTAAAATGAAGATGATCAGGTTTGCCTCACTTTAAAATGAAAACGGTTATCAGGTGTGCCTCATTTTAAAATGAAGATGATCAGGTTTGCCTCACTTTAAAATGAAGACGGTGATCAGGTTTGCCTCACTTTAAAATGAAGGCAATTATTAGGTTTGCCTCACTTTAAAAAGAAGACGGTTAGCAGGTTTGCCTCATTTTCAAATGAAGATGATCAGGTTTGCCTCACTTTAAAATGAAGGCGGTGATTAGGTTTGCCTCACTTTAAAATGAAGGCAATTATTAGGTTTGCCTTACTTTAAAATGAAGGCAATTATTAGGTTTGCCTCACTTTAAAATGAAGGCAATTATTAGGTTTGCCTCACTTTAAAATGAAGGCAATTATTAGGTTTGCCTCACTTTAAAATGAAAACGGTTATCAGGTTTGCCTCACTTTAAAATGAAGATGATCAGGTTTGCCTCACTTTAAAATAAAGGTAATTATTAGTTTTGCCTCAGTTTAAAATGAAGGCGGTGATCAGGTTTGCCTCACTTTAAAATGAAGACGGTTATCAGGTTTGCCTCATTTTAAAATGAAGATGATCAGGTTTGCCTCACTTTAAAATGAAGATGGTGATCAGGTTTGCCTCACTTTAAAATGAAGGTAATTATTAGTTTTGCCCCAGTTTAAAATGAAGGCGGTGATCAGGTTTGCCTCACTTTGAAATGAAGGCAATTATTAGGTTTGCCTCACTTTAAAATGAAGGCAATTATTAGGTTTGCCTCACTTTAAAATGAAAACGGTTATCAGGTTTGCCTCATTTTAAAATGAAGATGATCAGGTTTGCCTCACTTTAACATGAAGACGGTGATCAGGTTTGTCTCACTTTAAAATGAAGGTAATTATTAGTTTTGCCTCAGTTTAAAATGAAGGCGGTTATCAGGTTTGCCTCACTTTAAAATGAAGGAGATGATCAGGTTTGCCTCACTTTAAAATGAAGACGGTTATCAGGTTTGCCTCACTTTAAAATGAAGGAGATGATCAGGTTTGCCTCACTTTAAAATGAAGACGGTGATCAGGTTTGCCTCACTTTAAAATAAAGGAGATTATCATGTTTGCCTCACTTTAAAATTAAGGGGATGATTAGGTTTGCCTCACTTTAAAATTAAGGGGATGATTAGGTTTGCCTCACTTTAAAATGAAGACGGTGATCAGGTTTGCCTCACTTTAAAATGAAGGTAATTATTAGTTTTGCCTCACTTTAAAATAAAGACGGTTATCAGGTTTGCCTCATTTGAAAATGAAGGAGGTGATCAGGTTTGCCTCACTTTAAAATGAAGACGGTTATCAGGTTTGCCTCATTTTAAAATGAAGGAGATGATCAGGTTTGACTCATTTTAAAATGAAGGAGATGATCAGGTTTGCCTCACTTTAAAATGAAGGCAATTGTTAGTTTTGCCTCACTTTAAAATAATGATTCACTTATAAGGAGAAACTTATATTCTTTCTATTTCATTTATAAGAACGTGATACCTCTCTTGTATTTCATGTATAAAAGGTGATACGAACGATCTTTTCTTGGTACCTATAAGAAGACGACAGCAAAGTTCTTTTCCTTCCTACATAGTTAAAATAAAAATAAATACCCCCTCAAGCAGCTGCTTGTCATAGAGGTCTGACAGGAGCCTGTCAGTTAATACGCCATATTAGAAGGTGTGAGAGGATGGCAGGACCTCAGCAGAAAAACGACACAGACATCCATGCCTTACCCGGGGCTCGAACCCAGGTCCCTTATATCAGTAGCCAAGCGTACTAACCACTCGACCACGGGACGGTTTACATAGTTAAGGCGACACTTATATTCTTTCCTTTTCACTAGACGAAGGTGACCTCCTATGTTCTTTTCATCAATAATAGGCGTTTCCCACGTTCTCTTCATTTCCCCTATAAGGCTAAATCCATGTCATTTTCCCCTATTAAAATGATATATCTATGGGTTTCTTAATGCCATATAGGGTCATATAGCTAAAGGAGAAGAAGTGGGAAAAATACTCTTCATTCCTTATCAGTAAAGTATTTGTGGAGCGAGTATATAGGGGCGGGGGTGGCTCAGTCGGTAGCACGCCAGGCTCGTAATCTGTAGTTCCCAGGTTCGAGTCCCAGCTGGGTCAGCGTTGAGATTTATCTCCGAAAATTTCCCCGCCCTGCCCACGGTCAGTAGGGGACATTGATGGGCTTAGAAAGGCCGCCGTCCGTCGGATGGGACGTTAAGCCGTGGCCCCGTGTGCAGGAGAGCCATACCCTGTGCATGTTAAAAAACACTCTGGATGGCCTTGACGGGAGGCTACCATCTGTCTCCCAACAGCTGTTCCAGTGGGTCCCCTCCCCCAACCTTCTCTGAGCCTTCGGGGTTCTTGTGACCTGGCCATTTAGCCCATGGTGTGCAAAAAAGTGCCTCTTAGAGGTAAAACAACCCAACTTAATGCCATCTGTAAGAAGGCAATACCACAGTCTTATCTATTTTCTCTATCTTTCTATTTTGCTATCTCTGCTATGCATCATATTTATAGTAAATAGCGAAAGAACTCCAAATACTTTTTTCGCCAGGGAGTGTATTTTCTTTACATTCCCTACAAAATTATAGTTTTGTTACTTTTACTGTGAGACTAAATCTCTCTTTATGTCAGTTAGAAAGTGATCTCCAGGTTCCCATTTTGAGAGTTAAAAAGCGATAGTTATGTTCTCTATATGCCAGTTAGAAAGCTATACCTAGGTTTCTTTGTCTCGGTTACATAGCGATACCTATATTCTCTTGCTGCTGGTTAGAAAGAGATACTTCTATTTATGTAGATTAGAAAACGATGATACATATGTTCTCTTTATCCCGGTTAGAAAACGATGATCCTGTATTCTCTTTATCCCGGTTAGAAAACAATGATCCTGTATTCTCTTTATCCCGGTTAGAAAACAATGATCCTGTATTCTCTTTATCCCGGTTAGAAAACAATGATCCTGTATTCTCTTTATCCCGGTTAGAAAACAATGATCCTGTATTCTCTTTATCCCGGTTAGAAAACAATGATCCTGTATTCTCTTTATCCCGGTTAGAAAACAATGATCCTGTATTCTCTTTATCCCGGTTAGAAAACAATGATCCTGTATTCTCTTTATCCCGGTTAGAAAACAATTATCCTGTATTCTCTTTATCCCGGTTAGAAAACGATGATCCTGTATTCTCTTTATCCCGGTTAGAAAACAATGATCCTGTATTCTCTTTATCCCGGTTAGAAAACAATGATCCTGTATTCTCTTTATCCCGGTTAGAAAACAATTATCCTGTATTCTCTTTATCCCGGTTAGAAAACGATGATCCTGTATTCTCTGTATCCCGGTTAGAAAACAATGATCCTATATTCTCTTTATCCCGGTTAGAAAACAATGATCCTGTATTCTCTTTATCCCGGTTAGAAAACAATTATCCTGTATTCTCTTTATCCCGGTTAGAAAACGATGATCCTGTATTCTCTTTATCCCGGTTAGAAAACAATGATCCTGTATTCTCTGTATCCCGGTTAGAAAACAATGATCCTATATTCTCTTTATCCCGGTTAGAAAACAATGATCCTATATTCTCTTTATCCCGGTTAGAAACAATGATACCTGTGTCTTCTTTATCCCGGTAAGAAAATGATGATACCTAATTTCTCTTTATCCCGGTTAGAAAAAGGTGATAACTAATTTCTTTTTATCCCGGTGGGAAAAAGATGATAGCTAATTTCTCTTTATCACGGTTAGAAAACGATGATACTTAGGTCTTTTTATCCTGGTTAGAAAACGATTATACCTAATTTATCTTCATCCCGATTTCAAAAAGATGATACATATGTTGCCTTTTTCCCGGTTAGAAAACGATGATACCTAATTTCTCTTTATCCTGGTTAGAAACAATGATACCTGTGTCTTTTTTTATCCCGGATAGAAACAATGATACTTGTGTTTTCTTCATCCCGGTTAGAAAACAATGATACCTAATTTCTCTTTATCCCGATTAGAAAAAGATGATACCCTGTGTTCTCTTTATCCCGATTAGAAAAAGATGTTCTCTTTATCCCGATTAGAAAAGACCTATGTTGTCTTTGTCCAGGATAGAAAACGATTATACTTGTGTTCGCTGTATCTCGATTAGAAAACGATGGTACCTGTGATCTCTTTATCCCGGTTAAAAACCAATGATATCTATGCTCTCTTTATCTCGGTTATACCTAATTTCTATTTAATCCCGTCAGAAAACGATGTTACCTACTTTCTCTTTATTCCCTTTAGAAAACGATGATACCTATGTTCTCTTTATCCTGGTTAAAAAATGATGATACCTTCGTTCTCTTTATCCTTGCTATAAAAGATGATATCTAAGTTCTCTTTATTTCGGTTAGAAAACGATGAAACCTGTGTTACCTTTATACCGTTACAAACAGATACTTGTGTTCTCTATATGTCAGTTAACAAACGATTATACCTCTGTTATCTTTCTCCTGGTTAGAAAACGATGATACCCTGTGTTCTCTTTATCCCGATTAGAGAATGATGATACCTGTGTTCTCTTTATCCCAATTAGAAAACGATTAAACTATGTTCTCTTTATCCCGATTAGAGAGCGATGATCCCTGTGTTCTCTTTATCCCGATTAGAAAACGAAGATACCCCGTGTACTCTTTATCCCGATTAGAAAACTTTAATACCTGTGTTCTATTTATACCGATTAGAAAAGCGATGATACCTGTGTTCTCTTTATCCCGATTAGAGAACAATGATACCCTGTGTTCTCTTTATGCCGATTAGAGAACAATGATACCCTGTGTTCTCTTATACCAATTAGAAAACGAAGATACCCTGTGTTCTCTTTATCCCGATTAGAGAACGATGATACCTGTGTTCTCTTTATCCCAATTAGAAAACGAAGATACCCTGTGTTCCCTTTATCCCGATTAGAGAACGATGATCCCTGTGTTCTCTTTATCCCGATTAGAGAACGATGATACCTGTGTTTTCTTTATCCCAATTAGAGAACGATGATACCTGTGTTCTCTTTATACCGTTACAAATAGATACTTGTGTTCTCTATATGTCAATTAACAAACGATTATACCTCTGTTATCTTTCTCCTGGTTAGAAAACGAAGATACTCTGTGTTCTCTTTATCCCGATTAGAGAACGATGATCCCTGTGTTCTCTTTATCCAGTTTAGAAAACGATGATACCTGTGTTGTCTTATCCCAATTAGAAAATGATGATATCCTGTGTTCTGTTTATTCCGATTAGAAAACGATGATACCTGTGTTCTCTTTATCCCAATTAGAGAACAATGATACCCTGTGTTCTCTTTATCCCAATTAGAAAACCGATGATACCTCTGTTCTCTTTATTCCAGTTAGAAAACGTACCTACTGATATATTCTCTATATCTCCGTTAACCGTCCCGTGGTCGAGTGGTTAGCACGCTTGGCTACTCATTAAAAGGACGTGGGTTCGAGCCCCGGATAAGGCATGGATATTCGTGTCGTTTTTCTGCTGAGGTCTCGCCATCGTCCCATACCTTCTACTATGACGAATAAACTGACAAACTTCTCTGGTAAGCAGCTGCTTGAGGAGATACTAATTTTATTTTTATATCCCCGTTAGAAAGCAACACTTTTCGGCATATTCTCTTCATTCTGGTTAGAAAACGATACTTTGAATCTCTTTTTTCAAGTTTGAAAGCGATACCTCTATTCTCTGCATGCAAGTTAGAAAGTGATATCTCCGTTATCTTCTTTTTTGCATAACTGCTAATCAAATATTATTTGCATTTTACCGCATCGTCCGCCCGCTCAAATAAAACTCTTAAGGAATGAAACACAACGTAAAAGAAAAACTGATTTCTATTTGAAAACGAGATTCTCATGTGCCAGAAGCAATATACGTTGTTCCAGTTTTAATATTTATGACTTTTTACAAGTAAAAACATACTGTAAAAAAGTTATTAAACACTTTAAAAAATTATAAATTTTCTTAACTCATTTACAGTGGTCTACCTGAAATGTAACTCAGGTAGATTTTCCTACAGATTTATATTACACCATCTACTTGATCGTCTCAAGCCGATGGCTGCTTGACGATGATATATGTATGAAATAGTTTTTTAACATATTTCTCAGTAGAGTTAAGGTTAAATTCATTTTCTAAATCGAGTCACTTTTTTTAACTTTACAAAATGTGTACTACCAAAGTTAAAATTATTTTACTACACAATTTGCTTTTATAGTAATTATTCTCATTTTAATTAATTTTCAACGAAAATTGTCAAAGCTTCAAACGCTTTTAAATGTTTCATGTTCAATAACTATAAAAAAAATAAATACCTCCTCAACTAGCTGCTTACTATAGAGCAGTGGTTCTTAACCTTTTATGCTTCACGTACCCCCTGGAAATGTGTTTATAACTGGCGTACCCCTTGTAAAGATAGATAAAACTATAGTGATAGTATAACAATGAGAACCACTGATATATATGATTTATTTTATTCCCATTGTTATACTATCACTATAGTTTTATCTATCTTTACAAGGGGTACGCCAGTTACATACACATTTCCAGGGGGTACGTGAAGCATAAAAGGTTGAGAACCACTGATATATATTATTTATTTTATTCTCATTGTTATAGCTTCACGTACCCCCTGGAAATGTGTATGTAACTGGCGTACCCCTTGTATAGATAGATAAACTATAGTTATAGTATAACAATGGGAATAAAATATATATATCAGTGGTTCTCAACCTTTTATGCTTTACGTACCCCCTGGAAATGTGTATGTAACTGTCGTACCCTTGTATACCTAGATAAAACTATAGTTATAGTATAACAATGGCAATAAATATATATATATCAGTAGTTCTCAACCTTTTATGCTTCACGTACCCCCTGGAAATGTGTTTGTAACTGGCGTACCCTTGTATACCTAGATAAAACTATAGTTATAGTATAACAATGGCAATAAAATAAAACATATATATCAGTGGTTCTCAACCTTTTATGCTTCACGTACCTCCTGGAAATGTGTATGTAACTGGCGTATCCCTTGTATAGATCGATAAAACTATAGTTATAGTATAACAATGGGAATAAAATAAAACATACATATCAGTGGTTCTCAACCTTTTATGCTTCACGTACCCCCTGGAAATGTGTATGTAACTGGCGTACCCCTTGTATAGATAGATAACCTATAGTTATAGTATAACAATGGGAATAAAATATATATATATCAGTGGTTCTCAACCTTTTATGCTTTACGTACCCCCTGGAAATGTGTATGTAACTGTCGTACCCTTGTATACCTAGATAAAACTATAGTTATAGTATAACAATGGCAATAAAATATATATATATCAGTAGTTCTCAACCTTTTATGCTTCACGTACCCCCTGGAAATGTGTATGTAACTGGCGTACCCTTGTATACCTAGATAAAACTATAGTTATAATATAACAATGGGAATAAAATAAAACATACATATCAGTGGTTCTCAACCTTTTATGCTTCACGTACCCCCTGGAAATGTGCATGTAACTGGCGTACCCCTTGTATAGATAGATAAACTATAGTTATAGTATAACAATGGGAATAAAATAAAACATATATATCAGTGGTTCTCAACCTTTTATGCTTCACGTACCCCATGGAAATGTGTATGTAACTGGCGTACCCCTTGTATAGATAGATAAACTATAGTTATATTATAACAATGGGAATAAAATAAAACATATATATATATCAGTGGTTCTCAACCTTTTATGCTTCACGTATCCCCTGGAAATGTGTATGTAACTGGCGTACCCCTTGTATAGATAGATAAAACTATAGTTATAGTCTAACAATGGGAATAAAATAAAGCATATATATCAGTGGTTCTCAACCTTTTATGCTTCACGTACCCCCTGGAAATGTGTATGTAACTGGCGTACCCCTTGTATAGATAGATAAAACTATAGTTATAGTCTAACAATGGGAATAAAATAAAACATATATATCAGTGGTTCTCAACCTTTTATGCTTCACGTACCCCCTGGAAATGTGTATGTAACTGGCGTACCCCTTGTATAGATAGATAAAACTATAGTTATAGTCTAACAATGGGAATAAAATAAAACTTATATATCAGTGGTTCTCAACCTTTTATGCTTCAGGTACCCCCTGGAAATGTTTATGTAACTGGCGTACCCCTTGTATAGATAGATAAAACTATAGTTATAGTCTAACAATGGGAATAAAATAAAACATATATATCAGTGGTTCTCAACCTTTTATGCTTCACGTACCCCCTGGAAATGTGTATGTAACTGGCGTACCCCTTGTATAGATAGATAAAACTATAGTTATAGTATAAGAATGGGAATAAAACTATTACTAGATATAACGACTTTTGAGCTCTCACGGCGTACCTGAAAAAATTTTACCGCGTACCCCACGTTGAGAACGCCTACCACAGAAGTCTGACAGGAGCCTGTCAGTTTATATGCCACAGTAGAAGTCTGTGAAGATGAAATATATTGTATTCTAGCTTCCCTAACTCTTTAAATACAGGGGCGGGGGTGGCTCAGTCGGTAGCGCGCCAGGCTCGTAATCTGTAGTTCCCAGGTTCCAGTCCCAGCTGGGTCAGCTTTGAGATTTATCTCCGCAAAATTCCCCGCCCTGCACACAATCAGTAGGAGACACCGATGGGCTTGGAAAGGCCGCCGTCCGTCGGATGGGACGTTAAGCAGTGGCCCCGTGTGCGGGAGGGCCATTCCCTGTGCACATTAAAGAACACGCTGGATGGCCTTGACGGGAGGCTACCATCTGTCTCCCAACAGCTGTTCCAGTGGGTCCCCTCCCCCAACTTTCTCTGCGCTTTCGGGGTCCATGTGACCTGGTCATTTAGCCCATGGTGTGCAAAAAAGTGCCGCTCAGAGGTAAAACAACCCAACCTGGCCATTTAGCCCATGGTGTGCAAAAAAGTGCCACTCAGAGGTAAAACAACCCAACGTTAAAGAACACGCTGGATGGCCTTGACGGGAGGCTACCATCAGTTTCCCAACAGCTGATCCAGTGGGTCTCCTCCCCCAAACTTTCTCTGAGTCTACGGGGTCCATGTGACCTGACCATTTAGCCCATGGTGTGCAAAAAAGTGCCGCTCAGAGGTAAAACTACCCAACCCTTTAAATACAGAAAGAATATTGTTGCAAATCGAGATGTAGAAACACGTGAATGAGATGTTTTAAATGTTCTCAGTCATATTTTCTCAAAAAAACAAGAGACAAACATTATTTAAGTAGTACCAATATCTAAAGACGCGTTACTATAGAAACAGGTCCGTTACTAGTAAATTAGCGAAGACTTTACGTATTTGCCATCAGAATTAGGACGAAGACGTAATTGGTATGTGGAGGTTATCAAACTTGAATGTTTGGAAATCCCCTATTAGCCAACCAGTATAAAAAAGTGTAATCGTATATGCTAATGCGCCGCTAATTATTGAAGCGTCTGAAATATCTGCCGCATTATCGCCGAATCACGTGATGAGGCAGCTGCGGCTCGGACGAGCACGTGCGGCCATCATCGCGCGGAGGGCACACTATAGTGTCACTTGGGATAAGTGTTTAGGAGGGGGGGAGCATGGAAAGAAAAAAAATAAATCTTTCTCGCTGCTGTTAATTAGCGAGTGGTTGTTGGAGATCAAAGTTCACGTTCCTTTTTTTGTGTGCTATCCACTGACAAATAGCAATGGGATTGTGATGGGTTTTATCAGATCTTGTACGATGTGGTGAGAAAGACTTTGAAAATGTTAACAAGGATTTTCGGGTTTTTTTTTTTTATCTAGGGGAATTAACAATACTTTTGGAGATTTGGATGTGGAAACTTTTTGGGAATGAATGGTATTGTGTTTTCTTCTTTAACAAAGACAAAGTTGAATGCAAGAAGACCAGGATATGAGGATTTGGTGCTAATTGCAGCGTGACCTCCCCCAACGTTCTCTGAGCCTTCGGGGTCCTTGTGACCTGGCCATTTAGCCCATGGTGTACAAAAAAGTGCCGCTCAGAGGTAAAACAACCCAACGTTAAGGAACACGCTGGATGGCCTTGACGGGAGGCCACCATCTGTCTCCCAACAGCTGTCCCAGTAAGTCCCCTCACCCAACCTTCTCTGAGCCTTCGGGGCCCTTGTGACCTGGCGATTTAGCCCATGGTGTGAAAAAAAGTGCCGCTCAGAGGTAAAACAATCCAACGTTAAAGAACAAGCTGGATGGCCTTGACGGGAGGCTACCATCTGTCTCCCAACAGCTGTTCCAGTGGGTCCCCTCCCCCAATCTTCTCTGAGCCTTCGGGGTTCTTGTGGCCTGGCCATTTAGCCCATGGTGTGCAAAAAAGTGCCGCTCAGAGGTAAAACAACCCAACGTTAAAGTACACGCTGGGTGGCCTTGACGGGAGGCTACCATCTGTCTCCCAAAGCTGTTCCAGTGGGTCCCCTCTCCCAACCTTCTCTGAGCCTTCGGGGTTCTTGTGGCCTGGCCATTTAGCCCATGGTGTGCAAAAAAGTGCCGCTCACAGGTAAAACAACACAACCCCTCTGCCATTTCGAATCTTTTGACAGCATCATTAGTCATTACCTCCCGATTCCCTTCAATTTTTATCGCCAAAGGAAATTTCAGCGTCCTTTTCTGCGAGGTATCATTTGTAGCCTAACAGGAAAACGATTTTAGGGTTGAGGAAAGAACGATCCATTCTGTCGTATCAAGAGAATAACACTTACCTTGAAACTATCAAGGGACTTGTTATCTCAAATGTTGATGCGCCGTAACATCATTGAGGTTTCGCTCATAGCTGACTCGTATTCTATTTTCAGTCTTCTGTTACTGATGATGATATGGACGATTTTTATCGAGGGGGGGGGGGATGATGGGTTGGGTTGTTTTACCTCTTAGCGGCACTTTTTTGCACACCATGGACTAAATGGCCAGGTGACAAGGACTCCGAGGGCTCAGAGAAGGTTGGGAGAGCGGACCCACTGGAACAGCTGTTGGGAGACAGATGGTAGCCTCCCGTCAAGGCCATCCAGCTGGTTCTTTAACGTTGGAATGTTTTACCTCTTAGCGGCACTTTTTTGCACGCCATGGACTAAATGGCCAGGTGACAAGGACTCCGAAGACTCAGAGAAGGTTGGGAGAGGGGACCCACTGGAACAGCTGTTGGGAGACAGATGGTAGCCTCCCATTCAGCGTGTCAAGACCATTCAGCGTGTTCTTTAACGTGCACAGGGTATGGCTCTCATACACACGGGGCCACGGCTTAACATCCCATCCGACGGACATCGGTGTCCCCTACTGACCGTGGGCAGGGCGGGGAATTTTTGCGGAGATAAATCTCAACGCTGACCCTGCTGGGACTCGGACCTGGGAACTACAGATTACGAGCCTGGCGCGCTACCGACTGAGCCCCCCCCCCGCCCCGGGGGGATGATGATGTTGAACAATGCCTTTTTGTTTCGCAGATGGTATTGGAGGAGGTTTGAGAGGAAATCTATCCGAGATGAATTCAAGTCATTAAAATAAACCATCGTTTTTTTTTTTATACATTGGAGAGGTTTGGGAATGATCTGAACCCTGAGATATCTTTTTATCTTACCGGCGACATTTTTGAGATATATTTTTGTTTCTATTTTGTTATTTGTCTGTGTTTGTAGATATTCGATCTTTTCTTTTTCCGGAGAGAAAAATTAAAGAAAATTTTTGGGTTGGATGTGTACAGTCGCTCAAAAAAATATCCGAACACTATGGGTGATTAAAGAATTCAAAAATAAAAAAAAAAAAATCTGACAACGATCTTTTTAGAAATTAGTGATCTGGCAACCTTCGTGTCACGTGCACGAAGGTTGCCAGATCACTAATCTCTACAAATAATCGTTGCCAGATATTTTTTCTGAATTCTGTAATCAACCATAGTGTTCGGATATTTTTTTTAGCGACTGTATTCACGAGGTTGGCGAGAATGCCTTTTTTTAAACATAACTTTTTTTAAGGAGGAATAGTCTACTTTTGTAGCTCGTTCTTTTTTCTCTGAAAACGAGCTAATGTTTTCACTTTGTGGTCTGTTTGTAGATATTAAACTTTTTCTTCTTTCTTTCAGAAAAGCAATGGAAACTACTTTTTAGGGTTTTTTTCTAGAAGAAATCGTTTCCTTTTTTAGCTCCGGTTTTTTCTAACGAGCTAATGTTTTCACTTTGTAGTCTGTTTGCCTTTAGATATTTAACTCTTCTTTTTTCTTTCAGAAAAACAACGGAAACTTCTTTTTAGTTTTCTTTTAGAAGAAATTGTTTCCATTTTAGCTCGTTTTTTTTGCCTCCTGGACATGAGCAAATGTTTTCACTTTGTCGTCTGTCTGTCTGTACATAATGAGCTTTTTTTCTCCGAGAAGAAAATTGAAACTTCTTTTTAGGGTGTTTAGGATTTTTAGAAGTAACTAAATTTTCCCTCTGAAACTCAACATACATCTCCACCCCCTGTAACTCAATTCTCGGACATCTCCTCCCTCTGAAACTCAACATGCATCTCCACCCCCTGAAACTCTATTCTCGGACATCCCCAACCCCTGAAACTCAATTCTTGGACATCCCCACTATCCTGAAACTCAATTCTCGGTCATCCCTACCCCTTGAAACTCAATTCTCGGACATCCCCACCCCCTGTAACTCAATTCTCGGACATCCCCTCCCTCTGAAACTCAACATACATCTCCACTCCCTGAAACTCTATTCTCGGTCATCCCCACTCCCTGAAACTTTATTCTCGGACATCCCCACCCCCTTAAACTCAATTCTCGGACATCCCCATTCCTCGAAACTCAATTCTCGGACATCCCCACACATCTGAAACTCAATTCTCAGATATCCCCTCCCTCTGAAATTCAATATATGGACATTCCCCACCCCCTGAAACTCAATTATCGGACATCCTCACCACCCTGAAACTCAATTCTCGGTCATCCCCACCACCCTGTAACTCAATTTTCGGTCATTCCCACCCCGTGTAACTCAATTCTCGGACATCCCCTCCCTCTGAAACTCAACATACATCTCCACTCCCTGAAACTCTATTCTCGGTCATCCCCACTCCCTGAAACTCTATTCTCGGTCATCCCCACTCCCTGAAACTTTATTCTCGGACATCCCCACCCCTTTAAACTCAATTCTCGGACATCCCCATTCCCCGAAACTCAATTCTCGGACATCCCCACACATCTGAAACTCAATTCTCGGATATCCCCTCCCTCTGAAATTCAATATATGGACATTCCCCACCCCCTGAAACTCAATTATTGGACATCCCCACCACCCTGAAACTCAATTCTCGGTTATCCCCACCACCCTGTAACTCAATTCTCGGCATCCCCACCCCGTGTAACTCAATTCTCGGACATCCCCTCCCTCTGAAACTCAGCATACATCTCCACTCTCTGAAACTCTATTCTCAGACATCCCCACCCACTGAAACTTTATTCTCGGACATCACCACCCCCTTAAACTCAATTCTCTGTCATCCCCACCACTCTGAAACTCAATTCTCGGTCATCCCCACCCCCTGAAACTCTAGCCTCGGACATTCCGACCCCCCTGAAATTCAATTCTCGGTCATCCCCACCCCCTGTAACTCAATTCTCGGATACCCCCTCCCTCTGAAACTCAATATACGGACATTTCCACTCCCTGAAACTCAATTCTTGGACATCCCCTCCCTCTGAAACTCAATTCTCGGTCATCCCATCCCCTGAAACTTTATTCTCGGACATCCCCTCCCTCTGAAACTCAATTCTCGGTCATCCCCATTCCCTGAAACTCAATTCTCGGACATCCCCACCCTCTGAAACTCAATTCTCGTACATCCCCACTCCCTGAAACTCAATTTTCCGACATCCCCTCCCCCTGAAACTCAATTCTCGGACATCCCCATCCCCTAAAACTCAATTCTCGGACATCCCCACCCCCCCTGAAACTCAATTCTCGGACTTCCCCACCCCCTGAAACTCAATTCTCGAACATCTCCTCCCTCTGAAACCCGATTCTCAAACATCCCCTTTCTCTGAAACTGAATTCTCGGACAACCCCACACCCTGAAACTCAATTCTCGGACATCCCCTCCCCCTGAAACTAAATTTTCGCCCTTTCCCACTACCTATCGAAACTTAAACCTGGTCCATCGGTCATCCCTCTTTTAATCTGTTGACAGGCTATATGCATGACCTGAACTGGTTTCTGCCTAACCCTCATGTTTGACAACGAGTTTACACAAACAACAGTCTCTGCTCAATGGTGCCCAACAAAATTGGTTGTTTTTTTTGGCAACAAATGCGCCATCTGATGCAATACTCAAACAACCAGAAAATGTCCCTAACCTAACTCATGTCATGTCCTTGTTCAATCTTCTAATGACTTACTTAAACTGGCGTTATTTATGGGTCTTGACAAGAGGGAGGGACATTTCCCTCCCCCCAGATATCTCATATCAGACGAACAGGCCATAACTTGGCGGCCAAGTGAGCCTTACAGCTAAATGTTGAAGACTTATCAGAGAAGAAAGATACAAACTATAGAGTTTTTCTCACAAAGCATTCACATGAGGAGGAAATAAGATAAGATTTCAGTACGACTTCCTTCCTATTCAAAACAACAATTTCTGGTCCTTATTTTTACTGCTTACCTTCTCAGAGAAATTACTTTGATCGTCAACACACCGCAAAACGAAAATCGGTCTTTCAGATGTTAGATTAGAGGATAGAACTCGAGAAAATGTGTCGGAATGTTGTCTACCTTTTTGTCCTTGCCTCAATTACGAAAAGAATTTGGATATTTATTCCATCTCCGCAAGTGCATTCTGGGACAGCTTGGGACACTTAGCTACCAAAAGTAAACTTACTGATGGCTGACCTCAAATAAACCAACTTATATCCACATCTAGTACAGTAGCTCAAAAAAAATATCCCTACACTATGGTTGATTAAAAAATTCAGAAAAAATATCTGGCAACGTTTTTTTTAGAAATTAGTAATCTGGCAACCTTCGTGTCACGTGACACGAAGGTTGCCAGATCACTGATATCTAAAAAAAATCGTTGCCAGATATTTTATCCTGAATTATATACACGAAAGTTGCCAGATCACTGATTTCCAAAAAAAATCGTTGCCAGATTTCTTTCCTGAATTATATACACGAAGGTTGCCAGAAAAAAAGTGAGTGTAGTCACTCAAAAAATGTGATTTCTAAAAAAAAAAATCGTTGCCAGATTTCTTTCCTGAATTATATACACGAAGGTTGCCAGATCACTGATTTCTTAAAAAAAATCGTTGCCAGATTTCTTTCCTGAATTATATACACGACGGTTGCCAGATCACTGATTTCTAAAAAAAATCGTTGCCAGATTTCTTTCCCGAATTATATACACGACGGTTGCCAGACCACTGATTTCTAAAAAAATCGTTGCCAGATATTTTTTCTGAATTCTGTACTCAACCATAGTGTTCGAATATTTTTTTGAGTGACTGTACACTCACATTTTACTCCACAAGGCGAAATAATTTTTGTTGCTCATATGGAAGCTTTCCTTTTCTTTTCCAGAAAAAGCTTCCTGTCTTGGGGACACCGAGGGGACACCGATGACCTTGACAAAGGCCGCCGTCCGTCGGATAGGACGTTAAGCAGTTGCCCCGTCCGTGTGCGGGGGAGCTATACCTTGTGAACGTTAAACAACACGTTGGATGACCTTGACTGGAGACTACCCATCTGTCCCCCAACAGCAGTTCCAGTGGGTCGCCTCCCCCAAACTTCTCTGAGCCTTTGGGGTCCATGTGACCTGGCCATTTAGCCCATGGTATGCAAAAAAGTGCCGCTCAGAGGTAAAACAATCCAAAGTTAAAGAACACGCTGGATAACCTTGACTGGAGACTACCCATCTGTCCCCCAACAGCAGTTCCAGTGGGTCTCCTCCCCCAACCTTTTCTGAGCCTTCGGGGTCCATGTGACCTGGCCATTTAGCCCATGGTGTAGAAAAAAGTGCCGCTCAGAGGTAAAACAATCCAAAGTTAAAGAACACACTGGATAACCTTGACTGGAGACTACCCATCTGTCCCCCAACAGCAGTTCCAGTGGGTCTCCTCCCCCAACCTTTTCTGAGCCTTCGGGGTCCATGTGACCTGGCCATTTAGCCCATGGTGTGGAAAAAAGTGCCGCTCAGAGGTAAAACAATCCAACGTTAAAGAACACGCTGGATGGCCTTGACGGGAGCCTACCATCTGTCTCCCAACAGCTCTTCCAGTGAGTCCCCTCCCCCAACCTTCTCTGAGCCTTCGGAGTCCTTGTGACCTGGACATTTAGCCCATGATGTGCAAAAAAGTGCCGCTCAGAGGTAAAGCAACCCAACGTTAAAGAACACGCTGGATGACCTTGACTGGAGACTACTCATCTGTCCCCCAACAGCAGTTCCAGTGGGTCTCCTCCTCCAACCTTCTGTGACCCCTCGGGGTCCTTGAGACCTGCTTATTTAACCCATGGTGTGTGAAAAAGTGCCACTCTGAAATAGAACAACCGAAATACATTAACTACCAAAGTAAACTTACTTTTTGTTGGCCTGAAATAAATCTGCATATTCATCACCCTCCCCTGAAAAAGTATAATATTATCGATGTGAAAATGTCTCCTTTTTTTGGAAGTTGAGTTTCTCGTTGCATCAAGAGATCTTACCTTTTTATTTCCTACTCGCCTAACAGAGAACAGTGAAATGGACCACGCACGTGCAACAATGAAAGCGTGACCGCTTTACTACGAGACACGAGATACAGCGCATGAATGACGTCATGATTGTATTGGAACAGGGGTTAATTGAAAAAAGGAAAAGGATTACAGTAGAGAGTTGTAATAGTGTGTAAGGATTGGGTTGTTGGGTTGTTTTACCTCTGAGCGACACTTTTTTGCACACAATGGGCTAAATGGCCAGGTCACAAGGACCCCGAAGGCTCAGAGAAGGTTGGGGGAGGGGACCCACTGGAATAGCTGTTGGGAGTAAGATGGTAGCCTCCCGTCAAGGCCATCCAGCGTGTTCTTTAATGTTGGGTTGTTTTACCTCTGAGCGACACTTTTTTGCACACCGTGGGCTAAATGGTCAGGTCACAAGGATCCTGAAGGCTCAGAGAAGGTTGGGGGAGGGGACCCACTGGAACAGCTGTTGGGAGACAGATGGTAGCCTCCCGTCAAGGCCATCCAGCGTGTTCTTTAATGTTGGGTTGTTTTACCTCTGAGCGACACTTTTTTGCATACATTGGGCTAAATAGCCAGGTCACAAAGACCCCGAAGGCTCAGAGAAGGTTGGAGGAGGAGACCCACTGGAACAGCTGTTGGGAGACAAATGGTAGCCTCCCGTCAAGGTCACCCAGTGTGTTCCTTAACTTGCATAGGGTATGGCTCTCCCGTACACGGGGCCATGGCTTAACGTCCCATCCGACGGACGCCGGCCTTTCCAAGTCCATCGATGTCCCCTACTGACCGTGAGCAGGGCGGGGAGTTTTGCGGAGATAAATCTCAACGTTGGACCAGCTGGGACTCGAACCTGGGAACTAGAGATTACGAGCCTGGCGCGCTACCGACTGAGCCACCCCTGCTGCTTAAGTGCCGATCAACGCTTGGATAAATCAGCTACTTAACATGGAAATGGGCAGAAAGACTCCCATAGAATTTTTGTTCAGTTAATATATAGTTGTTTTTTTATTTCTTTTTCGTGCTGACGGGAAGAAATAGAAACGCACATGTCATAAATCTTTCCCAAACTGAAGAGGAAGCGATTTATTTATTACTGATGTCGAAAAGCGATAGAAGAACCAGAAATTGCGGTTAACATTTGCGAAGGAAGCGAAGTGGTGAGTACAGGCGATTAGCGATCAGCCATTTTGGATGACAACTGCTCTCAGCGAATTTCAGATTTTCCCAGACTGCGAAATGATAATCGTAAGATACGAAGTTATTAAGGGAAATAAAGGATCCTGCAATCTTTTAGAAGAAGTTGTAGATAATGCCAGACTTTACACTTATTGTATTACAATGTCACTAAGGCATATTCTCCGTAGGTTTTGTTGTTACCTCTGCTGAGGTTTCTAAATCGGCAAAGAAACTAGAGTCGAAATTTTAAAGAGTAAAGGGTAAATGCATTTGACGTCTGATTCTGATGTTGAAAGATACGGTTGAGAATAATGGATTGCAACTTTTAGTGTTAATAGTGGAAATGATGGGACGACTGAACCTAATTTGTTTCTGTGCAACGTTTCATGAAGATGGGAACTTATAGATAAGCCAATCATTGCTTAAGAACCATTTAATCGGATATTAATCACACAGTTTTAGTGTTGTTGTTGTTATGATATTCTTGTTGCCTTTCGCTACTCATGTTGTTTCTGCTGTTTATGATACTGTTCTTATTGTTGTTCTTTATGAACATCAACAATAAGAAGTCTTGTTGCTGTCTTTTTTATTTATTATTACTTTGTTGTTGTTTTATACTCTTGTCGTCGTCGTCATCATCATCATCATTATTATTACTTTGTTGTTGTTTTTGTTTCATACTCTTGTTGCTGTCTTTATTATTTTTATCACTTTGTTGTTGTTGTTGTTGTCTTTTTATTATTATTTCTTCTTCGTCGTAGTTGTTATTGTATACTCTTGTTGCTGTCTTTTTATTATTATTTCGCCGTCGTCGTCGTCGTCGTCGTTGTTGTTGTTGTTGTTGTTGTTTTATACTCTTGTTGCTGTCTTTTTATTATTATTATTATTTCTTCGTCGTCGTTGTTGTTGTTGTATACTCTTGTTGCTGTCTTTTTATTATTATTTCGCCTTCGTCGTCGTCGTCGTCGTTGTTGTTGTTTTATACTCTTGTTCCTGTCTTTTTATTATTATTTCGTCGTCGTCGTTGTTGTTGTTGTATACTCTCGTTGCTGTCTTTTTATTATTATTTCGTCGTCGTCGTCGTTGTTGTTGTTGTTGTTTTATACTCTTGTTGCTGTCTTTTTTATTATTATTATTATTTTGTTGTTGTTTTATACTGTTGTTGCTGTTCTTTTTTATTTGTTGTTGTTTTTATTGTTTGGCTACTCTTGTTCTTGTTGTGTTGTTGTCTTTGCTACTCTTGTTGTTGCTTTTGATACTCTTGCTTTTGTTGTTTATGATAATATTCTTATTGTTGTTCATTATATTCTTGTGGTTATCTCTTTCATTATTTTCTTTTTTTTTTTTCGTGTGGTTGTCTTTTTCATTTTTTGTTGCTATTGTTGTTATCTTTGCTACTCTTCTTGTTGTTGTGATGTCTTTGCTATCCTTCTTAAATTTCATATTCTTGTTTTTAATGATACTCTTCTTATTGTTGTTTATTATACTCTTCTTGCTGTTCTATTTATTTGTCATTATTGTTTATTCACTCTTGTTTTTCATGTTTTTTTCTACTCTTGTTGTTGTGTTGTTCCTTTTGCTACTCTTGATGTTGCTTTTGATATTCTTGTTGTTGTTGCTGTTCATGATATTTTCTTATTGTTTTTTATTATACAGGTGAATCTGAAAAAGTGGGCAAAACTTTACGGGGTGGTAGAACGCAGCTATACGAGCAATATTCGTCATGGAATGTATGGGCGGAACGCAAACGGCGAGCCGCTAGGTGGCGTTGGAAATGGTATAAAAGGGTCGCCTGGTGTCTTCGCAAATGTGCGTCGGTCCCTATCCCGCAGGTGTGAAGCCTGCATTACCGCTGGCGGCAGCTCTTTTGAGCAATTTCTTTGAGCATGTACCTCAATTACATTCCTGTTAATAAAATGTTTTCTGAAGTATCTCCTCTCCTTCTTGTGTTCATTCTTTAAATGTGACAGTGGAAAACTACCTTTTAACTTCTCACCGCTTGCGTTCCGACCATACATTCTATGACGAATATTGCTCGTATAGCTGCGTTCTACCACCCCGTAAAGTTTTGCCCACTTTTTCAGATTCACCCTGTATTCTTGTTGTTCTCTTTTTAATTAAACTTTTTTGCTACTCTTGTTGTTGCGTTATTCCTTCTGATACTCGCCCTGTACTTTGACGGATATTTGGCTCAGTCGGTAGCAGATTCGAGTCCCAGCTGAGCCAGGGTAATATATATATATTATTATGTATTATTATATATTATATTTATATTTCCGCAAAACTTCCCTGGGAAGGGGGTGGCTCAGTCAGTAGCGCGCCAGGCTCGTAATCTGTAGTTCTCAGGTTCGAGTCCCAGCTGGGTCAGCGTTGAGATTATCTCCGCAAAATTCCCCGCCCTGCCCATTGTATACTGGTATACCTGCCATTGTATACCATTGTATACTACCCGCCCTGCCATACGGTCATTAGGGGACACCGATGGGCTTGGAAAGGCCGCCGTCCGTCGGATGGGACGTTAAGCCGTGGCCCTGTGTGAGGGAGAGACATACCCTGTGCACGTTAAAGAACACGCTGGATGGCCTTGACGGGAGGCTACCATCTGTCTCCCAACAGCTGTTCCAGTGGGTCCCCTCCCCCAACATTCTCTGAGCCTTCGGGGTCCTTGTGGCCTGGCCATTTAGCCCATGGTGTGCAAAAAAGTGCCGCTCAGAGGTGACAGAACCCAACCCGCAAAACTTCCCACCCTGTCCTCGGCCAGTAGGGGACAGCGATAGACTTGAAAAGGCCGCCGTCCGTCGGATGGGACGTTGACCCGTTGACCCGTGTACAGGAGAGCAAAAATTTGAGCACTTTAAAAAATTCCCTGGATGGCTTACCATCTGTCTTCTAACAGTTGTCCAGTGTGTCCAATTTTGATTGACAGACTCACAAGGAATATCATGTTCAGTGTCATTCAGTTATATTCAGTGTCATTCAGTTATATTAAGGACAACGAGCTATAAGGAATATCATAATCAGTGTCGGTCATATTAAGGACAACGAACCATAGGTAGTGTCATGGTCAATGCCTGTCATATTAAGGGCAAGGACCAATAGGAGTGTCATCTTCAGTGTCAGTCATATTAAGGGCAAGAAGTAATAGGGGATGTCATGTTCAGTGTCAGTCATATTAAGGGTAAGAAGCAATAGGGGGTGTCATGTTCAGTGTCAGTCATATTAAGGGCAAGAAGTAATAGGAGATGTCATGTTCAGTGTCAGTCATATTAAGGGCAAGAAGCAATAGAGGGTGTCATATTCAGTGTCAGTCATATTAAGGGCAAGAAGCAATAGGAGATGTCATGTTCAGTGTCAGTCATATTAAGGGCAAGAAGCAATAGGGGATGTCATCTTCAGTGTCAGTCATATTAAGGGCAAGAAGCAATAGGGGGTGTCATATTCAGTGTCAGTCATATTAAGGGCAAGAAGCAATAGGAGATGCCATTTTCAGTGTCAATCATATTAAGGGCAAGAAGCAATAGGAGATGTCATGTTCAGTGTCAGTCATATTAAGGGCAAGAAACAATAGGGGTGTCATGTTCAGTGTCAGTCATATTAAGGGCAAGAAGCAATAGGGGGTGTCATATTCAGTGTCAGTCATATTAAGGGCAAGAAGCAATAGGAGATGTCATGTTCAGTGTCAGTCATATTAAGGGCAAGAAGCAATAGGGGGTGTCATGTTCAGTGTCAGTCATATTAAGAACAACGAGACATAGCGAGTGACGTTCAGTGTCAATAATCTTTGGGACAACGAGCCATAGGATGTCATATTCAGTTAGTTATATTAAGGACAACGAGCTATAGGAATGTCACGTTGTGTCAGCCATGTTAAGAATAACGAGTCATAGGGAGTGTCATGGCAGTCATATTGGGGACAACGAGCAAAGGAGAGTTCTATGATAAGTGTCAGTCACATTAGGAACTACGAGCCATAGTCGTTTCCTGTAACAATATAGCCAAGGCGTTATATGATGTGTGATGGGTAAGATAATTCATAAAGTTCTTGCGCATAGGAATGTCATATGAAGGTTGTTGTTGTTTTACCCCTGAGCGGAGCTTTTTTGCACACCATGGGCTAAATGGCCAGGTCACAAGGACCCCGAAGGCTCAGAGAAGATTGGGGGAGGGGACCCACTGGAACAGCTGTTGGGAGACAGATGGTAGCCTCCCGTCAAGGCCATTCAGCCTGTTCTTTAACCTTAGGTTGTTTTACCTTTGAGAGGCACTTTTCTGCACACCACGGGCTAAATGGCCAGGTCACATGGACCCCGAAGGCTCAGAGAAGTTTGGGGGAGGGGATCCACTTTAACAGCTGTTGGGAGATAGATGGTAGCATCCCGTCAAGGCCATCCAGCGTGTTCTTTAACGTTGGATTGTTTTACCTCTGAGCGGCACTTTTTTGCACACCATAGTGTAAATGGCCAGGTCACAAGAACCCCGAAGGCTCAGAGAAGGTTGGGGGAGGGGACCCACTGGAACATCTGTTGGGAGACAGATGGTAGCCTCCCGTCAAGGCCATCCAGCGTGTTCTTTAACGTTGGGTTGTTTTACCTCTGAGCGGCACTTTTTTGCACACCATGGGCTAAATGGCCAGGTCACATGGACCCCGAAGGCTCAGAGAAGGTTGGGGGACTGGACCCACTGGAATAGCTGTTGGGAGACTGATGGTAGCCTCCCGACAAGGCCATCCAGCGTGTTCTTTAACGTGCACAGAGTATGGCTTTCCCACACACAGGGACACGGCTTAACGTCCCATCCGACAGACGGCGGCCTTTCCAAGCCCATCGGTGTCCCCTACTGACCGTGGGCAGGGGGGGGGATTTTGCGGAGATAAATCTCAACGCTGACCCAGCTGGGACTCGAACCTGGGAACTACAGATTACGAGCCTGGCACGCTACCGACTGAGCCACCCCCGCCCCTCTTGCGCATAGGAATGTCATATGAAGGACAAGCATGATGACTGTCGTGTGCAGAGTGAATAATAAATACGGAATATCTTCTTCCGGATCGGTCATAATGAGTGTCGTGCATGCTCCGTAACAAGCTTGATTTTGTCCAATAAGCTGTAAGGAACGTTTATTCCATGGTCTGTCGTGTGCATTATCATTTATAACGTGCCCAACGAGCCATTGGATGTGTCGTGCTCGATATCTGCCATAAAGAATGTCGTGTGAAGTCACATGACTCTGCGCAGAAGGAAACGTCATCGGCACGACATACGGCTAACCATGAACAGTCGCTCAAAAAATATTCGAACACTATGGTAGATTAGTGAATCCAGAACAAATTTCTGGGAGTAACTGGGAGGACTCTTGAGCAACTGTGGGAACGCTTAAGCAATTGAGATGACTCTCTGGAAACTGTGAGGACTCTTGAGAAACTGAAAGGACCCTTGAGCAATTAAGAGTGATCTTGGGTAACTGTGAGGACACTTGAGCAACTGGGACGAATTTTGGGAAATTGTGACACTGAGCTGTTGAAGCTCCGTCAACCATTGATCTATGAGGACAGCCGAAGTATCCACTGCGAAGACTCAATGTCTCCTCATAGTCTTCAGGAGTTGAGATCGACGGAGAAGTTTCAAGATTATGAGACTGAGCACTCGATACTCGTACAGTTCTCGTAGGTCATAGGTCAATCATCGTCTGTGAGAACCGTCTAGAGTTCTGCTAGTTTGCTTCTGAGTGGCACTTTTTTCCACACAATGGGCTAAATGTCCAGGTCACAAGGACCCCGAGGGCTCAGAGAAGGTGAGGCAGAAGAACCCACTGGAAAGATGTTAGGAGAGAGATAGTATCCTCCCGTCAAGGCCATCCAGCGTGTTCTTTAATGTTGGGTTGTTTTACCTCTGAGCGGCTCTTTTTTCCACAACATGTGCTAAATGGCCAGGTCACAAGGACCCCGAAGGCTCGGAGAAGGTTGGAGGGTGGGACCCACTGGAACAGCTGTTAGGAGACAGATAGTAGCCTCCTGTCAAGGCCATCCAGCGTGTTCTTTAACGTTGGGTTGTTTTACCTCTGAGCGGCACTTTTTCGCACACCATTGGCTAAATGGCCAGGTCACATGGACCCCGAAGGCTCAGAGAAGGTTGGGACCCATTGGAACAGCTGTTAGGAGACAGATGGTAGCCTCCCGTCAAGACCATTAAGTGTGTTCTTTAACGTGCACAGATTATGGTCTCATCCGCACGCGACCACGACTTAACGTCCCATCCGACGGCCGGCAGCTTTTCCAAGCCCATCGGTGTCCCCTACTGACCTTGGGCAGGGTAGGGAGTTTTGAGGAGATAAATCTCGACGATGATCCAGTTCGGACTCGAACCTGGAACCTACAGATTACAAGCCTCGTGCAGTATCGAGCCGCCTCCCCCCCGCCCCCAACTGTCTAGATATCAGCTGTGCAGTCTCATAAATTCTAAATGAATATGATGGTTAGAAATTGTCGAGACTATGAGTCTGCGCAGTCGGTGCGCGGGCAATTATTGTAGATTTCATTTGAATAATTTATCAGTAACTATCAGTGATGCTCAGATCATTATTGATCGTGAGTTTACCATTTCGATAGGCATTATATTGATCGTGAGTTTACCATTTCGATAGATCATTATAGATCGTGAGTTTACCATTTCGATTTTGGGGCGGGGGTGACTCAGTCGGTAGCGCGCCAGGCTCGTAATCTTTAGTTCCCAGGTTCGAGTCCCAGCTGGGTCAGATCGTTGAGATTTATCTCCGCAAAATTTCCTCGCCCTGCCCACGGTCAGTAGGGGACACCGATGGGCTTGGAAAGGCCGCCGTCCGTCGGATGGGACGTTAAGCCGTGACCCTGTGCACGATATAGAACACGCTGGGTGGCTTTGACGAGAGGCTACCATCTGTCTCCCAACAGCTGTTCCAGTGGATCCCCTCCCCGAACCTTCTCTGAGCCTTCGGGGACCATGTGACCTGGCCATTTAGCCCATGGTGTGCAAAAAAGTGCCGCTCAGAGGTAAAACAACCCAACCGAACCATTTCGGTTAGACTTATTTTTAGTCGATCATGCCTTCAGCGCAGAATTTTTTCTTATTAGATTTGTAATGTAAATAAAGTTTTTTTTTTTCAATCTGTTGTAATGTTTAATTTTTCAATAATATTTTTAGCAATTTATTTTTGTGGTCTGTATATAGCTGTACCTTGCGACAATATACTCTTTTATCAAGGGAGTATGATAAAAAAAACCATAATAATTTACTTGGAAAAAATTTCTAGTAGGTAACTGGATCACAATAAAAAATGAGTACTGTCGCTCAAACAAATATCCAAACACTATGATTCATTACTGAATTCAGAAAAAATATCTGGCAACGACTTTCTTAGAAATTAGTGCTCTGTCAACGATTTTTTTAGAAATTAGTGATCTGGCAACATTTTTCAGAAAAAATATCTGGCAACGATTTCATCGAATCTAGCAACCTTCATATTCTGTACACGAAGGTTGGCAGATCACTAAATTCTGAAGAATCGTTGCCAGATATTTTTTTCTGAATTCTGAAATCAACCATAGTGTTCGGATATTTTTTTCAGCGACTGTACCTCTCCGTACTAAAACAAAGTTCAAAATTGCTGATGGGTTGGGTTGTTTTACCTCGAGCGGCACTTTTTTGCACACCATGGTCTAAATGGCCAGGTCACATGGACCCCGAAGGCTCAGAGAAGGTTGGGGGAGGAGACCTACTGGAACAGCTGTTGGGAGACAGATGATAGCCTCCCGTCAAGGCCATCCAGCGTGTTCTTTAACGTTGGGTTGTTCTACCTCTGAGCGGCACTTTTTTGCTGCATGCCCAATCCAACTTTTGCCCAGATTGGAAGGTCAACACTCAACAACATATGCTGGATCTTGAGAGTTGAAAACATCGTTTAGGGTAATTTTGAGCGGATTTGTCTGCGCAATGAATCTCGACAATTGACATTATTTTGTCAATGGGGCCAGATCTAGGGAGGGGGGGGGGTTAAGTACTCATCTCCCCCCCTTTGACAATGCTAGTAAGATTAATGAAAACGAAAGAAAGATGAACTTGTGCGTATTTGAAACACTTTTCAAGAAATGTTGAGCCGCTCAGAAGTACAGGTCGTTCAAAAAAGTATCCGAACGCTATGGTTGGTTACAGAAATCAGAAAAAATATCTGGCAACGAATTTTTAGAAATCAGTCACCTGGCAAACCTTCGTGTCACATGACACGAAGGTTGCCAGATCACTGATTTCTAAAAAAATCGTTGCCAGATATTTTTTCTGAATTCTGTAATCGACCATGGTGTTCGGATACTTTTTTGAGCGACTGTACCTTGGGCCTTAGGTGGGTTGCGTTGTTATTTACCTCTGAGCGGTCACTCTTTTGCACACAGTGGGCTAAATGACCAGGTCACAAAGACCCCGAAAGCTAGAGAAGGTTTGGAGGAAGGGAACCCATTGGATAGGTGTTAGGAGACAGGTGGTAGCATCCCGTCTCCATTTTCTTACGCCCCACTTTTTTTTTTGAGGGGGAGGGGATGAAATTATATCTAAGCGCTTTGGAAGTCCTATCCTAGTGCATGTGAAAGTTGCGAGGAATTTGTAGTGTAATTTACAATGTCATGATAAAATATCAAGTGTTCTTTCTTGGTGAGTAATCCGTAAATTTTCAATTGCTTTTTACCTATTTTAAGGGTGGCTCGGTAGCGCGCCAGGCTCGCAATCTGCAGCTCCCAGGTTCGAGTCCCAGCTGGGTCAGAGTTGAGAATTATCTCCGCAAAACTCCTCGCCCTGCCCACGGTCAGTAGAGGAACCGATAGGCTTGAAAGGACGCCGTCCGTCGGATGGGACGTTAGCCGCTGCTCCGTGTGCGGAAGAGCCATGCCCTGTACACGTTAAAGAACACACTGGATGGCCTTGACGGGAGGCTAATCTGTCTCCCAACAGCTGTCCAGTTGGAGTCCATCCTTCTCTGAGCTCCCCCAACCTTCTCTGAGCCTTCGGGGTCCATGTGACCTGGCCATTTAGCCCATGGTGTGCAAAAAAGTGCCGCTCAGAGGTAAAACAATCCAACGTTAAAGAACACATTGGATGGCCTTGACGGGAGGCTACCATCTGTCTCCCAACAGCTATTCCCGGGTCCCCTCTCCCATTCCCCGCCCTGCCCACGGTCAGTAGGGGACACCGATGGCTTGGAAAGGCCGCCGTCCGTCGGATGGGACGTTAAGCCGTATCCCCGTGTGCGGGAGAGCCATACCCTGTGCACGTTAAAGAACACGCTGGATGCCTTGACGGGAGGATACCATCTGTCTCCCAATAGCTGTTCCAGTGGGTCCCCTCCCCTAACCTTCTCTGAGCCTTCGGGGTCCATGTGACCTGGCCATTTAGCCCATGGTGTGCAAAAAAGTGCCGCTCAGAGGTAAAACAACCCAACCCCTCTCCAACCTTCTCTTAGACTTCGGGATCCTTGTGACCTGGTCATTTAGCCCAGGTGTGAAAAAAAAGTGCCGGTCATAAGTAAAACAACCCAACTCAACTTGCTTTAAGTGTAATGACATCTTCTATTTTAACAAACGTTTTAAGAGAAAAGAAACAGAAACAAGGAATTCAATTTCATAACTCTATTATTGATATCCTTTTTTTTTCTTAAGACAGATACAATACCACTGTTACGATTTCATTTGCATAACAGTGCCCATAAAACAATGAAAAAAATAGTAATAAATAACAACACACAAGGACATTCGCGCAATAATAATAATAAAACTAAACATTCTAAATATCAGCATCACGTTACCATGGATACGCCCCAATCTTCTCTGGTAACAAGGCAGTAGTAGTACACAGGAATCGCCTTTATTATATTTTGTATAACAATAATAATTCTTATTTCAGCTTAAAAATATCCAAAACACACTTGGCAGGCATTCCAATACTTTGTTTGGGCTATATTTTTTTCAAGTTTTTTATAAATCACGTGGATATAACAGCTAGTATTTGGGCTGAAGACTTTTCCTATTTTTCTTTTAAAGATATATAATCACAGTCGATTTAAAAAGACTAAAATATATTTTTTTTTCTTTGATCCAAACCTACCTTAGTCACAAGGTAGGTTGGATTTGCATAGATTAATGGAGGATGCTTAGAATAGCTTTTTATTCGTTTTGTCTCTGGTGATAAAAAACGATTTAGAAATTATTATTTTATTTTCACTTTAGAGGAAAATGTGACCAGTTTTCCATTAAAATGGGGGCGGGGGTGGCTCAGTCGGTAGCGCGCCAGGCTCGTAATCAGTAGTTTCCAGCTGGTTCGAGTCCCAGCTGGGTCAGTGTTGAGAATTATCTCCACAAAATTCACCTCCCTGTCCACGGTCAGTAGGGGACACCGATGGGCTTGGAAAGGCCGCCGTCCGTTGGATTGGACGTTAAGCCGTGGCCGCGTGTGCGGGAGAGCCATACCCTGTGCACGTTAAAGAACACGCTGGATGGCCTTGACGGGAGACTACCATCTGTCTCCCAACTGATGTTCCAGTGGGTCCCCTTCCCGAACCTTCTATGAGCCTTCGGTGTCCTTGTGACCTGGCCATTTAGCCCGTGGTGTGCAAAAAAGTGCCGTTCAGAGGTAAAACAATCCAACGTTAAAGAACACACTGGATGGCCTTGACGGGAGGCTACCATCTGTATCCCAACAGCTGTTCCAGTGGATCTCCTCCCCAAACTTTCTCTGTGCCTTCGGGGTTCAAGTGACCTGGCCATTTAGCCCATGGTGTGCAAAAACGTGCCGCTCAGAGGTAAAACAACCAACTATAAAAATCACTTTTGTTCAGTCAATAAACTGAAAGTTTGCCTTTTCGAAAGCAGATGGAAAGTCCAGTCTGTAATCCAAGGGTTGGGATGGGTTGTTTTACCTCTGAGCGGCTTTTTTGCACACCATGGTCTAAATGGCCAGGTCACAAGGACCCCGAAAGCTCAGAGAAGGTTGGGGGAGGGGACCCACTGGAACAGCTGTTAGGCGACAGATGGTAGCCTCCCGTAAAGGCCATGCGGCGTGTACTTTAACGTTGGTTTGTTTTACCTCTGAGCGGCACTTTTTTGCACACCATGGGCTAAATGGCCAGGTCACATGGACCCCGAAGGCTCAGAGAAGGTTGGGGGAGGGAACCCACTGGAAGAGTTGTTGGGAGACAGATGATAGCCTCCCGTCAAGGCCATTCAGCGTGTTCTTTAACGTGCACAGGGTATGGCTCTCCCGCACACGGGGCCACGGCTTAACGTCCCATCCGACGGGCGGCGGCCTTTCCAAGCCCATCGGTGTCCCCTACTGACCGTAGGCAGGGCGGGGAATTTTGCGGAGATAAATCTCAACGCTGACCCAGCTGGGACTCGAACCTGGGAACTACAGATTACGAGCCTGGTGCGCTACCGACTGAGCCACCCCCGCCCCCTTTAATCCAAGGTGCATAGTATATAATTCTTCTGTATACGGAGCCACGGCTTAAGAGACATCCGACGGACGGTGACCTTTCCAAGCCTATCGGTGTCCCCTTTCTCACTGAGGACAGAGAGTAGTTCAGCAAATAATATTTTTTCTTTTTTCTACAATCGATAATTCAATTAATGAGAAAATGACTAGTACAAAACTTTTAAAAACATCAAATCATTGTTATAGGTCAGTGAATTGAAAAAAATTATATTCAGAATTGTTATATAAGAATATTCATGCTTAAAAGTGTTATATTTATTAAATAATTAAGCAAGAGAAGTAAATGTGTGTATGAAATGTCAAGAGACCTTCAAAATTCCGTTTTGTGTTTTTTTTTACAGATTTAAAATGGAGACTGGTTCACGTGCTTGACTTGGTGATTAAAGACCAGGATGATCAAAGACCTGGCTAATTAGTGAATCTCATCCTTCCCCGTAGATATCTATGGCGTATTACACTTTCCAGTCTCCTGTCAGACCTCTGTGGCAAGCAGCTGCTTGGAGTGGTAATTATCTTTTTGTTTTAAAGTGATGTGTGAATTTGAATACAGTGGACCCCCGATATAACGCGCATGTCGGGCGGGAAACAACACCCGCGTTATAAGGTGAACCGCGTTATACCGAGCGGCGCGGTGGCGACACAATAAGTTTCACACTGTAAGCTTTTCTTTTACTCATCATGCATACAATAATTAAACACTATTCAAAATACATGCAGGAACTCAATACATACACAATTACTCAATACGCGGTAACAATAAAATGCGATACTCACTAACGCCGCACGGACCTGTATAAACATGTTTGAACTTATCGCGAACATCGCCCGCGCTATAACCGAGTGCGCGGTATAGCGAGCAGCGCTATAACAAAGGTCCACTGTACTTAAATATGCTGAGTTTATGTGCCAAAAGCCTTTGTCACAATGTTTAACAATTTTTTTTTGTCATTACATAAACTTTAAAAAAATCACTTATGAAATTTAGTTAATTTTAAAGAAACGTTTACATATTTAATTTAAACTTGTGTGAATTAATTTCCCGAATCAGTTAACTGGCATTACTGGTGTTAGATATTCCAGCTTCAATATCTGTTTAAATATTGAAAGAATATTATTCAGAAACGAGATTTAAATAGTTTGGATTATGATCTCTAATTTATCTTAAGTCACATTTTTCTTTTAAATCAATATTTTAATAGTTATACAGCTTCGAAGTTAGATTTTCATTGGTATAAAATGAAAATTTGTGTAATAAAACTCTGTAGTGCAATCCAGTTGCCAGATCGTCAAACTACAAGTCGAAATATCTTATATTATTATTATTCCTAATTTTAAAAAGGGTGATTGCAGTTCTTGTGATAAGTATAGGGGTATCAGCTTATTCTCAGTTCCAGGTAAAGTTCTTTGCATGATTTTGTTTCATAAAATTAAGAATTTGATTGATAGGGACAATTGCGTGATGAGCAGTGTGGATTCAGAAGTGGTAGGGAATGTGTGGATCAGATATTTTCACTCAGGCAGATTCTTGAGAAATGTTTAGAGTTTCAGAAACCTTTGCTTACTTGCTCTGTTGATTTCAAAAAGTCTTCTGACTGTACTGATTGCTATAATTTGTGGTTGATCGCATAGCATAATGAGAAATTTTTATAATAACACTATAGTTATAGTATAACAATGGGAATAAAATAAAACATATATATCAGTGGTTCTCAACCTTTTATGCTTCACGTACCCCCTGGAAATGTGTATGTAACTGGCGTACCCCTTGTATAGATAGATAAAACTATAGTTATAGTATAACAATGGGAATAAAATAAAACATATATATCAGTGGTTCTCAACCTTTTATGCTTCACGTACCCCCTGGAAATGTGTATGTAACTGGCGTACCCCTTGTATAGATAGATAAAACTATAGTTATAGTATAACAATGGGAATAAAATAAAACATATATATCAGTGGTTCTCAACCTTTTATGCTTCACGTAACCCCTGGAAATGTGTATGTAACTGGCGTATCCCTTGTATAGATAGATAAAACTATAGTTATAGTATAACAATGGGAATAAAATAAAACATATATATCAGTGGTTCTCAACCTTTTATGCTTCACGTGCCCCCTGGAAATGTGTATGTAACTGGCGTACCCCTTGTATAGATAGATAAAACTATAGTTATAGTATAACAATGGAAATAAAATAAAACATATATATCAGTGGTTCTCAACCTTTTATGCTTCACGTACCCCCTGGAAATGTGTATGTAACTGGCGTACCCCTTGTATAGATAGATAAAACTATAGTTATAGTATAACAATGGGAATAAAATAAAACATATATATCAGTGGTTCTCAACCTTTTATGCTTCACGTACCCCCAGGAAATGTGTATGTAACTGGCGTACCCCTTGTATAGATAGATAAAACTATAGTTATAGTATAACAATGGAAATAAAATAAAACATATATATCAGTGGTTCTCAACCTTTTATGCTTCACGTACCCCCTGGAAATGTGTATGTAACTGGCGTACCCCTTGTATAGATAGATAAAACTATAGTTATAGTATAACAATGGGAATAAAATAAAACATATATATCAGTGGTTCTCAACCTTTTATGCTTCACGTACCCCCTGGAAATGTGTATGTAACTGGCGTACCCCTTGTATAGATAGATAAAACTATAGTTGTATTATAACAATGGGAATAAAATAAAACATATATATCAGTGGTTCTCAACCTTTTATGCTTCACGTACCCCCTGGAAATGTGTATGTAACTGGCGTACCCCTTGTATAGATAGATAAAACTATAGTTATAGTATAACAATGGGAATAAAATAAAACGTATATATCAGTGGTTCTCAACCTTTTATGCTTCACGTACCCCCTGGAAATGTGTATGTAACTGGCGTACCCCTTGTATAGATAGATAAAACTATAGTTATAGTATAACAATGGGAATAAAATAAAACATATATATCAGTGGTTCTCAACCTTTTATGCTTCACGTACCCCCTGGAAATGTGTATGTAACTGGCGTACCCCTTGTATAGATAGATAAAACTATAGTTATAGTATAACAATGGGAATAAAATAAAACATATATATCAGTGGTTCTCAACCTTTTATGCTTCACGTACCCCCTGGAAATGTGTATGTAACTGGCGTAACCCTTGTATAGTTAGATATAATTATAGTTATAGTATAACAATGGGAATAAACCACCGATTTTGTTGTTAGATCTAGAGACTTTTGAGCTCTCACGGCGTACCCCAAAAATTTTTATCGCGTACCCCACGTTGAGAACCTATAGTATATAGATTTGAAAATGTGTGAGTTTATTTAAACTAATGATTTAAATTTTTTTTACAATAAACGCTTCATAATTTACGTTCTAGTGGTTCGAATCGAGTGAGTTATAACAGTCTGTTGAGAAATATTTTCCAGGATAGTTGTAAATATGTAATAAACTGTTTTTTGTTAAATTCTAAACTGTATTTCCCTTGATGAAGAAAAAATTACTTTTTATTAATAATATTTCTGAAAAATTTGAAATTTTAAATCATCGTTTTACCCGCCACGCTGGTAAGAGCCCTGATGAGTCAGTTCTCTGCAAAAAGGGAACTAAATCAATGGAAGGAACTTTTTGGAGTGTTTGATGGCCTATGCCACAGGGACGGATTTTCTTAATTTCCTAATATATACCAGAAAAATCTGTTTAAACCATCATATGAGGAAATCTGCAGTTTAAATAAGTTTTTTCAGTTCTAAACTGTCAAAAGCGTATAATGCTTCGACAGTTTCATACCCCAGTTGACAATGTAAACTTTAAAGAAAAACCGCATTACTCATCTCGTAAATTCCCGAAAGTATCTCAGATCCATTCTGAAATCGTCGTTAACACCAGAGACATTTGAAGCGCATCTATTAAATCCCCCGTCAAATAGTAACTATCACACTTTTTAACGGACTTTTAGTGACTGTTTCAAAGACTACAACCATTTCATATGTTACGTCCTATATGGTTGCAATCTATCTGAACTCTCACTGGAACTTGACTCTTCCTCTTGTGAGAAAGGCGATGAAGGTGACCTCAAAACATCCCTCCTAATACTCCAAGGGGTGCGACTTAAGCTCGTGACTTCTGTCCCGGATGTGGTGCCTCCGCCCCACAGAGGACCTGCACCAGAACCGACTAATTCTGTCCGCTGAAAAGTCGTCTCAATCTTCAATGAAGACAACCTGAGCTGAATCTCTTGCAATTCCTCTTTTGCTAGACGAAGATGATAGTCAGTATGAGCGTCTGTGAGCTCACGAAGATCAGGAAGTCGAAGCAGTAACTTTGGATAAAGAACGGCTGTATTTTCCTGACCGTACCTCCACGTCATGTACTTTTTCATCAAGAGATAAAAATTCTCCTGTTCTTTAGCGACCAATTCGGCGTTTTCGAGTCCTGGCCTGTCTGGGGACAAGAGTACGATGGTTAAGAGTAACATGGTGGTCGGTTCGTCTGGATCTAACTCTTTGATGCTGCAGATGAAGCGCATGTGCTTGTCAAACAGTTCTGGAGACACAAGTTTCTTAATATCTTCAGATTCCAAAACTGGCGACTCTCTGTAGAGAGGTTTTCCTGTGTGAGGCCACCTGGCTAGTTTGTCGTCGTAAACGTATGCCCCTCGTATGAAACACAGTTCTAGCACCCCAGTACGCAGCAGGATCTCCTGGTCGTGATGTTGTATCTTGGAAAAAGTCTCTAACCTCTGCGAGAAGTGCGCGAACTGCTTAACCACAGTGAAAAACATGTCCAGGATCTCCGTCCTGGATCTGGATACCGATCGAGTCAATAGCTGATCAGTGAAAGAAACTTCGAGATAACTTTTTTCGTACGAATTGACCAGAGTCTCGATGGTTTCGATGTCTTCATCGGACAGATATTTACCGAGTTCGTTAACGTCCGGCTCGTATTCGGCAATGCTCGGTCTCCGATGTTTCTTTTCCGCTTCCGCCATCACTTCCTGCCGCTGTCGTTTTTCCATCCTGCTCTTCAGCAGCTGCATCCGCTCCTCCTCCGTCATCACCCACCCTTTTTCCATCCCGATCGCGAGGCACTTGTGGAAGCGGCAGAACTGGCAGCATTTCCGGGAGCTGATGGTGATATCACATCGGCCTTCGTACGGGCAGTGGAAGTTCCGGTAGGCCTCGTTCTGGACGGAGCGACGGAAGAAAGCCTTGCAACTGTCGCAGGAGATGCCGCCGAAGTGGTAGCTTTTCGCTCGGTCGCCACAAACTCCGCAAACTTTTGGAGGTCGAGCCGAACTGCTGCTTGGGAAATCTTCGCCCGGAAGTCCCCCACTCCCGTTGGGGGACAAGCTCATGTCTGTGGAGAAAAAAACAAAGAAAAAACAATTTTTATTTATTTTTTTCGGTTTTTTGAAAAAAAAAAAATTTTTTACATTAAAATAAAAGATTTTTTTTAAAGTTCTATAATAAACTAGTAATAAATACAAATTGTTGGATTATTAAACATACAGTCGCTCAAAAAGATATCCAAACACTATGGTTGATTGCAGAATTCAGAAAAATATATCTGGAAACTTTTTTTTTTAGAAATTAGTGATCTGGCAACCCTCGTGTACAGAACACGACGGAGGTTGCCAGATCACAAATTTCTAAAAAAACGTTGACAAATATTTTTTTCTGAATTCTGTAATCAACCATAATAGAAATATAATAAATTCCTCAAGCAGTTGTTTGCTACAGAGGTCTGACAGGAGCCTGTCAGACCTCTGTAGCTATAGTAGTTGTTATTCTATAGTAGAAGGTAGTTATTATATGCTATAGTAGAAGGTCTGTGAGGATGACAGACCTCTGTAGCTACTTAGCTGTTATGCTATAGTAGAAGGTAGTTATTATATGCTATAGAAGGTAGTTATTATATGCTATAGTAGAAGGTCTGTGAGGATGACACGACCTCAGAACAAAACAGCACGAACATCCATGCCTTAGTGTTCGGTTATTTTTTTTGAACGACTGTATACTGAATGACAACTTCAATAGACGCATTTTCGTGTTACGTCACAGTAACTGACTTGGGGTTGGGTTGTTTTACCTCTGAGCGGCACTTTTTTGCACACCATGGGCTAAATGGCCAGGTCACATGAACCCCGATGGCTCAGAGAAGGTTGGGGGAGGGGACCCACTGGAACAGCTGTTGGGAGACTGATGGTAGCCTCCCGTCAAGGCCATCCAGCATGTTCTTTAACGTGCACAGGGTATGGCTCTCCCGCACACGGGGCAAAGGCTTAACGTCCCAGCCAACGGACGATGGCCTTTCGAAGCCCATCGGTGTCCCCTACTGACCGTGGGCAGGGCGGGGAATTTTGCGGAGAGAAATCTCAACGCTGACCCAGCTGGGACTCGAACCTGAGAACTGCAGATTACGATTCAGTGGGGCGGGGGTGGCTCAGACGGCGCGCTACCGTCTGAGCCACCCCCGCCCCACTGAATTGGGGATGATGTGACTCAGTCGGTAGCGCGTCAGGCTCGTAATCTTCCTTTCCCAGGTACAGTCGCTCAAAAAAATATCCGAACACTATGGTTGATAACAGATTTCAGAAAAAATATCTGGCAAAGTTTTTTTTAGAAATCAGTGATCTGGCAATCTTCGTGTCACGTGACACGTGCCACCGTTGAGATTTATCTCCGCAAAACTCCGGGGCGGGGGGTCGCTCAGTCGGTAGCGACCCCCCGCTCGTAATCTGTAGTTCCCAGGTTCGAGTCCCAGCTGCGTCAGCGTTGAGATTTATCTCCGCAAAATTCCCCGCCCTGCCCACGGTCAGTAGGGGACACCGATGGGCTTGGAAAGGCTGCCGTCCGTCGGATGGGACGTTAAGCCGTGGCCCCGTGTGCGGGAGGGCCATACCCTGTGCACGTTAAAGAACACGCTGGATGGCCTTGACGGGAGGCTACCAACTGTCTCCCAACAGCTTTTCCAGTGGGTCCCCCACCCCCAACCTTCTCTGAGCCTTCGGGGTCCTTGTGACATGGCCATTTAGCCCATGGTGTGCAAAAAAGTGCCGCTCAGAGGTAAAACAATCCAACCTTAAAGAACACGCTGGATGGCCTTGACGGGAGGCTACCATCTGTCTACCATCATTCATTAGTGATCTGGCAAACTTCGTGTCACGTGACACGAAGGTTGCCAGATCACTAATTTCTAAAAAATCGTTGCCAGATATTTTTTATGAATTCTGTAATCAACGATAGTGTTCGGATACTTTTTTGAGCGACTGTACGTATTTCGTTCAGTCATCAGTTTTGCTGAGTACGTTTTACTTGGTAAAGTTTTGAAAGGAACAATTACCTGAGTAAAACATCTCTGCCACACGCAAAAAAAATAAGAGAACGTTGCCACCGTAGTACAGGAGGATAATAAATGATAAATGGGCACACAAATTAGGTGATTAGTACTGGTAGCATTTTGAGTCAGATAGCGACCATCAATCATAGTAAACTCGTGTCTCAAAACTGCTTTACACACAAAGCGTTTCAAGCAGGGTCAATATTGTGACCTTTGTTGCAATGTCATCCGTTGTTGAAACGTTTGGGTTCGGTTGTTTTACCTCTGAGCGGCACTTTTTTGCACACCATGGGCTAAATGGTCAGGTCAAAACGACCCCGAAAAAATGCCGTCTAAATTTCTAATGAACAATATTTTAAACATTAAAGAAACTGGGTTCTGTTACCTCTGAACGGCACTTTTGTTACACACAGTGGGCTAAATGGCCAGGTCAGAAGAACCCCAAGCGATCAGAGAACGTTTGGGAATGGGTTTTGGGGTTGTTTTACCTCTGAGCAGCACTTTTTTGCACACCATGGGCTAAATGGCCAGGTCACATGGACCCCGAAGGCTCAGGGAAGGTTGGGGGAGGGGACCCACTGGAACAGCTGTTGGGAGACAGATGGTAGCCTCCCGTCAAGGCCATCCAGCGTGTTCTTTAACATTGGGTTGTTTTACCTCTGAGCGGCTCTTTTTTGCACACCATGTGCTAAATGGCCAGGTCACAAGGACCCCGAAGGCTCAGAGAAGATTGGGGGAGGGGACCCACTGGAACAGCTGTTGGGAGACAAATGGTAGCCTCCCGTCAAGGCCATCGAGCGTGTTCTTTAACGTTGGGTTGTTTTACCTCTGAGCGGCACTTTTTTGCACACCATGGGCTAAATGGCCAGGTCACATGGACTCCGAAGGCTCAGAGAAGGTTGGGGGAGGAGACCCACTGGAATAGCTGTTGGGAGACAGATGGTAGCTTCCTGTCAAGGCCATCCAGCGTGTTCTTTAACGTGCACAGGGTATGGCTCTCCCGTGCACGGGGCCACGACTTAACGTCCCATCCGACGGACGGCGGCCTTTCCAAGCCCATCGGTGTCCCCTACTGACCGTGGGCAGGGCGGGGAGTTTTGCTGATATAAATCTCAACGCTGACCCAGCTGGGACTCGAACCTGGGAACTACAGATTACGAGCCTGGCGCGCTACTGACTGAGCCAACCCTGCTTGATGATCATGATGAACATGATAACCATGATGATGATGATGAAGCTGAAGAAAATAATTGTGGGGGGAAAAAAACTTGTTCTCCCGAACTTTCCCTTTTTTTTTTCCTTTTTCTTACAGTTGAGGTCTTATTGAGTTGTCAAGTCAATCGACGTGGAAAACCATTTAGCTAATCTCTCCTTTAAAAACTGTACATAAACACTGTTATCTCCGATGCAGATGAACATTCGACACAGATTTCATCGTCATCATCTTCTTCGTTCACCATCATTGTCACCATCTTCTGACAACGTTGCGAAGGGGAAGAAAATAGGGAGGGACGAAAATTACCCCGTCCGAAAATGGGATGCGAATGTTACTCAAGTAAAACTGACAGGCTGTTTTACAAGCCTTATCTGGAAATATTATCTACGCCATATTTCGCATTTATGACTATTTTCATAACAGATTTTTTTTTCCGTGCGAAGATAATTTCTGAGCGTTTAGTGTTTTAAGTGAACCATATCAGACAGGAGTTTCCAAATTCAAGGTTTCGTTCTCTTGTGTGTCGGTTTACCTTTTGTTTTCATCCCCCTTGTCAAAATTTCGTTTGATGAATGTTTTTAACTGTTTGAGACGGTTCACTGACATCTTGTGAAATAAAGATTGATGATGGTGAAAATATGCGCTGAGTTCTCATTAAATTATGACCACCACCCTGCATTTAGGGGGCGGGGGTGGCTCAGTCGGTAGCGCGCCAGGCTCGCAATCTGTAGTTCCCAGGTTCGAGTCCCAGCTGGGTCAGCGTTGAGATTTATCTCCGCAAAATTCCCCACCCTGCCCACGGTCAGTAGGGGACACCGATGGGCTTGGAAAGGCCGCCGTCCGTCGGATGGGACGTTAAGCCGTGGCCCCGTGTGCAGGAGAGCCATACCCTGTGCACGTTAAAGAACACGCTGGATGGCCTTGACGGGAGGCTACCATCTGTCTCCCAACAGCTGTTCCAGTGGGTCCCCTCTCCCAACCTTCTCTGAGCCTTCGGGGTCCATGTGACCTGGCCATTTAGCCCATGGTGTGCAAAAAAGTGCCGCTCAGAGGTAAAACAATCCAACGTTAAAGAACACGCTTGATGGCCTTGACGGGAGGCTACCATCTGTCTCACAACAGGTGTTCCAGTGGGTCCCCTCCCACAACCTTCTCTGAGCCTTAAGGGTCCATGTGACCTGGCCATTTAGCCCATGGTGTGCAAAAAAGTGCCGCTCAGAGGTAAGACAACCCAACCCAACTCTAAAATAAGCATTTTATAACAAAAAAAATATGCGAATATAGATGAAGATTTCAATAAAATCTATCTAAATCTCGATTTTAAACAATATTTCTTTTGTATTTAAAAATTATGGAAGTTTGAATATTTAATCACAGCAATGCATAACGTTAGAATTTATTCAGAAATTAATTTTAATTTGAATGAGAAGTATTATTTCACACCATTTAATCCAACAGATGTACAGTTGCTCAAAAAATATCCGAACACTACGGTTGATTACAGAATTCAGAAAAAATATCTGGCAACGATTATTTTAGAAAATAGTGATCTGGCAACCTTCGTGTCACGTGATATCATCATCATCCTCAAGCAGCCATGGACTACGGAGGTCCAACCAGACTGTGCAATTTAGTTCTCCAAGCAAGTCTGTCCTGAGCTACATCTACTGCATCCGGCCACTGCACACCAATTCTAACAAGGTCCTGTTTGACATTGTCTGCCCACCGCATCCTAGGTCTTCCCTTCTTTCTGACGCTTTTAGGCACACTGTTCATAACCCTTTTCATCATCATCATTATCATCATCCTGAAGCAGCCATGGGCTACGGAGGTCCAGCCAGTCAGTGCAATTTAGTTCTCCAAGCAAGTCTGTCCTGAGCTACATCTGCTGCATCTGGCCACTGCACACCAATTCTAACAAGGTCCTGTTTGACATTGTCTGCCCATTGCATCCTAGGTCTCCCCTTCTTTCTGAGGCCTTTAGGCACACTGTTCATAACCCTTTTCATCATCATCATCATCATATTAATCATCATCATCATCATCATCATCATCAAGCAGCCATGGACTACGGAGGTCCAACCAGACCGTGCAATTTAGTTCTCCAAGCAAGTCTGTCCTGAGCTACATCTGCTGCATCCGGCCACTGCACATCAATTCTAACAAGGTCATGTTTGACATTATCTTCCCACCGCATCCTAGGTCTCCCCTTCTTTCTGAGGCCTTTAGGCACACTGTTCATAACCCTTTTCATCATCATCATCACCATCCTCAAGCAGCCATGGACTACGGAGGTCCAGCCAGACCGTGCAATTTAGTTCTCCAAGCAAGTCTATCCTGAGCTACATCTACTGCATCTGTCCACTGCACACCAATTCTAACAAGGTCCTGTTTGACATTGTCTGCCCATCGCATCCTAGGTCTCCCCTTCTTTCTGAGGCCTTTAGGCACACTGTTCATAACCCTTTTCATCATCATCATCATAATCATCATCATCCAGCCATGGACTACGGAGGTCCAACCAGACCGTGCAATTTATTTCTCCAAGCAAGTCTGTCCTGAGCTACATCTACTGCATCTGTCCACTGCACACCAATTCTAACAAGGTCCTGTTTGACATTGTCTGCCCACCGCATCCTAGGTCTCCCCTTCTTTCTGAGGCCTTTAGGCACACTGTTCATAACCCTATTCGCCAATCTATAATTATCCATACGGGCAACATGGCCAAACCAACGGAGTCTCTCTCTGCACAATATGCTGCTTAAAGGAGGTTGCAAACTCCTTTGCCTAACCTCATCATTAGTTACAAAGTTGAACCACCTAATGCCCAAGATACTGCGTAAGCATCTGGAATCAAAAGCATCTAGTTTCCTGTTATCTTGTTTACAAAGTGTCCCAAGTTTCACTACCATAACTAACCGTAGAAAGAACCAAACTATCATACAGTCAAATTTTAGTCTTTAGCAGTATACACCTATTTCTCCACACTCTCCATAGATTCTTAAAAGTCCCGGCAGCAATCCCTATTCGTCTGTTAATCTCATGCCACGTCACGTGACACCCAAATATAAAATTCATTTGATTGAATCTTTGAAGCAATTGAGGTAGGTAGAAACCATGGAGATAAGGCTTATGTTTCGTATTACTTTCGCGTTTTATGAATTTATTCTGTGGGTAATTTTAATTTCTTGTGCGGTGCGGTTTTTGTGTGGATTTAGGGGCTATATTTAATGCTTATAGTATTTGGAAAGGTACACAAAAATAATGATGGTGTTTCGAGAACCAATATGTAAGAAAATAATGTACGTATTGCTGAAATTAATGGAGCGGGGGTGGCTCAGTCAGTAGCGCGCCAGACTCGTAATTTGTAGTAACTAGGTTCGAGTCCCAGCTGGGTCAGCGTTGCGATTTATCTCCGCAAAACTCCCCGCCCTGCCCACGGTCAGTAGGGGACACCTATGGGCTTGAATAAGGTCGTTTTCAATGGGATGTAAATCCGTGTCCCCGTGTGGTGGAAAGCCATACCCTGTGCACGTTAAAGAACACCAGGATGAACTTGACGGAAGGCTACCATCTGTTGCCGAACAGCTGTCCAGTGAGTCCCCTCCCCCAACCTTCTCTGAGCCTTCGGCGTCCATGTGACCTGGCCATTTAGTCCATGGTGTGCTAGAAAGTGCCGCTCAGAGGTAAAACAACCCAACGTTAAAGAACACGCTGGATGGCCTTGACTGGAGGCTACCATCTGTCTCCCAACAGCTGTTCCAGTGAGTCCCCTCCCCCAACCTTCTCTGAGCCTTCGGGGTCCATGTGACCTGGCCATTTAGTCCATGGTGTGCTAGAAAGCGCCGCTCAGAGGTAAAACAACCCAAAGTTAAAGAACACCCTGGATGGCCTTGACGGGAGGCTACCATCTGTCTCCCAACAGCTGTTCCAGTGAGTCCCCTCCCTCAACCTTCTCTGAGCCTTCGGGGTCCATGTGACCTGGCCATTTAGTCCATGGTGTGCTAGAAAGTGCCGCTCAGAGGTAAAACAACCCAACGTTAAAGAACACGCTGGATGGCCTTGACGGGAGGCTACCATCTGTCTCCCAACAGCTGTTCCAGTGAGTCCCCTCCCCCAACCTTCTCTGAGCCTTCGGGGTCCATGTGACCTGGCCATTTAGTCCATGGTGTGCTAGAAAGTGCCACTCAGAGGTAAAACAATCCAAGAAAAGGTCAGTTATTTTCTATAATCTTACGTCTGCGTAGAAAATGTCTTCATTTTTCGACGGTTTTAAAGATCGTGCCCCTATAGTCGCTCAAAAAAGTATCCGAATACTATGGTTGATTACAGAATTCAGAAAAAAATATCTGGCAACGATTTTTTTTAGAAATTAGTAATCTGGCAACCTTCGTGACATCACGTGACACGAAGGTTGTCAGATCACTAATTTCTAGAAAAATCGTTGCCAGATATTTTTTCTGAATTCTGTAATCAACTATAGTGTTCGGATACTTTTTTGAGCGACTGTACATCTCTAAACTAACCACAATAAAAATAAACAAAAAATCCAAAACCGACATTTTAATAACGCTTTCTTCTATTAGGTTCTGACTCAAAACACTCGATCGTATGGTAGTATTCAGATAAAAGTGATGTTAGTATTCAGATAAAAGTGATGGCAGTATTCAGATAAAAGTGACGGTAGGATTCAGATAAAAGTGATGTTAGTATTCAGATAAAAGTGATGTTAGTATTCAGATAAAAGTGATGATAGTATTCAGATAAAAGTGATGGTGGTATTCATATATAAGTGATGGTAGTATTCAGATAAAAGTGATGGTAGTAATCAGAAAAAAGTGATGACAGTATGCAATAAAAATGATGGTAGTATTCAGATAAAAGTGATGTTAGTATTCAGAAAAAAGTGATGGCAGTATTCAGATAAAAGTGACGGTAGGATTCAGATAAAAGTGATATTAGTATTCAGATAAAAGTGATGTTACTATTCAGATAAAAGTGATGATAGCGTTCAGATAGAAGTGATGCTAGTATTCATATATAAGTGATGGTAGTATTCAGATAAAAGTGATGTTAGTATTCAGATAAAAGTGATGTTAGTATTCAGATAAAAGTGATGGCAGTATTCAGATAAAAGTGACGGTAGGATTCAGATAAAAGTGATGTTAGTATTCAGATAAAAGTGATGTTACTGTTCAGATAGAAGTGATGCTAGTGTTCAGATAGAAGTGATGCTAGTATTCATATATAAGTGATGGTAGTATTCAGATAAAAGTGATGTTAGTATTCAGATAAAAGTGATGTTAGTATTCAGATAAAAGTGATGGCAGTATTCAGATAAAAGTGACGGTAGGATTCAGATAAAAGTGATGTTAGAATTCAGATAAAAGTGATGATAGTATTCAGATAAAAGTGATGGTGGTATTCATATATAAGTGATGGTAGTATTCAGATAAAAGTGATGGTAGTAATCAGAAAAAAGTGATGGCAGTATGCAATAAAAATGATGGTAGTATTCAGATAAAAGTGATGGCAGTATTCAGATAAAAGTGATGTTAGTATTCAGAAAAAAGTGATGGCAGTATTCAGATAAAAGTGGCGGTAGGATTCAGATAAAAGTGATGTTAGTATTCAGATAAAGTGATGGTAGTATTCAGATAAAAGTGATGATAGTGTTCAGATAGAAGTGATGCTAGTATTCATATATAAGTGATGTTAGTATTCAGATAAAAGTGATGATAGTATTCAGATAAAAGTGATGGTGGTATTCATATATAAGTGATGGTAGTATTCAGATAAAAGTGATGGTAGTAATCAGAAAAAAGTGATGACAGTATGCAATAAAAATGATGGTAGTATTCAGATAAAAGTGATGGCAGTATTCAGATAAAAGTGATGTTAGTATTCAGATAAAAGTGATGTTAGTATTCAGATAAAAGTGATGGCAGTATTCAGATAAAAGTGACGGTAGGATTCAGATAAAAGTGATGTTAGTATTCAGATAAAAGTGATGTTACTATTCAGATAAAAGTGATGATAGTGTTCAGATAGAAGTGATGCTAGTATTCATATATAAGTGATGGTAGTATTCAGATAAAAGTGATGTTAGTATTCAGATAAAAGTGATGTTAGTATTCAGATAAAAGTGATGGCAGTATTCAGATAAAAGTGACGGTAGGATTCAGATAAAAGTGATGTTAGTATTCAGATAAAAGTGATGATAGTATTCAGATAAAAGTGATGGTGGTATTCATATATAAGTGATGGTAGTATTCAGATAAAAGTGATGGTAGTAATCAGAAAAAAGTGATGGCAGTATGCAATAAAAATGATGGTAGTATTCAGATAAAAGTGATGGCAGTATTCAGATAAAAGTGATGTTAGTATTCAGATAAAAGTGATGGCAGTATTCAGATAAAAGTGGCGGTAGGATTCAGATAAAAGTGATGATAGTGTTCAGATAGAAGTGATGCTAGTATTCATATATAAGTGATGGTAGTATTCAGATAAAAGTGATGGTAGGATTCAGATAAAAGTGATGTTAGTATTCAGATAAAAGTGATGGTAGGATTCAGATAAAAGTTATGGCAGTATTCAGATAAGAGTGATGGCAATATTCAGATAAAAGTGATGCTAGTATTCAGATAAAAGTGATGGTAGCATTCATATATAAGTGATGGTAGTATTCTGATAAAAGTGGTGGTAGTATTCAGATAAAAGTGATGGTAATATTCAGATAAAGGTGATGGTAATATTCAGGTAAAAGTGATGGTAGTTTTGAAATGAAAGTGATAATAGTATAATAATATTTATTTTCCATTCTCATTTACAGAAACATTACACACAAAAATTTACCATCAAATTTGGATGGAAAATAGCAAAAGGAAATAATATAAAATAAAATTAAAAAAAACGATTAAAAATAAAAAACACACAAACATACATTTTACAAGTATTTCTGTGTAATCTAGGAGTTACAAAACAACTCTTACAGATTACAAAAACAAAATTCTACTGTAAACCAAAATCTTTGGCAATAGATAAAAAAAACTAAGAAATTACGTTAAAAGCGTCTTCAATATCTTCAGTATTTACCAAAAAAGTTTGCTTTTTTCTTAAAATTACAATCACTTTTTTCTTCTTTTATACTATTTGGTAAAGAATTATATAATTTTGGTGCAATAAATTGGAAATGCTTATGCATGATTTATTTTTTTGATTTCACAACATGAAATATGTTTGTAGAACATCTGGTATCGGATGGGATGAACCGTTTTTCGATCCAATTGTTGTTTTTATGTAGATACAAAAGACTTCTATATAAATATAACTTTCTCAAGGGTAATATATTATTGCTTATGTAATGATAATTTACATTGCTTATTGCTATTTGAAACTTGTTTTACAATTTTATTTTGCAATTTCACTAGAGGGAGTAGGTTTGATATATAATCTCCCCCCCCCCCCAACATGTGATTCCATAGCTTAAAATTGAGTGAACCCAAGCTAAATAAACTAAAATTAACAACTTCTTATGAGAACATGATTTAAGATAATATAACTTGTACAAAATAAATCTTAATTTTTTACACACTGTATCTACTTGTTTCTTCCATTTTAGATTTTGTTCAACATAAATGCCTAGATATTTAACACATTCAACTTGTTCGATAGTTTTACATACACAACCATTTACCAAATTACAACCAGAATTATGGTATTTTATGACAACCTTTTTACTTGTATTCAATAAGCCGAAATAGATAAAATTAGTTTTTTCCACATTTATTTGCAGTTTATTACTACTAAACCAGTTTCTTATGCTTTTTAAGTCATTGTTTATCTTGAACATTAACTCATTATTAGTTTCAGTCGAGTACACTATCGCTGTGTCATCCGCATAAGCTGTGATTTTGCCAAATAAATTTAAATTGCAAAAATCATTAATATATATTAAAAACAATACTGGTCCAAGAATAGAACCTTGCGGTACACCACCATTCAAAACAAGCATATTACTTTCCAGTATATGTATAGCCACATATTGTTTCCTGTTTTCCAAATATGATGTAAACCAATTGAAAGCAAGTCCCCTTATTCCTATTATACTTAATTTTTGCATTAAAATTTCATGATTTATTGTGTCGAAAGCTTTTTTTATGTCTATAAATAAGGCTAAAGTTTTCCTGTGTTCATTTACACTGTTATAGATGTTGCCGGTAAGTTGTAACATAGCATGTTCTGTACCCAATTTATCTCTAAATCCAAACTGTTTATTTGATAAGAAATTATATTTCGATAGAAATTTCATTAATCTCTCTTTCATGAGTTTTTCAATAATTTTTGAAAAGATAGGGAGTATGGAAATTGGTCTATACTTATTAAAATCCGTGTTTTTACCGTTTTTGTAAATTGGCTTTACTTTAGCAATTTTTAAAGCATCTATGAACATTCCAGTAGAAAAAGATAAATTTACAATTTTTACAAAACTATGAAGTTTATATTTAAAAACAATTTTTAACATATTGACATTTATTTCATCATAACCACATGATTTCTTGTTATTCAATTGTGATATTATATTGTTTAGTTCCGTTTGATCTGCTTCAAACAGAACCATTGAGTTATCATTATGGTTTACATATTTGTCAATTTCAGTATTAAAATTATTTGTAGTATATTGATACCCCTGGTTAACTTCTATGAAATGTGCATTAAATTTATTTGCTAGATCTTCATCAACATTTTTTGAAGGATATATCTCAGGTTTTTTTTCGATCCCTAAAATGCTATTTATTGTTGCCCATTGCTTTTTCACATCACTATTACAATTATGGAACTCTTTTAAATAATGAAGTTTTTTTGCTACCTAGTTTTATTTGTTAGTTGAGTTCTTAATGATTTATATTGCTTTTCAAGCGATTTATCAAAAGGGCGTTTTTTATATTTGTTGTATAATTTTTGCTTTCTTTTGCTAAAATTATAATTTCATTTGTTATCCATTTGTTTTTGCTCCTCTGAGTAGGACCCAAAACATTATTGTTTTTAGTAACTTTAGTACTTACTGTTTTGGCCTCATTTATCATGTATATGAATTTATCATATAATGCATTTACATCATCAGTTTTATCGTCTTCATTGTTCCATTTATATTCTTTAATATATTTCTCGAATAAATTATAATCTATACAGCTTTTCACTAAAGGTTTAGGGTTAGAAAAAATTTCTTTCCCACTTACGCTTACAAGTATTGGATAATGATCTGTAATATCATTTTGGAAGACAGCTGTATTGTACGTATAATCATTATTCTTATCTCGTATAAATACATGATCTATACAAGTATGAGAGGAAAAAGTAGATCTCGTAGCAATATTCACAAAAGACTTTAAACCATTTAAAGACATTACATCAAGATAATCTGACACCTCCGAGCTGTTGCTTAATAGATTAAGATTTATATCCCCAATTATTATTAGCCTATTATTTTTAATATTTTGCAAAGTACTACTAAATTCAGTTATGTATTCTTTGACGGAGTATTCATGAGAACGATATATAGCACATAAATATATACCTGTGTTACAGTCAAATAGATTAATATTCTCTGCAGTTTTCATATTTACATTACAATCACAAAAACTAAACTTCGTAACATTTGCATAAACTACAATTCCTCCTGATTTATTATATTGCCTACTCCTAAAAAATTGCTGATAACCATCAATTTTATAATTTACAACTTCATCATCCTTTACCCAAATTTCACTTAAGATTATAATATCAATGAGATTTCGAAATTGGTACATTAATACAAGTAAATCATTGAAATGCAATCGCAAACTTCTGATATTCACATGCAAAAGGGTATAATTTAAAAAACAATGACAAGAAAGGAATTTATTAACTTCATCAATATCTGTTAGCAAAGCACACGAATCCAGTTCGGACTGAATCTCACAGACTGAATCATCCATTTTGTTCAGTATAATCCGTTATGTCTCTTTCATTTCTTACTCTTCTAACCTTGGAGTTTTCTTCCTTTCTTAAAAACATTTTACCGTCCTTAACCCATAAAAATTTATAGTTATGCTCTAATTTGAATTGCTTTGCCAAATAGAGCAATTTTTTATTTCGTTGTGTCAAATGTTCATTCAGATAAATTGGCTTATCATCGAAATTTCTGTTTACGTTGCTAGCCTTAATCCGTTTCTTCTTTGCTTCTGAAATCCATTTATCTCTTATCGACTTGTTTTTCATTTGCAACACGATAGGTTTTGTTTTATCCTTTTTCACCGAAGGAACTCTGTGTGCGACCACAACGTCTCCGATATCCACCTTAACCTGTATTATCCTTGCTATATTCATTACTACAGAACCGATGTTTTCATCTGAGGTTTCTGGCAAACCTGCGATCTCTATATTGGAGTTTCTGCTGTACTGTTGCAAATCGTCGATGTCCTGCTTTAAATCTGCCAAGTCTTTTTGCAACTGTCTATTTTCGTTGCGTAGTTCAAGATTGTCTTTTTTGACAGTCACAATTTCGGTTTTTAACTTAGCTATTTCTTCCATAAAGTCTTTTACACAATCGGAATTAAATTGAATAGCTTTTGCAACTTCTTTAATTTCATTATACCTTTCGTTTGAGTTGTCTTTCATGTCTTCTCTTAATTTAGCATATAAAACCTGCAAATTATCAATTTTGCATACAGCAGATTCATCGGACAGATCTTTATACTCAGACATGACCAGCTGATTCACAAAATCACTCTCTTCCCTTTCCAATACAGAAAATCTATTTGAAACGGGGATTTCTGCCTGCGAGTTCCCGTACGAGTCCCGAAGAGGCTACTTCTTTCACGCGAGCCACAAGATTGCCTCGCGCAGGACCCCTGCTGATAGTAGTATTCAGAAAAAAGTGATGGTAGTATTCAGAAAAAAGTGATGGTAGTATTCAGATGAAAGTGATGGTAGTATTCAGATAAAAGTGATGGTAGTATTCAGATAAAAGTGAGGTTTAGTATTCAGATAAAAGTGAGGGTAGCATTCTGATAAAAGTGATGGTAGTGTTCAGATAAAAGTGATGTTAGTATTCAGATAAAAGTGATGGCAGTATTCAGTAAAAGTGAGGGTAGTTTTCAGATAAAAGTGAGAGTAGTATTCAGATAAAAGTGATGGCAGTATTCAGTAAAAGTGAGGGTAGTTTTCAGATAAAAGTGAGAGTAGTATTCTGATAAAAGTGATGGTAGTGTTCAGATAAAAGTGATGGTAGTATTCTGATAAAAGTGATGGTAGTATTCAGATAAAAGTGATGGTAGGATTCAGATAAAGTTACGGTAGGATTCAGATGAAAGTGATGGTAGTATTCAGATAAAAGTGAGGGTAGTATTCAGATAAAATTGAGGGTAGTATTCTGATAAAAGTGATGGTAGTGTTCAGATAAAAGTGATGGTAGTATTCAGATAAAAGTGATGTTAGTATTCAGATAAAAGTGATGGCAGTATTCAGTAAAAGTGAGGGTAGTTTTCAGATAAAAGTGAGAGTAGTATTCTGATAAAAGTGATGGTAGTGTTCAGATAAAAGTGATGGTAGTATTCTGATAAAAGTGATGGTAGTATTCAGATAAAAGTGATGGTAGGATTCAGATAAAGTTACGGTAGGATTCAGATGAAAGTGATGGTAGTATTCAGATAAAAGTGAGAGTAGTATTCAGATAAAAGTGAGGGTAGTATTCTGATAAAAGTGATGGTAGTGTTCAGATAAAAATGATGGTAGTATTCAGATAAAAGTGATGTTAGTATTCAGATAAAAGTGATGGCAGTATTCAGTAAAAGTGAGGGTAGTTTTCAGATAAAAGTGAGAGTAGTATTCTGATAAAAGTGATGGTAGTGTTTAGATAAAAGTGATGGTAGTATTCTGATAAAAGTGATGGTAGTATTCCGATAAAAAGTGATGGTTGTATTCAGATGAAAGTGATGGTAGTATTCAGATAAAAGTGATGGTAGTATTCTGATAAAAGTGATGGTAGTATTCAGATGAAAGTGATGGTAGTATTCAGATAAAAGTGATGGTAGTATTCTGATAAAAGTGATGGTAGTATTCAGATAAAAGTGATGGTAGTATTCTGATAAAAGTGATGGTAGTATTCAGATAAAAGTGATGGTAGTATTCAGATAAAAGTGATGGTAGTGTTCAGATAAAAGGGATGGTAGTATTCAGATAAAAGTGGTGGTAGTGTTCAGATAAAACGACTGCCGAACAGGATTCTTAAAAATAGCCCCAGCACAACCAGCACGAAAACAGGAAAAACAAAACAACAACACTCACGGCTACAATGTTCGAACCTAAATATGTTTTCAGCAAACACAAATCACCATGGTAACAGGAATAAATCGAGGAAGCATCAATTTGTCTTGAGTAAATAGAGTCGGACGGCTTTAACACTCTCAGTGTGGAGATTTTGTAAATTGTTACGACTTCTGTTTTGCATAAGAAAACAATAAAAGAGTACTATAAAACAATTGTTGGTTGGTTGTTTTACCTCTGAGCGGCACTTTTTTGCACACCATGGGTTAAATGGCCAGGTCACATGGACCCCGAAGGCTCAGAGAAGGTTGAGAGAGGGGACCCACTGGAAGAGCTGTTGGGAGACAGATGGTAGCCTCCGGTCAAGGCCATCCAGCGAGTTCTTTAACGTGCACAGGGTATGGCTCTCCCGCACACGGGACCACGGCTTAACGTCCCATCCGACGGACGGCGGCCTTTCCAAGCCCATCGGTGTCCCCTACTGATCGTGGGCAGGGCGGGGAATTTTGCGGAGATAAATCTCGACGCTGACCCACCTGGGAATCGAACCTGGGAACTGCAGATTACGAGCCTGGCGCGCTACCGACTGAGCCACCCCCGCCCCTATAAAACAATTGATGGGGGGCGAGGTTACGATTATAGATATTTTAATCCTCATCCATCCCCAATAGATGCATTTTCTTTCCACGAGGTGTTCGAGGCTCTCGTGTCACGCAAGAGATTCATTCGAGCGCAGACAGAGAGATCACGTGGGCAAAATAGGCCAATAATCCTTTGGAATCGAGAATGGAAAAAAAAAGACGATTCATTATCTCACGGGTAGCAAAAAAAAGAAACCTCAAGAATGTCATGGCCAGATGATTTCGTGAATTTCGGGAATGAATGGGTTGGGGGGGAAGAAAGTGAATTTTTTGAAGAATGGCGTTCAAAAGAAAAAGATCCTGCTTTTGTTTAAACCAGAAAGTGATGTTGTGATTAATAAGTATTGGTGGTACAGTCGCTCAACAAAAATATCCGAACACTATAGTTGATTAGAGAATTCAGAAAAAATATCTGGCAACGAGTCTTTTAGAAATTAGTGATCTGGCAACCTTCGTGTCACGTGATTATAGAATTCAGGAAAAATATCTGGAGCATGTATAGCAACTGTACACGCTCCAGTTACCGTTCACAGCAAACTGGAGCGTGTGCAGTTACTGCACACGATCCAGTTTGCTGTGAACGGTAAGTGCACACGCTCAGTATTTCCGTGAGTGAGCCCACACGATCTAGTATCAAAATAATATGACCACTTACAGTCTCTCAAAAAAGTATCCGAACACCATGGTTGATTACAGAATTCAGAAAAAATATCTGGAAAACGATTTTTTTAGAAATTAGTGATCTGGCAACCTTCGTGTCACGTGATTACAGAATTCAGGAAAAATATCTGGAACATGTACAGCAACTGTAAACGCTCCAGTTACCGTTCACAGCAACCTAAAGTCGCTCAAAAAAGTATCCGAACACTCTGGTTGATTACAGAATTCAAAAAGTTACTGCACACGCTCCAGTTTGCTGTGAACGGTAACTGCACACGCTCAATATTTCCGTGAGTGAGTCCACACGAACGTCCACAAAGACAGAAGACACAATAAAATCTTTTTCCAGAACGTACAGTCGCTCAAAAAAGTATCAGAACACTATGGTTGATTAGAGAATTCAGAAAAAATATCAGGCAACGATTCTTTTAGAAATTAGTGATCTGGCAACCTTCGTGACTTCACGTGACACGAAAGTTGCCAGATCACTAATTTCTGAAAAAAAAAAACTTTGCCAGATATTTTTTCTGAATTCTGTAATTAACCATAGGGTGCGGATATTTTTTGAGCCACTGTACTCGATTAACAATTGCAGATTTTCAGCTAGGATTAAATATTTTTTTAGTTCGCTATTAAAATTATTTTTTTGATTTTTCTTGATTCACGCTTTTGTTTCCTTTTTATTTTCTAACAAGCTGTTCAGAATGAAATAGATAATTGTAGTTGCGGACTTAATGATTATTTGCTTACCGGAAACTCGACTGACAGTACTTGGGAAAAGTGACAGCAGTACTAAAGAAATGATCGCAATTTTCTCGGTAAAAAATGATCGCAGTACTGAGAAAAAAAGTGATGAGAATGATTAATAAAAAAATGATGATGGAACTCAGTAAAAATTATGGCAGTGGTCAGATAAAGAGTGATGGTAGTATTCAGATAAAAGTGATGGCAATATTCAGATAAAAGTGATGGTAGTATTCATATATAAGTGATGGTAGTATTCAGATAAAAGTGATGGCAGTGTGCAATAAAAATGATGGTAGTATTCAGATAAAAATGATGTTAGTATTCAGATAAAAGTGATGGTAGGATTCAGATAAAAGTGATGTTAGTATTCAGATGAAAGTGATGGTAGTATTCAGATAAAAGTGATGGTAGTATTCAGATAAAAGTGAGATTTAGTATTCAGATAAAAGTGAAGGTAGCATTCTGATAAAAGTGATGGTAGTGTTCAGATAAAAGTGATGTTAGTATTCAGATAAAAGTGATGGCAGTATTCAGTAAAAGTGAGGGTAGTTTTCAGATAAAAGTGAGAGTAGTATTCTGATAAAAGTGATGGTAGTGTTCAGATAAAAGTGATGGTAGTATTCTGATAAAAGTGATGGTAGTATTCAGATAAAAGTGATGGTAGGATTCAGATAAAGTTACGGTAGGATTCAGATGAAAGTGATGGTAGTATTCAGATAAAAGTGAGGGTAGTATTCAGATAAAAGTGAGGGTAGTATTCTGATAAAAGTGATGGTAGTGTTCAGATAAAAGTGATGGTAGTATTCAGATAAAAGTGAGGGTAGTATTCTGATAAAAGTGATGGTAGTGTTCAGATAAAAGTGATGGTAGTATTCAGATAAAAGTGATGTTAGTATTCAGATAAAAGTGATGGTAGTATTCAGATAAAAGTGATGGTAGTATTCAGGTAAAAGTGAGGTTTAGTATTCAGATAAAAGTGACGGTAGTATTCTGATAAAAGTGATGGTAGTGTTCAGATAAAAGTGATGGTAGTATTCTGATAAAAGTGATGGTAGTGTTCAGATAAAAGTGATGGTAGTATTCAGATAAAAATGATGGTAGTATTCTGATAAAAGTGATGTTAGTATTCAGATAAAAGTGATGGTAGTATTCAGATGAAAGTGATGGTAGTATTCAGATAAAAGTGATGTTAGTATTCAGAAAAAAGTGATGGCAGTATTCAGATAAAAGTGAGGGTAGTTTTCAGATAAAAGTGAGAGTAGTATTCTGATAAAAGTGATGGTAGTGTTCAGATAAAAGTGATGGTAGTATTCAGATGAAAGTGATGGTAGTATTCAGATGAAAGTGATGGTAGTATTCAGATAAAAGTGATGTTAGTATTCAGATAAAAGTGATGGCAGTATTCAGATAAAAGTGAGGGTAGTTTTCAGGTAAAAGTGAGAGTAGTATTCTGATAAAAGTGATGGTAGTGTTCAGATAAAAGTGATGTTAGTATTCAGATAAAAGTGATGGTAGGCAGGGCCGCCGACAGGGAGGGGCAAGGGGGACTAGTGCATAGGGGCCAGTCAGCAATAAGGGCCCGTCAGATTAAGTGACTCTTTACTTTTTCTTACAAAATTTATTCTTAGTTAGGCTATATATCGATTCTATAAAATTCCATAAGAACATTATTTGTTATAATATGCTTTTAAAAAGAAACACTAATTGGATTTGACATATTAACTCATTAATAGTAGTTGAACGAACCATTTCTTAACATCTTCTTTTGTCCGCGTTAACTTACAGCATTTGCTTGTATTTTCCCTGTTAACCACCCCACCCCTGCAGCAGTAGCAACAGTTGGACTCTCCCAAACCCAACCCGTGCGATCAGGTATATTACATTGTTCATGTTTCGAGTTCCAGTAACATCGTCTGTGGTCTGTGTGTCAGTGTTACAAATTATAACAGTTTAAAAGTCTCTTGTCGGCACATTTGTTTCACCATTTCGTTGTCATTTGTTTAGTAAAATGATATATTCATTGGTGCTATAGTCTAACTGAACAATGGACAAGTATGAGCATAAGTCAGGAGCTGAGAAGCGAAAGGAGAGAAATAAAAATTTGGAAGTTATTAAAAAAGGGAGTAGAACTTTGTTTGAAGTCGGTGTAAAAGTGAATGTGGACAGTGAAGGTGCAAAAAATGAACTAATCCCAATCTCAAGCTCATCTGTTCCCGCTCTCAAAAATAAAGAAATTTCAAGTTCAGAGGGGAATGATGATGGTTCTGGTTTTTTTAAAAAAAGTTTTGACGACAACAGTATTGAAACGAAACAACCAAACAGCAGTGAAAATGATGCGCATTCTATAAACTATGAAAGTGAAGCGATCAAAAACAAGATGGTCTGCTCGTGTTGACAGTGTTAAACCATTTTCCAAACACCTATCACTCATCAAACATGCATTAAATCAATGCAAAAATTTTAATCTCTCAGATGAGTGTAAAACGGAATTGATGGGAATAAAACGATACCTTGAATCATTTAAATGCACTTTGATGGCAACAATCTGGTTCAAAATTCTCTCGGCAATTGACATTCGCAACAAGGTTCTATAAGTTCGTGATGCAACTCTTGATGTAGAGATTGATAATATTCACGATCTGCTCCAGGAACTGAAACAACTCCGTGATAAATGGGAGAACTTATTAAATGAAGCAAAAGTAGTGGCCATCTCATTAGCAAGTGATCTTCCTGCAGAGACAGAACTTCCGAAGACGAGAGTGAAAAGAAGAAAAACTTTCTTGGACGAAATAAATGAAGATGTTCCAGAATTTCGAGGGGATGAGGGGGGAACTAATGAAGAATGGGAGTTCAGAGTAAATGTGTTTTATAGGGTAATTGATTCTGTTGTTTGTGGACTTACTAATCGTTTCACTTTGGCGGAAAAGTTAAATGATAGATTTAAGTGCTTATGGCTATATCCAGACATTGAAGAACGTGACTTTGGGTGTTACTTTGCATGAACAATATTTTGAAGACATTAATAGAGAGATCAGTGATGAGCTGAAATATCTAAAATCAATTCATTCTTCTAATTTAGGGACAGGCCCATTGAAACCACTGGAGCTCTTAAACCGTCTGAGAGAATTGAAACTGGACAGTTTATTTCCAAATATTTGTATGGCCATTAGAATATTCTGTAATATTCCTGTGTCAGTTGCTGATGCTGAAAGATCTTTCAGCAAAATGAAGGAAATAAAAAATGTATTCAGATCAACAATGTGTCGAGAAAGATTGAGTAACCTTGGTTTGCTTAGTCTGGAGAGCGATCTTGCTAGGTCTTTAAATTATGATGACATAATTGACGATTTTGCATCATCGAAGTCAAGGAGAGTTGTTTGTTGACATTGATCTACTGTATAAGTTAGAAGTTGCAACTCTTTGGGAATAATGTGTTATATTATATTTAGTGTTGAATCTGCTATTATGCTAATGTGAAGTTTAAGAAATACTGTTGCCTATTTTGCAGTACTGAAAATTAAAAATTAAGACTCGCAGAATTGCATAGTTTTTCTCCATGATATGTTATGTAGCCTATATTAAATTTACTCAAAAATCCTAAATCTTGCTGTGAGCTTGGCAAAATATGTTCCCTAAAATAAATGCTAAAAAGTTTCATGTGACACAAACTGTGTAAGCCTATGTTTTTGCATGCCTGACTGCGCAACAGGCTTTTTTTCCTTTGAATGTCATCATTGTGTCCAGAATAATTGCTATTAATGATTTGTAAAGATAAAACGTTTTCAGGGGGGCCCGAGCATAATATTACATAGGGGCCCATAAATTCTCTCGGCGGCCCTGATGGTAGGATTCAGATAAAAGTGATGGTTGTATTCAGATGAAAGTGATGGTAGTATTCAGATAAAAGTGAGGGTAGTATTCTGATAAAAGTGAGGGTAGTATTCTGATAAAAGTGATGGTAGTGTTCAGATAAAAGTGATGGTAGTATTCAGATAAAAGTGATGGTAGTATTCAGGTAAAAGTGAGGTTTAGTATTCAGATAAAAGTGAGGGTAGTATTCAGATAAAAGTGAGGGTAGTATTCTGATAAAAGTGATGGTAGTGTTCAGATAAAAGTGATGGTAGTATTCTGATAAAAGTGATGGTAGTATTCAGATGAAAGTGATGGTACTATTCAGATAAAAGTGATGGTAGTGTTCAGATGAAAGTGATGGTAGTATTCAGATAAAGAGTGATGGTAGTATTCAGATAAAAGTGATGTTAGTATTCAGATAAAAGTGATGTTAGTATTCAGATAAAAGTGATGGTAGTATTCAGATGAAAGTGATGGTAGGATTCAGATAAAAGTGATGTTAGTATTCAGATAAAAGTGATGGTAGTATTCTGATAAAAGTGATGGTAGTGTTCAAATAAAAGTGATGTTAGTATTCAGATAAAAATGATGGTAGTATTCTGATAAAAGTGATGTTAGTATTCAGATAAAAGTGATGGTAGTATTCAGATAAAAGTGATGTTAGTATTCAGATAAAAGTGATGGTAGGATTCAGATAAAAGTGATGTTAGTATTCAGATAAAAGTGATGGTAGTATTCAGATGAAAGTGATGGTAGTATTCAGATAAAAGTGATGGTAGTATTCAGATAAAAGTGAGGGTAGTATTCAGATAAATGTGTGGGTAGTATTCTGATAAAAGTGATGGTAGTGTTCAGATAAAAGTGATGGTAGTATTCTGATAAAAGTGATGGTAGTATTCTGATAAAAGTGATGGTAGTATTCAGATGAAAGTGATGGCAGTATTCAGATAAAAGTGATGGTAGTATTCATATATAAGTGATGTTAGTATTCATATATAAGTGATGGTAGTATTCATATATAATGATGGTAGTATTCATATATAAGTGATGGTAGTGTTCATATATAAGTGATGGTAGTATTCAGATAAAAGTGATGGCAGTATGCAATATAAATGATGGTAGTATTCAGATAAAAGTGATAGTAGGATTCAGATAAAAGTGATGGTAGTATTGTGATAAAAGCGATGGTAGTATTCAGATAAAAGTGATGGTAGTATTCAGATAAAAGTGATGCAGTATATAATAAAAATGATGGCCCCCCCCTACTCCATAAAACTGGGATTAGAAAACAGGAAGCTGCAGCTTGGGATTCGAAACTGAGAACTACAGATTGCAAACTTGGCGCGCTACTGACTGAGTCATCCCCTCCTCCGGAATGAAGGCTTCCATCTGTCTGCTAAGAGCTGTCCAGTTGGTCTCTTTACCCTAACGAGCCCTTAGCCATTGGTAACCTTGTGACCTGCCAGTTTAGTCCATTGTGTGCAAGAAAAGGGGTCTCTTGGGGGTAAAATAATCCAATTGCCTGACGCGAGACTATCGTCTGTCTCCCAAAAGCTGCCAAACAAGTCCCTACCCATCTTTGTTACTTTAGGGTCTTTGTGACCTGATAATTTAGCAAATTACGGGAGTAATAGGATCATTCGGATGTTGGATTAAATTTATTTATATTTGAGCTGCAGTTCAGCATAAAATGTGTTAAGAGGTCAAGTCACAAGGGCCCCCAAGGGTTCAGAGAAGATTATGTAAAGGGTACCCACTAGAGCAGCTGTTAAGGGACAGATGGTAGCCTCCGGTCAAGGCCATCCAGTGTGTTCTTTAACGTGCACAGGGTATGGCTCTCCCGCACACGGAGCCACGGATTAACGTCCCATCCGATGGACGGCGGCCTTTCCAATCCCATCGGTGTCGCCTACTGACCGTGGGCAGGGCGGGGAGTTTTGCGGAGGTAAATCTCAACGCTGACCCAGCTGGGACTCGAACCTGGGAACTACAGATTACGAGCCTGGCGCGTTACCGACTGAGTCACCCCCGCCCCTCCAACGCTGTGAAATTGCATTGTGTGACTGGTAGTAGGTGCTATCAGAAATAATTGTTAACAGAGAACCTCCACAGGTCATGTCCCAGAAGGTCGCAGCCTTGAGACGATAGCGCTGAACTCCTGTCGCCAAGTCAGTCTCTCGTTTGGGATTACCGATGGGCTTGGAAAGGCCGCCGTCCGTCGCATGGGACGTTAAGCCGTGGTCCCGTGTGTGGGAGAGCCATACCCTGTGCACGTTAAAGAACACGCTGTATGGCCTTGACGGGAGGCTACCATCTGTCTACCAATAGCTGTTCTAGTGGGTCCCCTCCCCCAACCTTCTCTGAGACTTCGGGGTCCTTGTGACCTGGCCATTTAACCCATGGTGTGCAAAAAAGTGCTGCTCAGAGGTAAAACATCCCAACGTTAAAGAACACGCTGGATGGCCTTGACGGGAGGCTACCATCTGTCTCCCAACTGCTGTTCCAGTGGGTCCCCTCCCCCAACCTTCCCTGAGCATTCGGGGTCCATATGACCTGGCCATTTAGCCCATGGTGTGCAAAAAACTGCCGCTCAGAGGTAAAACAATCCAACGTTAAAGAACACTCTGGATGGCCTTGACGGTAGGCTACCATCTGTCTCCCAACAGCTGTTCCACTGGGTCCCCTCCCCCAACCTTCCCTGAGCCTTCGGGGTCCATGTGACCTGGCCATTTAGCCCATGGTGTGCAAAAAAGTGCCGCTCAGAGGTAAAACAATCTAACGTTAAAGAACACGCTGGATGGCCTTGACGGTAGGCTACCATCTGTCTCCCAACAGCTGTTCCACTGGGTCCCCTCCCCCAACCTTCCCTGAGCCTTCGGGGTCCATGTGACCTGGCCATTTAGCCCATGGTGTGCAAAAAAGTGCAGCTCAGAGGTAAAACAACCCAACGTTAATTAACACGCTGGATGGCCTTGACGGGAGGCTACCATCTGTCTCCCAACAGCTGTTCCAGTGGGTACCCTTCCCCAACCTTCTCTGAGCCTTCGGGGTCCATGTGACCTGGCCATTTAGCCCATGGTGTGCAAAAAAAAAAGTGCCGCTCAGAGGTAAAACAACCCAACCCCTCTCGCCAAGTCAGTCTCTCGTTTGGGATTACAGATAGCTGCCGTTATCTAAAGTCAACATTGGCAACTTTGTGTGTGTAGTAACTCTCATTCGGTTGTCCGAAGTGCTACTTAATGACAGGATCATTTCCTCCTGGTGTAGAGTTTCTATGTGTGTCTAGAGCGATTAAGTTTATCATGTACACGTAATATTGGGAGGAAATTTTGTGTTTATTATACGTTGACTATCAGCGTCGGGGAAGTCCACTGATGTGCTGTGAATTGCAAATGAACCTACCGAGCAGGGGAAATGTTTTACTTGTTTATTCGATACTGTTTAATCCGCTTATACGAGGAAATTCTTAGCTGAGTTTGGGCACCTGTTCGGTCTGTTGTAGCCGAGTTGGGTTGTTTTACCTCTGAGCGGCACTTTTTTGCACACCTTGGGTTAAATGGCCAGGTCACATGGACCCCGAAAGCTCAGAGAAGGTTGGGGGAGGAGACCCAATGGAACAGCTGTTGGGAGACAGATGGTAGCCTCCCGTCAAGGCCATCCAGCGTGTTCTTTAACGTTGGATTGTTTTACCTCTGAGCGGCACTTTTTTGCACACCATGGGTTAACTGACCAGGTCACATGGACCCCGAATACTCAGGGAAGGTTGGAGGAGGGGGCCCACTGGAACAGCTGTTGGGAGACAGATGGTAGCCTCCCGTCAAGGCCATCCAGCGTGTTCTTTAACGTTGGGATGTTTTAACTCTGAGCGGCACTTTTTTGCACACCATGGTTTAAATGGCCAGGTCACAAGGACCCCGAAGACTCAGAGAAGGTTGGGGGAGGGGACCCACTGGAGCAGCTGTTGGGAGACAGATGTTAGCCTCCCGTCAAGGCCATCCGGCGTGTTCTTTAACGTTGGGTTGTTTTATCTCTGAGCGGCACTTTTTTGCATACAACGGGCTAAATGGCCAGGTCACAAGGACCCCGAAGGCTCAGAGAAGGTTGGGGGAGGGGACCCACTGGAACAGCTGTTGGGAGACAGATGGTAGCCTCCCGTCAAAGCCATCCAGTGTGTTCTTTAACGTGCACAGGGTATGGCTCTCCCACACACGGGGCCACGGCTTAACGTCCCATCCGACGGACGGCTGCCTTTCCAAGCCCATCGGTGTCCCCTACTGACCGTGGGCAGGGCGGGGAATTTTGCGGAGATAAATCTCAACGCTGACCCAGCTGGGACTCGAACCTGGGAACTACAGATTACGAGCCTGGCGCGCTACCGATTGAGCCACTCCAGCCCCTGATGTTCATTTAGAGCTGGCAACCCAGAAGCAAACAGAAAACACAGCGGCAGATGTTCCCTCAACAGAAGCCGATCAGTGCAGTAAGTCCAGGATCCATAATCAAGCTCAGAACCTTAATCCAGTCCAGTAGGTTTTATACAGTCAGCATCAGGACTTTGTAAATTTGACCACTCCTCAGCAGAGTTGAAAAAAAAATTCGCATGGGTATATTACTAATATGTAATTATATAGAGTGCATTGTATATTATATTACTGTAAATACACAGCCGTATCAGAATAATATTCTGATATGACTGTATATATTCTTAAAATAAAACGTAAAATTATTGCTGTGATTCCTGTAAGCAAATTGTAAATGTGAAATGTAAAAATATCACAATGCACTGTACTCGAAAAATGTAAAAATATTGTATTATTATTATATTTTATTTTTCTACAAGTTAAAAGAACACGCTGTATGATCCTTGTGACTTGGGGCGGGGTTGGCTCAGTCGGTAGCGCGCCAGGCTCGTAATCTGCAGTTCCCAGGTTCGAGTCCCAGCTGGGTCAGCGTTGAGATTTATCGCTGCAAAATTTCCCCGCCCTGCCCACGGTCAGTAGGGGACACCGATGTGCTTGAAAAGGCCGCCGTCCGTCGGATGGGACGTTAAGCCGTGGCCCCGTGTGCGGGAGAGCCATACCCTGTGCACGTTAAAGAACATGCTCGATGGCCTTGACGGGAGGCTACCATTTGTCTCCCAACAGCTGTTCCAATGGGTCCCCTCCCCCAACCTTCTCTGAGCCTTCGGGGTCCCTGTGACCTCGCCATTTAGCCCATGGTGTGCAAGCGCCACTCAGAGGTAAAACAACCCAACGTTAAAGAACACGCTGGATGGCCTTGACGGGAGGTTACTATCTGTCTCCCAACAACTGTTCCAGTGTGTCCACTCCCCCAACCTTTTCTGAGCCTTCGGGGTCCCTGTGACCTGGCCATTTAGCCCATGGTGTGCAAAAAAGTGCCGCTCAGAGGTAAAACAATCCAACGTTAAAAACACGCTGGATGGCCTTGACGGGAGGCTACCATCTGTCTCCCACAGCTGTTCCAGTGGGTCCACTCCCCCAACCTTCTCTGAGCCTTCGGGGTCCATGTGACCTGGCCATTTAGCCCATGGTGTGCAAGTGCCGCTCAGAGGTAAAACAACCCAACGTTAAAGAACACGCTGGATGGCCTTGACGGGAGGCTACCATCTGTCTCCCAACAGCTATTTTAGTGGGTCCCCTCACCCAACCTTCTCTGAGCCTTCGGGGTCCCTGTGACCTGGCCATTTAGCCCATGGTGTGCAAAAAAGTGCCGCTCAGAGGTAAAACAATCCAACGTTAAAAAACACGCTGGATGGCCTTGACGGGAGGCTACCATCTGTCTCCCAACAGCTATTCCAGTGGGTCCCCTCCCCCAACCTTCTCTGAGCCTTCGGGGTCCTTGTGACCTGGCCATTTAGCCCATGGTGTGCAAGAAAGTGCCGCTCAGAGGTAAAACAATCCAACGTTAAAGAACACGCTGGATGGCCTTGACGGGAGGCTACCATCTGTCTCCCCACAGCTGTTCCAGTGGGTCCCCTCCCCAAACCTTCTCTGAGACTTCGGGGTCCATGTGACCTGGCCATTTAGCCCATGGTGTGCAAAAAGTGCCCCTCAGAGGTAAAACAACCCAACGTTAAAGAACACGCTGGATGGCCTTGACGGGAGGCTACCATCTGTCTCCCAACAGCTATTTTAGTGGGTCCCCTCACCCAACCTTCTCTGAGCCTTCGGGGTCCCTGTGACCTGGCCATTTAGCCCATGGTGTGCAAAAAAGTACCGGTCAGAGGTAAAACAATCCAACGTTAAAGAACACGCTGGATGGCCTTGACGGGAGGCTACCATCTGTCTCCCCACATCTGTTCCAGTGGGTCCCTTCCCCAATCTTCTCTGAGCCTTCCGGGTCCATGTGACCTGGCCATTTAGCCTATGGTGTGCAAAAAAGTGCCCCTCACAGGTAAAACAACAACAACCCAATTGCTACGATTTACACGAACGATTGCGCCTTTTTTCGTTATTTAAAATCCTTCAACGAACCGTTGTAAGTAAGTGTAATTTAATGCGCATAAATTTTCATTTATTACCCTTCAAATTCGCATTCATTCTTTGCGATCTGCTTGCTAATTACACGTCTAACAATCCATCCAAACTGGTAGACAGCAAAACGAAAATGGCTCACCTTCACAGAAATGGTAGATAAGGCCGATGTTAGACTGTTGGCTCTGAAGACTCCGTAATCTTCTACAAACCATAAATATTCGTTCGTCATAACTCATCTGGACCACAAGCCATCGCTGCGTGGGTATTAAAAGTATTAGATGAAAGTTAGATTTCGGAAGTGGTGTACACCTCTTCAAGCTGTTATTCACGTGGGCGATTCTGTAACCTAATTAGCAGTCGCCGTGATTCGTCTTCACTCTTACCTCTACGTCTTCCCCCCCCCCCCTTTTTTTATTTTGTTAGGGGCGGGGGTGGCTCAGTCGGTAGCCGCCAGGCTCGTAATCTGTAGTTCCCAGGTTCGAGTCCCAGGTGGGTCAGCGTTGAGATTGATCTCCGCAAAATTCCCCGCCCTGCCCATGGTCACTAGGGGACACCGATGGGCTTGGAAAGGCCGCCGTCCGTAGGATGGGACGTTAAGTCGTGGCCCCGTGTGCGGGAGAGCCATACTCTATGCACGTTAAAGAACACGCTGGATGGCCTTGATGGGAGGCTACCATCTGTCTCCCAACAGCTGTTCCAATGGGTCCTCTCCCCCAACCTTCTCTGAGCCTTCGGGGTCCATGTGACCTGGCCATTTAGCCCATGGTGTGCAAAAAAGTGCCGCTCAGAGGTAAAACAACCCAAACCAACCATTTTTTGTTCATTCATTCGCGTGCTTTTTTGATACGTTGGTGAGCGTGTTTTGTGACGGGAGACGACAATAAATATTACAAACGATTGATGAATATATTATATTGTAATTTTTTTAGAAAAATAAAAGATTACTGGGAAAATGAAAATTCTTAATCGCAATATTTTATCAGTAGCTATAAAACTGAAAAAAAAATTTTTTTTTTAATTATCTGCTAAAGCAAAAAAAAAGGTTAGTTTTTCTGTTTCTTCCCACTTTTGGGTTGGGTTGGGTTCTTCTACCTCTGAGCGGCACTTTTTTGCACACCATGGGCAAAATGGCCAGGTCACATGGACCCCGAAGGCTCAGAAAAGGTTGGGGGAGGGGACCCACTGGAACAGCCATTGGGAGACAGATGGTAGCCTCCCGTCAAGGCCATCCAGCGTGTTCTTTAACGTTGGGTTGTTTTGCCTCTGAGCGACACTTTTTTGCACACCATGGGCTAAATGGCCAGGTCACAATGACCCCGAAGGCTCAGAAAAGGTTGGGGGAGAGGACCCACTGGAACAGCTGTTGGGAGACAGATGATAGCCTCCCGTCAAGGCCATCCAGCGTGCTCTTTAACGTTGGGTTGTTTTACCTCTGAGCGGCACTTTTTTGCACACCATGGGCTAAATGGCCAGATGCCATGTTCTGTGATCTGTAACAACATTAAAGAATTACTGTCTTTCTTTAATTCTGGAAATTTTTCAAGTTTAAAAATTTTACATTTTAACATCCGAAGTTTAAGAAATAAATTTGAACAGCTAGAAGCTATTCTTGAATATTTAAATAGTAAGACGGATATTTTAATACTTTCTGAAATATGGATCAAACCACATGAGCTAAATTTGTATCAAATAGATGGTTATCATATGTTCCATTGTTGTAGAGATTACAATAAATCTGGTGGGATACTTTGCTACGTTAAAAGTTCCTTAATAGTCAACAAATTGGATTTAATGATATAAGTTCAGCTGAATATATTGCTATTTATCTGGAAAATTATCAGCAATATTTCGTATGTATCTATAGATCTCTTTGTATCCCACTTACCACCTTCCTAGTAGAATTTCAGGAACTACTCTTATCATTTGATAATAAAAGCGAAGTTGTTGTAATTGGTGATTTAAATATAGATATACTAGGAAATGATCACTACACAAATGAATATCTAAATTTGTTGTCATCAAATGGCTTTCAAAATTTCATAAATTCACCGACCAGAGAAAGTATGATATCTTCTACTTGTTTAGATCACATTTTTGTTAAAAGCAAAATCGAAAGTTCATTCAAGAGTAGTAATTGTTAAATTAGCAGTGACTGATCATTATCCCATTACCTTAACAGTTAATTTTAACAATAATATGAATATTCAGTGTATAATTATACAGAGTCTATTCTTTATCTCTACATAGACTATACTTTATTGAATAGGCTTTTAAGTGAATGTTCCTGGGACGAGGTATTAACTCTTAATGATGCCAATGAAGCTTATAATAAATTTTTATCCACATTTAATCTCATAATTAAAGATTCAACTAGAGAAAGAAAAATTCAAAATAAATCACAATCGGGAAAGCCATGGATTACTTCCGAAATTCTGAACTTATTAAAAGAAAGAGATAAGCTATATAAAAAACACAAAAAATACCCTTTAAATGAAACTTACGAAAGTAGCTTTAAAAACTTTAGAAATCAAATAAATTATAAAATACGAGATGCAAAAAACAGTTTCCTTGCAACTCAGTTTCAAAATTGTGATGGAAATATATCAAAGCAGTGGAAATTGATAAGAGAGATAATAAATCAGAAGAAGGTAGAAAATAAATATCCAGAATTAGAAAGTGGTTCTGACTCAACTGAAAATGCTAAGTTATTGGCAAACCAATTTAATGAACACTTTGTAAATATAGCAGTAAATCTGTCAAAGAATTAGGATTGTAAGAAATCAAAATAGCCATATCAGTAAAAATGTCAAATCCATGTTTTTAGCTCCAACTTGTAGAAAGGAATTGACTGACATTATAAAAGGATTTAAAAATAAAAAATCTGCTGGGTATGACAATATTTCCATTATTGCTGTTAAAAAATGTTCTTTTAACTTGATTCAACCATTGGTTCATATTTTTAATTTATCCTTCGAAACTGGCACTTTTCCAGATTTAATGAAGAAAGCTATTGTAATTCCAGTTTACAAAAAGGGAAATAAAAATGATTTTAAGAATTATCGACCGATATCTCTTCTCCCAGTATTTTCAAAAATATTAGAAAAATTAGTTAATAATAGACTGATAAATTTTTTAGACAGTTTTAATTTTCTCTCTGAAAACCAATTTGGGTTTAGGAAGGGTAGAGGTACAGAAAATGCATTGTTGAATTATACGTCAAAGGTGTTTCATTCCATAGACAATAATCAATTTACTCTGTCCGTATTTATGGACTTGGAGAAAGCTTTTGACACCGTTGATCACGAAATTTTAATTAGCAAACTAGAAAATATTGGCATTCGTGGTGTTGTATTAAAATGGTTTAAAGACTACTTACAGCACAGAACGCAATGTGTTAGTCTTTTTAATACACTTAGTAACCCAAAACATATTTCGTGTGGCGTACCACAAGGTTCAGTCCTGGGACCAACCTTGTTTCTGATATTCATAAATGATCTATGTAAATTAAAAATAAATAGCTATATTAACACTTTTGCAGATGACAAATCATTAACTTTATGTGCTGATTCTCTGGAAAATCTCCTTTATAACATGAACACTGATCTAAAATGTGTGATGAAATGGTTGGATTTAAATGGATTACATTTAAATACGAAAAAGACTAAGTATATTCTATTTAACCTAAAAAAGAAATCATACAATCCAAATTTGATTAAATTAAAATTGCATACATTTTCATGCAATAATTACTCAGCTTGTTGCTGTGAAGAAATTGAACAGATTCAAAGTCTACTATACCTAGGCGTTTATATTGATAGCTCCCTAAGTTGGAAAATGCATATTGGAAAACTTACAAACACACTTAGACAGATGTTATATAAATTTTATTATTTAAAAAAAATCCTCAGTAATAAAATGTAAATAATGTTATACAAATCTTGGGTCCAGTCTGCTATACAGTATGGTATTACAAGTTGGGGAGGAACATACATTTCATCATTAAGGAGTCTAATCTCAATGCAAAATAAATTTATATTCCAAATTTTACCAAATAAATATAAAACTGTTACCATTTTTTGTAAGTATACTATTCCAGGTGTATTTCCACTGAGACATTTATTTGTTTATAGAACATTAAATTACTTCTTTAAAAACAATAATGCAGTGCTGCATTATACAAATTATTCTATGCGAGATAATGGGAAAAGGTTTCTGTTACCACTTGCAAATAAAGAAATTATGCACAAACACTTTGAATATTTGGCCCCTAAAATTTTTAATTCTTTACCGATTACAATTCGAAATGAAACTAATTTTATGCATTTCAGATCTCTCACTGCTAATTATCTAATGACCATTACAAATGCAGACAGCCTGTTTTCAGTGTTAAAGTAAAAAGAAATAATTCGTTTTTATAAATTCTGTGTTGTTTTTGTGTATATATATATATTTTTCTTTATGTAAAGTTGAGTGTCAGTGTTGCCAAAATTATGTATTTAAATAATTTGTAAATTAACCTACATCAGCTTAGATGTTCTTGGGTTAATAAGAGTATTACAAATATCTGTTGTTTGTAACCTTATTATTATAATAAAACTGAACTGAACTGAACACAATGACCCCGAAGGCTCAGAGAAGGTTGGGGGAGGGGACCCACTGGAACAGCTGTTGGGAGACAGATGGTAGCCTCCCGTCAAGGCCATCCAGTGTATTCTTTAACGTTGGATTGTTTTACCTCTGAGCGGCATTTTTTTGCACACCATGGGCAAAATGGGCAGGTCACATGGACCCCGAAGGCTCAGAAAAGGTTGGGGGAGGGGACCCACTGGAACAGCTGTTTGGAGACAGATGGTAGCCTCCCGTCAAGGCCATCCAGCGTGTTCTTTAACGTCGGGTTGTTTTACCTCTGAGCGGCACTTTTTTTAACACCATGGGCTAAATGGCCAGGTTACATGGACCCCAAAGTCTCAGATATGGTTGGGGGAGGGGACCCACTGGAGCAGCTGTTGGGAGACAGATGGTAGCCTCCCTTCAAGGCCATCCAGCATGTTCTTTAACGTACACAGGGTATGGCTATCCCGCACACGGGGCCACGGCTTAACGTTCCATCCGACGACGGCGGCCTTTCGAAGCCCATTATTTTCCTATTGAGGACATAGACCTTCTACTATGGCATATAAACTAACAGGATCCTGTCAGACATCTTGGCAAGCAGCTGCTTGTGGGAGTATTTTATTTATTTATTTTTAGTGTATACATTGCAGAAAATTTTCTCATATGTGAAAAAAATTACACCAATATTTTTTCCCTTATGTGCGAAATATTAGCAGAATTTCTCACGTATGAGAAAAAGGTAATAATCACATCAAACTTTTCGCAAGTATATAATAAAAAATTGCATCAATTTCCTCAAGCATATAAAAAATTGCAACACTTTCCTCAAATATGTAAAAAAAATTGCAGCACTTTACTCAAGTAAGTAAAAAATTGCACCAAGTTTTTCCCACACACGCAAAAAAAACACAAAATATTTCTCATATATGCAAAATAATTTCGCCGACTTTTTTACAAGTATGGAAAAAAAAATCCAAAATATTTTTCACATGCGCAAAACATCACAATAACTTTTTTTCATGCGTACAAAAATAAACCAAATTTACTTGATCTACAAAAAAAGACATATCCAAAAATAATTACTTACGTGTGAAAAAACCTTCTTCTTACGTGTGAAAAAACGTAAGACTTCTTTTTCTTACGTGTGAAAAAACGTAAGACTTCTTTTTCTTACGTGTGAAAAAACGTAAGACTTCTTTTTCTTACGTGTGAAAAAACGTAATACTTCTTTTTCTTACGTGTGAAAAAACGTAAGGCTTCTTTTTCTTACGTGTGAAAAAACGTAAGACTTCTTTTTCTTACGTGTGAAAAAACGTAAGACTTCTTTTTCTTACGTGTGAAAAAACGTAAGACTTCTTTTTCTTACGTGTGAAAAAACGTAAGAAAAGTGCCGCTCAGAGGAAAAACAACCCAACCCTTAAAAAATACCCTAATTCTTTCTAACCTCTGCAAAAAAACAACACCAACTCTTTCTCATAAGTGCAGAGAAATTACGCGAGTTTTTCTAACATGCACAACAAAAAAAATATAGACTTTCTCCTCTAAATGCAAACAGTTATTGCACACACTTCATCGCGAGCGCCCATTTCCCAGATTAATTCGTACGAGACACAACTTCCCATCCAGAATTATGTCAACATAACTTCAGTGCCACTTCGTATTAATTTTTTGCTTATCAGACACCAGACTTCATTGTTAAATAATAAAGACATATTTCAGACATGTCAACGCAATGTGATGTGACACTAAGTTCACCCTTAACGAAAATCCCTGAAGTTCTCATTTAAAATTTATCCTTTTTTTTTGTCTTAGCGTGTACTATGTCATATCAGATGACATCAACAATTTCTTATCATCCAATTGCTTGTTGCAACGTCATCCAAGCGTCCTCTCTTGCGCATCCCCATCAGTGTCAGAGCTTAGGTATGGATCACCATACTGATCAACGCGTGTCAGATCTTCCACTGATTCGGGTTGTGAAGAGAATTCTCAAATCCAATCGACGACACAAGTTTTGATGTTACAAATGTATTTTCACTTCGCTTTGATGTAAAGGAAAAATGACAGAAAGGGTTGTGTTGGTTGTTTTACCTCTGAGCTGCACTTTTTTGCACACCGTGGGCTAAATGGCCAGGTCACATGGACCCCGAAGGCTCAGAGAAGGTTGGGGAAGGGGACCCACTGGAATAGCTGTTGGGAGACAGATGGTAGTCTCCCGTCAAGGCCATCCAGCGTGTTCCTTAACGTTGGGTTGTTTTACCTCTGAGCGGCACTTTTTTGCACAGCATGGGCTAAATGGCCAGGTCACAAGGACCCCGAAGGCTCAGAGAAGGTTGGGGGAGGGGACCCACTGGAACAGCTGTTGGGAGACAGATGGTAGCCTCCCGTCAAGGCCATCCAGCGTGTTCTTTAACGTGCACAGGGTATGGCTCTCCCGCACACGGGGCCACGGCTTAACGTCCCATCCGACGGACGGCGGCCTTTCCAAACCCATCGGTGTCCCCTACTGACCGTGGGCAGGGCGGGGAATTTTGCGGAGATAAATCTCAACGCTGACCCAGCTGGGACTCGAACCTGGGAACTACAGATTACGAGCCTGGCGCGCTGCCGACTGAGCCACCCCCGCCCCCTGACAGAAAGGAAATTATACGAAGGATTATGAAGAGATATTATGAAGAGATGAAAGTTCGCGTGATTTAATATTATTACACGAAGAATATTATATTTCGATAATTTTGTTAGTGATGATACTTTAATGTTGAGATCCTTGAAAGGCTGCTATTGCCTTGTTTAATCAGTCTACTTGGGAATAATAAGCAACAGATGGTAGCCTCCCGTCAAGGCCATCCAGCATGTTCTTTAATGTGCACAGGGTATGACTCTTCGTCACAGCGGCCACGGCTTAACGCCCCATCTGACGAACGACGGCGCTTTTTCGCACTATCAGTGGTCTACTTACTGACCGTGGGCAGGGCGGGGAGTTTTCCGGAGATAAAATTCAACGCTGGGACAGTTTGGACTCGAATCTGACAACTGCAGATTACGAACCAGGTCGCGATACACGCTGAGCCACCACCGTCCTCTGAGTTCTGTGGGTGGGGGGTGGCTCAGTCGGTAGCGCGTCAGGCTCGTAATCTGTAGTTCCCAGATTTGAGTCCCAGCTGGGTCAGCATTGAGATTTATCTCCCCAAAATTCTCCGCCTTGCCCACGGTCAGTAGGGGACACCGATGGGCTTGGAAAGGCCGCCGTCCGTCGGATGGGACGTTAAGCCGTGGCCCCGTGTGCGGGAGAGCCATACCCTGTGCACGTTAAAGAACACGCTGGATGGCCTTGACGGGAGGCTACCATCTGTCTCCCAACAGCTGTTCCATTGGGTCCCCTCCCCCAACCTTTTCTGAGCCTTCGGGGTCCATGTGACCTGGCCATTTAGCCCATGGTGTGCAAAAACGTGCCGCTCAGAGGTAAAACAACCCAACCCAATCCGTAAACAATACATTTCTTCTTTCGTAACAGGGCTGATTTTACTACACGACCCAATTTTCAACAGAATATCAACCTCCCTGTTCAATAACAGGTTATGCTAACGCGTCGTCGATTAATTTAATTTAGTACCAATTTTAAGTACGAATTAATATTTGGTCTGTGATTTATGTTCTTAATAGACACGTTTTTGCACTGGCTCATTCCGAGAATGTTTAATGTCGTGTATATTTCGCCACGTACGTTTTCGTGTCAGGTGCTGTTGTGGCCGAAGAAAACAGCCCTGAAGGGACAGAGGCTAATTTCATGTTGTGGAAAGAATGGCCTTGCCGAAGGAGCAGTTTACAGCTAAGGGTTGAGGTGAACACCCTCCACTTGGTTGGTTGGAAAAGGAAGTGGGAAGAATTGCCTCACTGTAGAGGTGGGAGAATACTGAGAATGCGGACATCATTTTCAAGGTCACGTCCAAGAGTATTGAACTGAGCTTTCTTTTCAGAAAAAACTCACATTACCACAGAGGAAGAAGGTGTGCTCGAAAGATAGGTCATGATCGAAGAGACGGTGTTTTTTAGGTCAAGTGCAAGGATATGCAACTCCACCCTCTGCTGAAAAGTGACAGTGTCCGAAGTGGAAGAAGGTCTGCTTAATAGAGAGGTTATGGGAGGAGTTTAGGCTCCTTTGGGTAAAGTGCAAGGATATCGAACTGCACTTTTTTAGAAGAAAATGACGGTGTTTAAAGTGGAAGGTGTGCTTAAAAGATAGGAAACCTTCCAGGAATTTGTGCTCTTTTGGGTAAAGTGCAAGGATATCGAACTGCACCTTTGTAGAAGGAAACGATACTGTCTGAAGTGGAAGGTGTGATTAAAAGATAGGAAATCTTCCAGGAGTTTGCGCTCTCTTGAGTAAAGTGCAAGGATATGAAACTCCATCTTTGTAGAAGAAGATGATGGTGTCCGAAGTCGAAGAAAATGTGCTTAAATGATAGGAAAGCTTCGACGAGTTTGTGCTCTTTTGGGTAAAGTGCATGATATGGAACTCCTCTTTTTAGAAAAAGTTATGTTGTCCGAAGTGCAAGAAGGTGTTCGAGAAGACTTTGGTTTTTAAGTCAGGTACCAAATTTCAGGTTTTTAAGTCAGGTACCTGACTTAAAAAGGTTACCTGACTTAGGTACCTGACTTAAAAAAACTTAGGTACCTGACTTAGGTACCTGACTGTAAAAAGGTACCTGACTTAGGTCAGTTTCAGGTTTTTAAGTCAGGTACCTGACTTAAAAAGGTTACCTGACTTAGGTACCTGACTTAAAAAAACTTAGGTACCTGACTTAGGTACCTGACTGTAAAAAGGTACCTGACTTAGGTCAGTTTCAGGTTTTTAAGTCAGGTACCAGATTTGAGTGCCAGCTGGGTCAGCATTGAGATTTATCTCCCCAAAATTCTCCGCCTTGCCTACCTTCTGGCAGAAAATGACGTTCAACGTGTAAGAAGCTATATTGAAAAGATAGGTCGAATGGCTTGGAAAGATGCGAATGTATTTTTGTGTCTAAATCCGAGGTTTTGCAACTCCGATCAGCAGTGAATTTCATTTTTTCCACAAAAGTAAGAATAATCAAGGTGGAGGAATGTGAGATAGGAAGATATGTTCATACTTGTCTTTGGATGAGAGTGTGATAACGATGTAAGGATGGAAATCTCTTCTTTTCAAAAGAAGAGAAAAAAGTATCGAAGTGAAAGATTCATAGTTGTTTATGAAAGATAGTATTTATGATATGAAAAACTGGAGTATTCAAATCCATCTTTTCTATGAAGAAATAGGGGTTTGGGGTGTTTTACCTCTGAGCGGCACTTTTTTGCTCACCGTGGGCTAAATGGCCAGGTCACATGGACCCCGAAGGCTCAGAGAAGGTTGGGGTAGGAGACCCACTGGAACAGTTGTTGGGAGACAGTGGTAGCCTTCCGTTAAGGCCATCCAGCGTGTTCTTTAACGTTGGGTTGTTTTACCTCTGAGCGGCACTTTTTTGTACACCATGGGCTAAATGGCCAGGTCACATGGACCCCGAAGGCTCAGAGAAGGTTGGGGGAGGGGACCCACTGGAACAGCGGTTAGGAGACAGATTGTAGCCTCCCGTCAAGGCCATCCAGCGTGTTCTTTAATGTGCACAGGGTATGGCTCTTCCGCACACGGGGCCACGGCTTAACGTCCCATCCGACGGACGGCGGCTTTTTCAAGCCCATCGGTGTCCACTACTGACCGTGGGCAGGGCGGGGAATTATGAGGAGATATATCTCAACGCTGACCCAGCTGGGACTCGAACCTGGGAACTACAGATTACGAGCCTGGCGCGCTACCGACTGAGCCACCCCCGCCCCCTCAGAGAAGGTTGGGGGAGGAAACCCACTGGAACAGTTGTTGGGAAACAGATGGTAGCCTTCCGTCAAGGCCATCCAACATGTTCTTTAACGTACAGTGGCTTAAAAAAAGTATCCGAACACTGATTTCTAAAAAAATCATTGCCAGATATTTTTTCTGAATTCTGTAATCAACCATAGTGTTCGGACACTTTTTTGAGCGACTATATACAAGGTGTGGCTCTCCCGCACACGGGGCCATGGCTTAAAGTCCCATATGACGGCCTTTCCAAGCCCATCGATGTCCCCTACTGACCGTGGGCAGGACGGGGAGTTTTGCGGAGATAAATCTCAACGCTGGCCCAGCTGGGACTCGAACCTGGGAACTACAGATTACGAGCATGGCTCGCTACTGACTGAGCCACCCCCGCCCTTATGTTTGAAGGATAGGCCTGCTGGTTTAGATGGCAGCGTGTTTCTGAAATCAAGACCATATCTTTTACAGTTCGCATCGGTACTGAAGTCCATATTTTCGATTAAAATGACTGTAAAAAAGTAGCAGGAGGTGAGATAGAACCATAGGTCTTATTTCAGGCGGGGCGGGTGTGGCTCAGTCGGTAGCGCGCTAGGCTCGTAATCTGTATTTCGCAGGTTCGAGTCCCAGCTGGGTCAGCGTTGAGATTTATCTCCGCAAAATTCCCCGCCCTGCCCACGGTCAGTAGGGGACACGGATGGGCTTGGAAAGGCCGCCGTCCGTCGGATGGGACGTTAAGCCGTGGCCCCGTATTTGGGAGAGACGTAACCTGTGCACGTTAAAGAACACGCTGGATGGCCTTGACGGGAGGCTACCATCTGTCTCCCAACAGTTGTTCCAGTGAGTCCCCTCCCCCAACCTTCTCTGAGCCCTCCTTGAGACCTGGCCATTTATCCCATGGTGTGCAAAAAAGTGCCGCTCCGAGATAAAACAACCCAACATTAAAGAACACGCTGGATGGCCTTGACGGGAGGCTACCATCTGTCTCCCAACATCCCTTCCAGTGAGTTCCCTCCCCCAACATTCCCTGAACCTTCGGGGTCCTTGTGACCTGGCCAGAACATGGTTTGCAAAAAGAGTGCCGCTCAGAGGTAAAACAAACCAAAACAACCCTATATTCGTAACCATCGACTTTTCTGATTTTCAAAATATTTTTAAAATAAAAATATTGTCACTGTACTTCATCAGGTGTCACGTTTTTAACAACTGAGTCACTGTTAACGATGTTCACTGTGAGTGTAGTTTAGAAAGATGTGGGTGTAGGTCAACATCAACGGAAGTAATTCACCATCTCTTGCGACATTTTTACGACATAAAACTGTTTTCCGGTCTCCGTTTCAACATCTGTTTTGTCTCTCACATTTGGGGCGGGGGTGGCTCAGTTGGTAGCGCGCCAGGCTCGTAATCTGTAGTTCCCAGGTTCGAGTCCCAGCTGGATCAATGTTGAGATTTATCTCCACAAAATTCCCTGCCCTGCCCACGGTCAGTAGGGGACACCGATGGGCTTGGAAAGGCCGCCGTCCGTCGGATGGGACGTTAAGCCGTGGCCCCGTGTGCGGGAGAGCCATACCCTGTGCACGTTAAAGAACACGCTGGATGGCCTTGACGGGAGGCTACCATCTGTCTCCCAACAGCTGTTCCAGTGGGTCCCCTCCCCCAACCTTTTCTGAGCCTTCGGGGTCCATGTGACCTGGCCATTTAGCCCATGGTGTGCAAAAATTGCCGCTCAGAGGTAAAACAACCCAACCCAACTCTCTCACACTTCGGAGATATTTACTGATCTAAGAATTGGGCGTCAGTTAGATCAACTAGAACGGTCAGTAGGGGACACCGATGGGTTTGGAAAGGCCGCCGTCCGTCGGATGGGACGTTAAGCCGTGGCTCCGTGTAAGTTAAAGGACACGTTGGATTACCTTGACGGGAGTCTGCCATCTGTCTCCCAATAGCTGTTCCAGTGGGTCGCATTCCCCCAACCTTCTCTGAGCTTTCGGGGTCCTTGTGACCTAGCCATAACTAAGAGGGTTGGGTTGTTTTACCTCTGAGCGGCACTTTTTTGCACACCATGGGCTACATGGCTAGGTCATAAGGACCCCAAAGGCTCAGAGAAGGTTGGATACCCATTGGAACAGCTGTTGGGAGACAGATGGTAGCCTCCCGTCAAGACCATTCAACGTGTTCTTTAACGTTGGATTGTTTTACTTCTGAGCAGCACTTTTTTGCACAACATGGGCTAAATGGCCAGGTCACAAGGACCCCGAAGGCCCAGAGAAGGTTGGACTAGGGGACCCACTGGAACAGCTGTTGGGAGACAGATGATAACCTCCCGTCAAGGCCATCCAGCGTGTTTTTAACGTGCACAGGGTATGGCTCTCCCACACACGGATCACCGCTTAACGTCCCATCCTATGGACGGCGGCCTTTCCAAGCCCATCGGTGTCCCCTACTGACCGTGGGAAGGGCAGGGAAATTTTGCGGAGATAAATCTCAACGCTGATCCAGCTGGGACTCGAACCTGGGAACTGCAGATTACGAGCCTGGCGAGCTACCGACTGAGCCACCCCCGCCCCCGTTATTAGAGGAAATCTCTGCCTTTACTATTGATTCACTCCCGGCAAAGTCTTTTTGTTAAGTTTTTGATTGATTGTTATTCTATCAAATCAAATCTAATGACATTAAAATCATTTTTATCCGAATGATCTTGATAAAAAAAAATCTTAAAAATAAAGTGATCCATTGGTTAAACTCAAATTCTATCTTTCAGATGACATCGCCCCCTTCTCGAATTTTAACCCCCCCCCCTCTTTAAGTAAACTCCTCATTTGATGGAAATCGACGGAGATTGCATCATTTGTTACAATCTGCCAATCAACGAAGTCGCCGAAGTATGACAATCTGCGAAGCAAAACTACTAACAGATGTTGTGGTCAAATTAGATGTGGCAACATCTGCGTGGTTATGCAATTCCTTAGTTCATAAAATTGGGGCGGGGGTGGCTCAGTCGGTAGCGCGCCAGGCTCGTAATCTGCAGTTCCCAGTTTCGAGTGCCAGCTGGGTCACCGTTGAGATTTATCTCCGCAAAACTCCCCGTCCTGCCGACGGTCAGTAGGGGACACCGATGGGCTTGAAAAGGTCACAATCAGTCGGATGGGACATTAAGCAGTGGCCCCGTGTGTGGGAGAGACATACCCTGAGCACATTAAAGAACACGCTAGATGGCTTTTACGGAAGGCTACCATCTATCTCCCAACAGCAGTTCTAGTGGGTCCCCTCTCCCAACATTCTCTGAGCCTTCTGGGTCCTTGTGATCTGGCCATTTAGCCCATGGTGTGCAGAAAAGTGCCGCTCAGAGATAAAACATCCCAACATTAAAGAACACGCTAGATGGCCTTGACGGGAAGCTATCTGTCTCCCAACACCTGTTCCAGTCTGTCCCCTCCCCCAACATTCTCTGAGCCTTCCGGGTCCATGTGACCTGCCCATTTAGCCCATGGTGTGCAAAAAAGTGCTGCTCAGAGGTAAAACAACCCAATGTTAAAGAACACGCTTGGTGGCCTTGACGGGAGGCTACCATCTGTCTTCCAACAGCTATTCCAGTGGGTCCCCTCCCCCAACCTTCTCTGAGCCTTCCGGGTCCATGTGACCTGCCCATTTAGCCCATGGTGTGCAAAAAAGTGTCGCTCAGAGGTAAAACAACCCAATGTTAAAGAACACGCTGGGTGGCCTTGACGGGAGGCTACCATCTGTCTCCCAACAGCTATTCCAGTGGGTCCCCTCCCCCAACCTTCTCTGAGCCTTCCGGGTCCATGTGACCTGCCCATTTAGCCCATGGTGTGCAAAAAAGTGCCGCTCAGAGGTAAAACAACCCAATGTTAAAGAACACGCTGGGTGGCCTTGACGGGAGGCTACCATCTGTCTCCCAACAGCTGTTCCAGTGGGTCCCCTCCCCCAACCTTTTCTGAGCCTTTCGGGTCCATGTGACCTGCCCATTTAGCCAATGGTGTGCAAAAAAGTGCCGCTCAGAGGTAAAACAACCCAATGTTAAAGAACACGCTGGGTGGCCTTGACGGGAGGCTACCATCTGTCTCCCAACAGCTATTCCAGTGGGTCCCCTCCCCCAACCTTCTCTGAGCCTTCCGGGTCCATGTCACGTGCCCATTTAGCCCATGGTGTGAAAAAAAGTGCCGCTCAGAGGTAAAACAACCCAATGTTAAAGAACACGCTGGGTGGCCTTGACGGGAGGCTACCATCTGTCTCCCAACAGCTGTTCCAGTGGGTCCCCTCCCCTAACCTTCTCTGAGCCTTTCGGGTCCATGTGATCTGCCCATTTAGCCCATGGTGTGCAAAAAAGTGCCGCTCAGAGGTAAAACAACCCAACCCAACCCTAGCACTGATTTTGTTTGGGAAGACTGCGAGACTGCGCAGTAGATGCTTTGAGAGTTGTCATGTATCATATGCTGATTCAAGCCCAGATCTCGAAGAAAAAAAAGAAAGAAAAGTGGGGGGGAAGTGACGCAATTGATCAGGAAATAGTAATAGAGGGCGGGGAAGGGTTGGGTTGTTTTACCTCTGAGTAGCACTTTTTTCCACACCATGGGCTAAATGCCCAGGTCACATGGACCCCGAAGGCTCAGAGAAGGTTGTGGGAGGGGACCCACTGGAACAGTTGTTTGGGAGGCAGATGGTAGCCTCCCGTCAAGGCCATCCAGCGTGTTCTTTAACGTTGGGTTGTTTTACCTCTGAGCGGCACTTTTATGCCCAAAATGGGCTAAATGGCCAGGTCACAAGGACTCCGAAGGCTCAGAGATGGTTGGGGGAGGGGACCCACTGGAACAGCTGTTGGGAGACAGATGGTAGTCTCCCGTCAAGGCCATCCAGCGTGTTCTTTAACGTGCACAGGGGATGGCTCTCCCGTACACGGAGCCACGGCTTAACGTCCCATTCGACGGACGGCGGTCTTTTCAAGCTCATCGGTGTCCTCTACTGACCGTGGACCGGGCGGGAAAGAAGCAAGAGACAGTATAACGTTTTTCTTTACGTATTAAAAGTCTTTAAAATATTTGTTTTAAAATGAATGAAAGTAATGGAAAACTGTTTTGACAACTGCAGCTAGTTTCAAACCAGAATTGAAAGATTGGGTTTTTTTGGGTTGTTTAACGTCTGAGTTTGTTTTTTAACCCAATCGGCTATGATAGAGAGATAAGAGAAATAAAACGAAAAAGATGGAAAGAAACAAAGAGAGAGAAAGTAGATAGAAAGAAGGAAAACATGCAGAAAGGGGGGAGAGGGTAAAATGGAAAGAAAAAGATCGAGAAAAAAAGAAGTTAAGAGATAGAAAAACATAAAGAAATTAACAAATAGAGAGATAAACAAAAGATAGAGAAGGGAACAAAAAGAGATTGAAAGAGAGAAAACAAGAAAGGGAAAGAAAGAATCTAAAAGATAGAAAGAGAAAGAAAAAGAAATAATTTGAGAGATAAGGAAAGAAAAGAAAGAATTTGAGAGATGAAGAAACGGAAATAAATTAACAGATAAAAAGGGAAAGAAAATATAGAGGAACAGAAAAATTTTAAGCAACAGAAGAGAAACCAAAAGATATTATAAAAATTAAGAAAAAAAAAGAGGTCGAAAGAGAAACAGCAAGAAAGAGAAAGAAAGAAGCTAAAAGATAGAAAGAGAAAGAGAGAAAAAGAATTTAAGTGATAAAGGAACGGAAAGAAATTCGATAAAAAGGGAAAGAAAATATAGAGAAAAGGAAAAAAATTAAACGACAGAAAAAAAATAAAAGAAATTAAAAAATTAAGAAAACAAAGAGAAACTGAAAAAAAATAGAGATAGAAAGAAAAAATATAACAGATTGATACACAAAGCGAAATTAAAAATTAGAGAAAAAACAGAAAGAGACAGACAGAATAACAGAAAGAGGGGCTGAAAGGAAATTAAGAAGTAAAAAGAGAAACGGAAAGAATATAAAAGAAATAAAAAAGAAACAAAGAGAGAAAGAGAGAGAGAACGAACGATGCGAAAGAAAGAATCTGACAGAGAGAGAAACAAGAAGAAATTTATAAAGTGGGAAACGGAAAAGACAGAGAAAAGGAAACAGAAATAAAGGATTTGAGAGGTAGAAAAACGGAAAGAAATTAACAAATAAAAAAGGAAAGAAAAAGAAACGGAAAAGATTTTAAGAAATAGAGATAAAAAGTAAAAGATAGAGAGAGGGAAAGATAGAGAGAGGATAGATAGAGAGAGAAGGAAAACATGCAGAAAGGGGGGAGAGGGTAAAATGGAAAGAAAAAGATCGAGAAAAAAAGAAGTTAAGAGATAGAAAAACATAAAGAAATTAACAAATAGAGAGATAAACAAAAGATAGAGAAGGGAACAAAAAGAGATTGAAAGAGAGAAAACAAGAAAGAGAAAGAAAGAATCTAAAAGATAGAAAGAGAAAGAAAAAGAAATAATTTGAGAGATAAGGAAAGAAAAGAAAGAATTTGGGAGATGAATTAAGAGAAAAAAATCCAGATAAACAACAAAAAAGAGAAATAGATAAAATTTAAAATGGAAAAAGATAAACTAGAAGAATTTAAGAGGTAGAGGTAAAAACAGAAAACGTAAAGAAATAGAAAGAAATTAAGAGCTAGAAAGAGAGAAATTAACAAGTAGAAAGAGAAATAGAAAGATTTTAATAGACTGATAAAAATGAAAGAAAGTTCGTGCTTGTAAACAGAAAAATAGATAGGCGCATACATTTAAAAAAACAATTATAATGTTAAAAAAAACCCATTTTTGATTTCAGCGATGACATCTCAAAAATACTGCTGAACGAAAAAAAAATAAATCTGACGACCGATTTTCTTAAATCCCCCGTCGTAATAGTTTTTCGGTATTTCCTCATCATGAGCAATTGAAAATAAAATAAAAAAAAATAAAACTATTTTTAAAACAGCAAAAGAACACTTTCATAATCATCTGCTCCATGGGAAAACGAAACGAACACGATCCACCGAGGTCGACTTCCTTTTTCGCAGAGGGGTGTGGACCTAACCCCTCCCACCTTGGGTTGCTGACGTGTTTCAGTTGCCTCTTGTGGGCGGAACATTATTGGCGGCCAGAAAAAAAAATCCAAGCGTTTGGTCACGTGTTTCTCGGAACCCGTGGCCATTTATTTACGTTTAATACTTAACTCCGCAGACGGATTCCTCCGCTTCACAATGGTTAGAGCAGGAACCCGAATTACAGTGATCTTTAAGTTGTAGTCATTACGCAAGATAATGAAGTGGACACAATGTTGGAACTGGAGAACGCAACGGCTGCTGGAGATCGTTTTTCGAGATTTTTGATGCGGGCCTTAGTCTTTTTCTTTTATTTCTTTCAGTGGATGATTATCCATATCTGATTCCAGAGATCCATGGAAGTACCCGAGGCAGTTAAGATGATCCTGGCAAGAATATTAATGATCTTACAGACGCAACAGACTTTTGTTTTCGATTCAGTAACGTTATGTTCGGGAAAAAAAAAACGTACAGTCGCTCAAAAAAAATTTTCCGAACACTATGGTTGATTACAGAATTTAGAAAAAATATCTGCCAACGATTTTTTTTTTTAGAAATTAGTAATCTGGAAACCTTCGTGTACAGTCGTTCAAATAAATATCCGAACACTATGGTTGATTACAGAATTTAGAAAAAATATCTGCCAACGATTTTTTTTTTTAGAAATTAGTAATCTGGAAACCTTCGTGTACAGTCGTTCAAATAAATATCCGAACACTATGGTTGATTACAGAATTCAGAAAAAATATCTGGCAACGATTTTTTTTTAGAAATTAGTTTTCTGGCAACCTTTCTGTACAGTCGTTCAGATAAATATCCGAACACTATGGTTGATTACAGAATTCAGAAAAAATATCTGGCAACGATTTTTGTTAGAAATCAGTTATCTGGCAACCTTCGTGTTCACGTAGGTTGCCAGATCGCTAATTTCTAAAAAAAAATCGTTGTCAGATATTTTTTCTGAAACCAAAAAAGGAACTGGCAACCAAAAAAGGTTGCCAGATCGCCAATTAGCGATCTGGCAACCTTCGTGAACACGAAGGTTGCCAGATAACTGATTTCTAACAAAAATCGCTGCCAGATATTTTCTCTGAATTCTGTAATCAACCATAGTGTTCGGATATTTTTTTTTTGAGCGACTGTAAGCTTATTCTTGTTCATTCGAAGTTATTTTACGACTTATTTTTTTGCTATAATGTTCGATCGGAAATAAACTGAAGGGTGTAACGGAACTTGCCTAATTTCCTGTTTAGAGCTGTTAATATAAATAATAATTGCGTAGCGACTGAGGAAACTATGAGCGTGCGCAGTTGATGCTTCGATAGCGCTTACAGATCATGGTGAGACTGCCAGATTGGGTTGTTTTACCTCTCAGCGGGGGTGGCTCAGACGGTAGCGCGCCAGGCTCGTAATCTGTAGTTCCCAGGTTCGAGTCCCAGCTGGGTCAGCGTTGAGATTTATCTCCGCAAAATTCATCGCACTGCCCACGGACAGTAGGGGACAACGATGGGCTTGAAAAGGCCGCCGTACGTCGTATGGGACGTTAAGCCGTGGCTCCGTGTGCGGGAGAGCCATACCCTGTGCACGTTAAAGAACACGCTGGATGGCCTTGACGGGAGGCTACCATCTGTCTCCCAACAGCTGTTCCAGTGGGTCCCCTCCCCCAACCTTCTCTGAGCCTTCGGGGTCCATGTGACCTGGCCATTTAGCCCATAGTGTGCAAAAAAGTGCCGCTCAGAGGTAAAACAACCCAACAACCCAACCTCACAGGGGCATTATTTTGCATATAAAGGCTTAATATCCAGCCCACAAGGACCCCGAAGGGTCAGAGAATGTTGGGGGAGGGGTCCCACTGGAACAGCTGTTAGGAAACAGATGGTAACCTCCCGTCAAGGCCACCCAGCGTGTTCTTTAAAGTTGGATTCTTTTACCTCTGAGCGGCACATTTTTTTGCACACCATGGGCTAAATAGCCCAGGGGTCACAAGGTCCCCGTGTGCTCAGAGGTTGGGGAGGGGACCCACTGGATAGCTGTTAGGAGACAGATGGTAGCCTCCCGTCAAGGCCATCCAGCGTATTCTTTAACATACAAAAGGTATGGCTCTCTCACGCATACGGAGCCACGGATTAACGTTCCATCCGACGGGAGACTGCCTTTCCAAGCATATCGTTATCCAATACAGAGGTGGGGGAGTTTTGTGGAAATAAATCTCAACGCTGACCCAGCTGAGACTCGAACCTGGGAACTGCAGATTACGAGCCAGACACGCTACCGACTGAGCCAGTAATTGTCAGGTCCTATGATAAATCAGAATTATCTCAGATTTGATACTCTGCGCATGCGCCTAGTCTCCTCTTAGAGCTCGAGTTAAGCCACTGGTCGTCATTCGATGTTTTGATGAACAGCTTTAAAATACACTATATTGCAAAACGTGTCCGGAAATCTTCATGTTAAGTGAACGAATAGCCACATTCAAATTTACCTAATTTTGAAAATAAAGCTTTTTACGGAAAAAAGTCATTAGACATAACTTGAAGATCTCGGTCAGAGCTCTCTAAATCTCTATTTTCTATAATATTAATCTAATATTTAAAGAGTTATGGAAGCTGAAACATTTAACACTATATTTCAAAAAGTGTCCGGACACTTTCATGCTAAGTGAACGAATAGCCACATTCAAATCTACCTAACTTTGAAAATAAGCTTTTTATGGAAAAAGTCACTAAACATAAATTGACAATCTCGGTCAGAGCTCTCTAAATCTCTATTTTCTATAATATTAATCTAATATTTAAAGAGTTATGGAAGCTGAAACATTTAACACTATATTTCAAAAAGTGTCCGGACACTTTCATGCTAAGTGAACGAATAGCCACATTCAAATCTACCTAACTTTGAAAATAAGCTTTTTATGGAAAAAGTCACTAAACATAAATTGACAATCTCGGTCAGAGCTCTCTAAATCTCTATTTTCTATAATATTAATCTAATATTTAAAGAGTTATGGAAGCTGAAACATTTAACACTATATTTCAGAAAGTGTCCGGACACTTTCATGTTAAGTGAACGAATAGCCACATTCAAATCTACCTAACTTTGAAAATAAGCTTTTTATGGAAAAAGTCACTAAACATAAATTGACAATCTCGGTCAGAGCTCTCTAAATCTCTATTTTCTATAATATTAATCTAATATTTAAAGAGTTATGGAAGCTGAAACATTTAACACTATATTTCAAAAAGTGTCCGGACACTTTCATGCTAAGTGAACGAATAGCCACATTCAAATCTACCTAACTTTGAAAATAAGCTTTTTATGGAAAAAGTCACTAAACATAAATTGACAATCTCGGTCAGAGCTCTCTAAATCTCTATTTTCTATAATATTAATCTAATATTTAAAGAGTTATGGAAGCTGAAACATTTAACACTATATTTCAGAAAGTGTCCGGACACTTTCATGTTAAGTGAACGAATAGCCACATTCAAATCTACCTAACTTTGAAAATAAGCTTTTTATGGAAAAAGTCACTAAACATAAATTGACAATCTCGATCAGAGCTCTCTAAATCTCTATTTTCTATAATATTAATCTAATATTTAAAGAGTTATGGAAGCTGAAACATTTAACACTATATTTCAGAAAGTGTCCGGACACTTTCATGTTAAGTGAACGAATAGCCACATTCAAATCTACCTAACTTTGAAAATAAGCTTTTTATGGAAAAAGTCACTAAACATAAATTGACAATCTCGGTCAGAGCTCTCTAAATCTCTATTTTCTATAATATTAATCTAATATTTAAAGAGTTATGGAAGCTGAAACATTTAACACTATATTTCAAAAAGTGTCCGGACACTTTCATGCTAAGTGAACGAATAGCCACATTCAAATCTACCTAACTTTGAAAATAAGCTTTTTATGGAAAAAGTCACTAAACATAAATTGACAATCTCGGTCAGAGCTCTCTAAATCTCTATTTTCTATAATATTAATCTAATATTTAAAGAGTTATGGAAGCTGAAACATTTAACACTATATTTCAAAAAGTGTCCGGACACTTTCATGCTAAGTGAACGAATAGCCACATTCAAATCTACCTAACTTTGAAAATAAGCTTTTTATGGAAAAAGTCACTAAACATAAATTGACAATCTCGGTCAGAGCTCTCTAAATCTCTATTTTCTATAATATTAATCTAATATTTAAAGAGTTATGGAAGCTGAAACATTTAACACTATATTTCAGAAAGTGTCCGGACACTTTCATGTTAAGTGAACGAATAGCCACATTCAAATCTACCTAACTTTGAAAATAAGCTTTTTATGGAAAAAGTCACTAAACATAAATTGACAATCTCGGTCAGAGCTCTCTAAATCTCTATTTTCTATAATATTAATCTAATATTTAAAGAGTTATGGAAGCTGAAACATTTAACACTATATTTCAAAAAGTGTCCGGACACTTTCATGCTAAGTGAACGAATAGCCACATTCAAATCTACCTAACTTTGAAAATAAGCTTTTTATGGAAAAAGTCACTAAACATAAATTGACAATCTCGGTCAGAGCTCTCTAAATCTCTATTTTCTATAATATTAATCTAATATTTAAAGAGTTATGGAAGCTGAAACATTTAACACTATATTTCAGAAAGTGTCCGGACACTTTCATGTTAAGTGAACGAATAGCCACATTCAAATCTACCTAACTTTGAAAATAAGCTTTTTATGGAAAAAGTCACTAAACATAAATTGACAATCTCGATCAGAGCTCTCTAAATCTCTATTTTCTATAATATTAATCTAATATTTAAAGAGTTATGGAAGCTGAAACATTTAACACTATATTTCAGAAAGTGTCCGGACACTTTCATGTTAAGTGAACGAATAGCCACATTCAAATCTACCTAACTTTGAAAATAAGCTTTTTATGGAAAAAGTCACTAAACATAAATTGACAATCTCGGTCAGAGCTCTCTAAATCTCTATTTTCTATAATATTAATCTAATATTTAAAGAGTTATGGAAGCTGAAACATTTAACACTATATTTCAAAAAGTGTCCGGACACTTTCATGCTAAGTGAACGAATAGCCACATTCAAATCTACCTAACTTTGAAAATAAGCTTTTTATGGAAAAAGTCACTAAACATAAATTGACAATCTCGGTCAGAGCTCTCTAAATCTCTATTTTCTACAATATTAATCTAATATTTAAAGAGTTATGGAAGCTGAAACATTTAACACTATATTTCAGAAAGTGTCCGGACACTTTCATGTTAAGTGAACGAATAGCCACATTCAAATCTACCTAACTTTGAAAATAAGCTTTTTATGGAAAAAGTCACTAAACATAAATTGACAATCTCGGTCAGAGCTCTCTAAATCTCTATTTTCTATAATATTAATCTAATATTTAAAGAGTTATGGAAGCTGAAACATTTAACACTATATTTCAAAAAGTGTCCGGACACTTTCATGCTAAGTGAACGAATAGCCACATTCAAATCTACCTAACTTTGAAAATAAGCTTTTTATGGAAAAAGTCACTAAACATAAATTGACAATCTCGGTCAGAGCTCTCTAAATCTCTATTTTCTATAATATTAATCTAATATTTAAAGAGTTATGGAAGCTGAAACATTTAACACTATATTTCAGAAAGTGTCCGGACACTTTCATGTTAAGTGAACGAATAGCCACATTCAAATCTACCTAACTTTGAAAATAAGCTTTTTATGGAAAAAGTCACTAAACATAAATTGACAATCTCGATCAGAGCTCTCTAAATCTCTATTTTCTATAATATTAATCTAATATTTAAAGAGTTATGGAAGCTGAAACATTTAACACTATATTTCAGAAAGTGTCCGGACACTTTCATGTTAAGTGAACGAATAGCCACATTCAAATCTACCTAACTTTGAAAATAAGCTTTTTATGGAAAAAGTCACTAAACATAAATTGACAATCTCGGTCAGAGCTCTCTAAATCTCTATTTTCTATAATATTAATCTAATATTTAAAGAGTTATGGAAGCTGAAACATTTAACACTATATTTCAAAAAGTGTCCGGACACTTTCATGCTAAGTGAACGAATAGCCACATTCAAATCTACCTAACTTTGAAAATAAGCTTTTTATGGAAAAAGTCACTAAACATAAATTGACAATCTCGGTCAGAGCTTTCTAAATCTCTATTTTCTATAATATTAATCTAATATTTAAAGAGTTATGGAAGCTGAAACATTTAACACTATATTTCAGAAAGTGTCCGGACACTTTCATGTTAAGTGAACGAATAGCCACATTCAAATCTACCTAACTTTGAAAATAAGCTTTTTATGGAAAAAGTCACTAAACATAAATTGACAATCTCGATCAGAGCTCTCTAAATCTCTATTTTCTATAATATTAATCTAATATTTAAAGAGTTATGGAAGCTGAAACATTTAACACTATATTTCAGAAAGTGTCCGGACACTTTCATGTTAAGTGAACGAATAGCCACATTCAAATCTACCTAACTTTGAAAATAAGCTTTTTATGGAAAAAGTCACTAAACATAAATTGACAATCTCGGTCAGAGCTCTCTAAATCTCTATTTTCTATAATATTAATCTAATATTTAAAGAGTTATGGAAGCTGAAACATTTAACACTATATTTCAAAAAGTGTCCGGACACTTTCATGCTAAGTGAACGAATAGCCACATTCAAATCTACCTAACTTTGAAAATAAGCTTTTTATGGAAAAAGTCACTAAACATAAATTGACAATCTCGGTCAGAGCTCTCTAAATCTCTATTTTCTATAATATTAATCTAATATTTAAAGAGTTATGGAAGCTGAAACATTTAACACTATATTTCAGAAAGTGTCCGGACACTTTCATGTTAAGTGAACGAATAGCCACATTCAAATCTACCTAACTTTGAAAATAAGCTTTTTATGGAAAAAGTCACTAAACATAAATTGACAATCTCGATCAGAGCTCTCTAAATCTCTATTTTCTATAATATTAATCTAATATTTAAAGAGTTATGGAAGCTGAAACATTTAACACTATATTTCAGAAAGTGTCCGGACACTTTCATGTTAAGTGAACGAATAGCCACATTCAAATCTACCTAACTTTGAAAATAAGCTTTTTATGGAAAAAGTCACTAAACATAAATTGACAATCTCGATCAGAGCTCTCTAAATCTCTATTTTCTATAATATTAATCTAATATTTAAAGAGTTATGGAAGCTGAAACATTTAACACTATATTTCAAAAAGTGTCCGGACACTTTCATGCTAAGTGAACGAATAGCCACATTCAAATCTACCTAACTTTGAAAATAAGCTTTTTATGGAAAAAGTCACTAAACATAAATTGACAATCTCGGTCAGAGCTCTCTAAATCTCTATTTTCTATAATATTAATCTAATATTTAAAGAGTTATGGAAGCTGAAACATTTAACATTATATATTTCAGAAAGTGTCCGGACACTTTCATGTTAAGTGAACGAATAGCCACATTCAAATCTACCTAACTTTGAAAATAAGCTTTTTATGGAAAAAGTCACTAAACATAAATTGACAATCTCGATCAGAGCTCTCTAAATCTCTATTTTCTATAATATTAATCTAATATTTAAAGAGTTATGGAAGCTGAAACATTTAACACTATATTTCAAAAAGTGTCCGGACACTTTCATGTTAAGTGAACGAATAGCCACATTCAAATCTACCTAACTTTGAAAATAAGCTTTTTATGGAAAAAGTCACTAAACATAAATTGACAATCTCGGTCAGAGCTCTCTAAATCTCTATTTTCTATAATATTAATCTAATATTTAAAGAGTTATGGAAGCTGAAACATTTAACACTATATTTCAAAAAGTGTCCGGACACTTTCATGTTAAGTGAACGAATAGCCACATTCAAATCTACCTAACTTTGAAAATAAGCTTTTTATGGAAAAAGTCACTAAACATAAATTGACAATCTCGATCAGAGCTCTCTAAATCTCTATTTTCTATAATATTAATCTAATATTTAAAGAGTTATGGAAGCTGAAACATTTAACACTATATTTCAGAAAGTGTCCGGACACTTTCATGTTAAGTGAACGAATAGCCACATTCAAATCTACCTAACTTTGAAAATAAGCTTTTTATGGAAAAAGTCACTAAACATAAATTGACAATCTCGGTCAGAGCTCTCTAAATCTCTATTTTCTATAATATTAATCTAATATTTAAAGAGTTATGGAAGCTGAAACATTTAACACTATATTTCAAAAAGTGTCCGGACACTTTCATGCTAAGTGAACGAATAGCCACATTCAAATCTACCTAACTTTGAAAATAAGCTTTTTATGGAAAAAGTCACTAAACATAAATTGACAATCTCGGTCAGAGCTCTCTAAATCTCTATTTTCTATAATATTAATCTAATATTTAAAGAGTTATGGAAGCTGAAACATTTAACACTATATTTCAGAAAGTGTCCGGACACTTTCATGTTAAGTGAACGAATAGCCACATTCAAATCTACCTAACTTTGAAAATAAGCTTTTTATGGAAAAAGTCACTAAACATAAATTGACAATCTCGGTCAGAGCTCTCTAAATCTCTATTTTCTATAATATTAATCTAATATTTAAAGAGTTATGGAAGCTGAAACATTTAACACTATATTTCAAAAAGTGTCCGGACACTTTCATGCTAAGTGAACGAATAGCCACATTCAAATCTACCTAACTTTGAAAATAAGCTTTTTATGGAAAAAGTCACTAAACATAAATTGACAATCTCGGTCAGAGCTCTCTAAATCTCTATTTTCTATAATATTAATCTAATATTTAAAGAGTTATGGAAGCTGAAACATTTAACACTATATTTCAGAAAGTGTCCGGACACTTTCATGTTAAGTGAACGAATAGCCACATTCAAATCTACCTAACTTTGAAAATAAGCTTTTTATGGAAAAAGTCACTAAACATAAATTGACAATCTCGATCAGAGCTCTCTAAATCTCTATTTTCTATAATATTAATCTAATATTTAAAGAGTTATGGAAGCTGAAACATTTAACACTATATTTCAGAAAGTGTCCGGACACTTTCATGTTAAGTGAACGAATAGCCACATTCAAATCTACCTAACTTTGAAAATAAGCTTTTTATGGAAAAAGTCACTAAACATAAATTGACAATCTCGGTCAGAGCTCTCTAAATCTCTATTTTCTATAATATTAATCTAATATTTAAAGAGTTATGGAAGCTGAAACATTTAACACTATATTTCAAAAAGTGTCCGGACACTTTCATGCTAAGTGAACGAATAGCCACATTCAAATCTACCTAACTTTGAAAATAAGCTTTTTATGGAAAAAGTCACTAAACATAAATTGACAATCTCGGTCAGAGCTCTCTAAATCTCTATTTTCTATAATATTAATCTAATATTTAAAGAGTTATGGAAGCGGAAACATTTAACACTATATTTCAGAAAGTGTCCGGACACTTTCATGTTAAGTGAACGAATAGCCACATTCAAATCTACCTAACTTTGAAAATAAGCTTTTTATGGAAAAAGTCACTAAACATAAATTGACAATCTCGATCAGAGCTCTCTAAATCTCTATTTTCTATAATATTAATCTAATATTTAAAGAGTTATGGAAGCTGAAACATTTAACACTATATTTCAGAAAGTGTCCGGACACTTTCATGTTAAGTGAACGAATAGCCACATTCAAATCTACCTAACTTTGAAAATAAGCTTTTTATGGAAAAAGTCACTAAACATAAATTGACAATCTCGGTCAGAGCTCTCTAAATCTCTATTTTCTATAATATTAATCTAATATTTAAAGAGTTATGGAAGCTGAAACATTTAACACTATATTTCAGAAAGTGTCCGGACACTTTCATGTTAAGTGAACGAATAGCCACATTCAAATCTACCTAACTTTGAAAATAAGCTTTTTATGGAAAAAGTCACTAAACATAAATTGACAATCTCGATCAGAGCTCTCTAAATCTCTATTTTCTATAATATTAATCTAATATTTAAAGAGTTATGGAAGCGGAAACATTTAACACTATATTTCAGAAAGTGTCCGGACACTTTCATGTTAAGTGAACGAATAGCCACATTCAAATCTACCTAACTTTGAAAATAAGCTTTTTATGGAAAAAGTCACTAAACATAAATTGACAATCTCGATCAGAGCTCTCTAAATCTCTATTTTCTATAATATTAATCTAATATTTAAAGAGTTATGGAAGCTGAAACATTTAACACTATATTTCAGAAAGTGTCCGGACACTTTCATGTTAAGTGAACGAATAGCCACATTCAAATCTACCTAACTTTGAAAATAAGCTTTTTATGGAAAAAGTCACTAAACATAAATTGACAATCTCGGTCAGAGCTCTCTAAATCTCTATTTTCTATAATATTAATCTAATATTTAAAGAGTTATGGAAGCTGAAACATTTAACACTATATTTCAGAAAGTGTCCGGACACTTTCATGTTAAGTGAACGAATAGCCACATTCAAATCTACCTAACTTTGAAAATAAGCTTTTTATGGAAAAAGTCACTAAACATAAATTGACAATCTCGATCAGAGCTCTCTAAATCTCTATTTTCTATAATATTAATCTAATATTTAAAGAGTTATGGAAGCTGAAACATTTAACACTATATTGCAAAAAGTGTCCGGACACTTTCATGTTAAGTGAACAAATAGCCACATTCAAATCTACCTAACTTTGGAAATAAAGCTTTTTACGGAAAAAAAGTGACTGGACATAAAATGAAGATCTCGGTCAGAGTTCTCTAAATCTCTATTTTCTATAATATTAATCTAATATTTAAAGAGTTATGGAAGGTGAAACAGAAACTTTTAAGAGTAGAGAAGCTGAAACAGAAACTTTTAAGAGTAGAGAAGCTGAAACATTTAAGTGAAACGTTTGCTAATTTTGAAAATTTATTTCGAAAAGTTAAATCACAACTGCTATAACAAGTTGTTCGCAATATAAATGCGATATTTGAATTTTGTGTAAGAATTTTTGAAGTTTTCATCAACTTGGGGGGAAAATGTTTTGGAAGTATGATATAACACCTGTTGTTAAATATTATAGCTTCTTTAACTCTTTAAATATTAATGTTATAGAAAATAGAGATTTAGAAAGTTCTGACTGAGATCTTCAATTTGTCTACTGACGTTTTTCTGTAAAAAGCTTTATTTTCAAAGTTAGGTAGCTTTGAATATGGCTATTCGTTCACTTAACGTGGAAGTTTCAGGACACTTTTTGAAATATACTGCATATTCCTCTACCAAATATTGTGTATCAAACATTAACTCTTTGTCGGATATCGAGTGATTGTTACCGCCACAAAGTTTCGCAATCTGACAATAATTTTTATTTAGATTTTTATGAATTGTTACTCGTCTCCAGAACGTTTTTTGTTTCTTTCGTTAAACAAAATTATTTGAAAAACTAATTTATACTTATTGATTGGTTGTTGCGTGTAGTTCGCGCAACTTCCGTTTCCGTAAACCACAAGATCCATAAAATATCCATAGGATATCTAAGATGTATATAGATGGCTCATAGATATCCATAAGACATCATTTTGGATAATCTCTAGATATTATGGTTTTGTGCATAGCTGTCGTTTTCGTTTCAAAGTAACAGTTTTTGTCGATATTCGAATCTGGTAGATTTTTGCACATTTTTTTTTTAAATAAAATCCCCACAACTATTAAGAAATAAAAAACGAAAGTTCGTACTACCATTTGAAAAAAACCCTCGAACAAACAAAAGAAAAAAATTCCCACGAAATCCCTCTTGCGTTTCAGATGAAAAGATCCCTCAAAAAATTAGGACAAAACACTCTTCTGAATTTGAAATGGGAAGAGATGCATTAAAAGAGAAGTGGGGGGGGGGGAGATTCGAATGAAAGCTCACCCTCCTCTGAAAAAATGGTGAAAAAGTCTCTTTGAAAGTCCTCCTGCATTTGAAATGAAAAGATCCCTTTACCCCCCAAAAAAAGTTCATACGAAATAGGGTTACCATACGTCCTCTAAAATGAGGACATACCCTTCTTTTTTGCTTCATGTCCTCCCAGAATTTTTGGAAACATATACGTCCTTCATTTTATATAAATTCATAACTTGTTTTAAACTAAAATTAAAGCATTGTTTTTTTTCGTGCTTTCCTTTTTTAAATTTCTTGAACCCATGAACTTACGGAAAATGGAAATCGTGAGCTTTTTTAATATAATTAAAAAATGATGAAAATTAATATTTTTTTTGTACGTACAAGAAGGTTGCCAGATCACTAATTTCTAAAAAAAAATGTTGCCAGATATTTTTTCTGAATTTTGTAATCAACCAGAGTGTTTGGATAATTTCTTGAGCGTCTGTACTTAAAGGAACCTTAAAAAAAATTTATTTTATTTCACAAATTGAAAGCATGTCCTCCTTTGTCCTCCATTCCATTTTTTGTCCTCCTTTGTCCTCCATTCCATTTTTTGTCCTCCTTTTATAACACTGGCATCTGGTAACCTTACTATGAAAGCTCACGTGCATTTCAAACGAAATTTATAAATGTGGGTGGAAGGACCCACGAAAGTCTTTCTGCTTTGCAACAAAAAGATCCACCAAAAAAAAAGACGGAGAAAAAAAATTCTTACGAATTCCTTTCTGCATTTGAAATGAAAAGATTTCCCACCCAATCCACCCCCCCCCCCTCCTAAAAAAAAGGGGAGGGAGACCCTAGAAAAGCAGCAGAAAGGCGTTTCCTCCCATCGAACCAAGAATCCTCTACCGGTTCCTTGACAACGTTTTTAATCGTCGGTGCTCCAGTTCTGCTGTCAGCCTCTACGAAAACCCACCAGTCCTCAGCATAGATTAACCTTGAATTTCTTAAACGCCTCCATTAAAACACCACGCCTAGATAATGTGAATTAGGGAAGGTACATATATCGGGGTTGGGTTGTTTTACCTCTGAGCGGCACTTTTTTGTACACCATGGGCTAAATGGCCAGGTCACAAGGACCCCGAAGGCTCAGAGAAGGTTGGGGGAGGAAACCTACTGGAACAGCTGTTGGGAGACAGATGGTAGCCTCCCGTCAAGGCCATCCAGCGTGTTCTTTAACGTTGGATTGTTTTACCTCTTTGCGGCACTTTTTTTGCACACCATGTGCTAAATGACCAGGTCACAAGGACCCCGAAGGCTCAGAGAAGGTTGGGGGAGGGGACCCACTGGAACAGCTCTTGGGAGATAGATGGTAGCCTCCCATCAACGCCATCCAGCGTGTTCTTTAACGTGCACAGGGTATGGCTCTCCTGCACATGGGACCACGGCTTAACGTCCCATCCGACGGACGGCGGCCTTTCCACGCCCATCTGTGTCCCCTACTGACCGTGGGTACGGCGGGGAGTTTTGCGGAGAAAATCTAAACGCTAACCCAGCTGGGACTCGCGAACCTGGGAACTGCAGATCCCCTCCCCCAACCTTCTCTGAGCCTTCGGGGTCCATGTGACCTGGCCATTTAGCCCATGGTGTACAAAAAAGTGCCACTCAGAGGTAAAACAATCCAACGTTAAAGAACACGCTGGATGGCCTTGACGGGAGGCTACCATCTGTCTCCCAACAGCTGTCCCAGTGGGTCCCTCCCCCATCCTTCTCTGAGACTTCGGGGTCCTTGTGATCTGGTCATGTAGCCCATTGTGTGCCCATTGTGTGCCGCTCACAGGTAAAACAACCCAACTCAACTACTAAAAACTTCTTCTTTTGCAGCAAATATTCGTCTCCATACTTGTCAATCAACGCCGAATTCGAAAACAGCTCGGTTGCCGTGGCAACGGAGTTGCAACAATCACGACTTTCAATTATTACACTTCAAATGGAAGCGTTTTCGAGTCTTTTGAAAACAGTTCCTTTCACATTGCATCCGGGAATGCTTATATTGAGCCCTCGTGGCGCGAGTCACGCCTTCAGCCAATGAACGTTCTCTGGCGTTCTCAGGACACGGAACGCACTGGGTGGTCGCACACGTGATCCAGGTAGAATCACGTGTGCGATGTCAGATTTTTCCCAAATTCCAGTTGACAAGTATGGTTAGGGTGTATTTTTCATTTAAACGCAACCTGGCTTTATAAAGTTTTTTTATTTCCAATTAGCAAAATTTTCGACAAACCGGAAAGTAATGAATAAAATTTCCTTTCAAAATATATTTACGTGATTAAAATAGAAAATAAAATAAATTATATTACAATGAGATTCTTGCCATTGGCGTTTCACAGGAGATTATCCATTTTGATATACAGTCGCTCAAAAAAATATCCGAACACAATGGTTGATTACAGAATTCAAAAAAAAATATGTGGCAACGAATTTTTTTTTAGGAATTAGTGATCTATCTGCTTTCGTGTACTTTATTAGGTACAGTCGTTGAAAAAAATATCCGAACACTATGGTCGATTGCAGAATTCAGAAAAAATATCTGGCAAATGAGTTTTTTTTTGAAATTAGTGATCTGACAACGATTTTTTTAGAAATTAGTGATCTGGCAACCTTCGTGTAAAATAGTACAGTCGCTCAAAAAATGCGAACACTACGGTTGATTACAGAATTCAGGAAAAAATCTGGCAACGTTTTTTTTTAGAAATTAATGATCTGGCAACTGTGGTGTAGGAGGATAAGTGGTTGGACTACAAGGAGACGGATGGATAGATGGTTGGACCACAAGGAGATGGATGAATAGATGGTTGGACCACAAGGAGATGGATGGATAGATGGTTGGACCACAAGGAGATGGATGGATAGATGGTTGGACCACAAGGAGATAGATGCATAGATGGTTGGACCACAAGGAGACGGATGGATAGATGGCTGGACCACAAGGAGATGGATGGATAGATGGCTGGACCACAAGGAGATGGATGGATAGATGGTTGGACAAGGAGATGGATGGATAGATGGTTGGACCACAAGGAGACGGATGGATAGATGACTGGACCACAAGGAGACGGATGGATAGATGACTGGACCACAAGGAGACGGATAGATAGACGGTTGGACCAAAAGGAGACAGATGGATAGATGGTTGGACCACAGGGAGACGGATGATTAGATAGTTGGACCACAAGGAGATGGATGGATAGACGGCTGGACCACAAGGAGACGGATGGATAGACGGGTGGACCACAAGGAGACGGATAGATAGACGGCTGGACCACAAGGAGACGGATGGATAGACGGCTGGACCACAAGGAGATGGATGGATAGATGGCTGGACCACAGGGAGACGGATGGATAGATGGCTGGACCACAAGCAGATGAATGGATAGATGGTTGGACTACAAGGAGACGGATGGACCACAAGACGGATGGGTAGATGGTTAGACCACAAGGAGACGGATGGATAGATGGTTAGACCACAAGGAGATGGATGGATAGACGGCTGGACCACAAAGAGACGGATGGAAAGATGGTTAGGACACAAGGAGATGGATGAATAGATGGTTAGACCACAAGGAGATGGATGGATAGACAGCTGGACGACAAGGAGACGAATGGATAGATGGTTGGACCACAAGTAGACGAATGGGTAGATGGTTAGATCACAAGGAGACGGATTGATAGATGGTTGAACCACTAGGAGACAGATCAATTAAATGGTTGGATTATTAGGAAATAACCAGACAGACAAGCAGTTGGATGTTTAGCTACATGAATATGTAAGTAAGTAGATGGCTCGACAACAGATTTGAGGAATAATAATCATTTCCGGCGAAAGATTATTAACATCATCACATTTCAGACCTTACCTTTAAGGGTTGGGTTGTTTTACCTGTGAGCGGCACTTTTTTGCACACCATGGGCTAAATGGCCAGGTCACATGGACCCCGAAGGCTCAGAGAAGGTTGGGGGAAGGGACCCACTGGGACAGCTGTTGGGAGACAGATGGTAGCCTACCGTCAAGGCCATCCAGCGTGTTCTTTAACGTTGGGTTGTTTTACCTCTGAGCGGCACTTTTTTGCACACCATGGGCTAAATGGCCAGGTCACAAGGACCCCGAAGGCTCAGAGAAGGTTGGGGGAGGGGACCCACTGGAACAGCTGTTGGGAGACAGATGGTAGCCTCCCGTCATGGCCATCCAGTGTGTTCTTTAACGTTGGGTTGTTTTACCTCTGAGCGGCACTTTTTTGCACACCATGGGGTAAATGGCCAGGTCACATGGACCCCGAAGGCTCAGAGAAGGTTGGAGCAGGGGACCCACTGGAAGAGCTGTTGGAGACAGATGGTAGCCTCCCGTCAAGGCCATCCAGCGTGTTCTTTAACTGCACAGGGTATGGCTCTCCCGCACACGGGGCCACGGCTTAACGTCCCATCCGACGGACGGCGGCCTTTCCAAGCCTATCGGTGTCCCCTACTGACCGTGGGCAGGGCGGGGAATTTTGCGGAGATAAATCTCAAAGCTGACCCAGCTGGGACTCGAACCTGGGAACTACAGATTACGAGCCTGGCGCGCTACCGACTGAGCCAACCCCGCCCCTATCTTTAAGGAGGTAACGCTTTAAATTTGAAAATCACCGTTGGAATTTGTTTGTTGGTAATTTAGCTATATGGATGAATATTACCGTAAAATTTATCGCTTCCTTTTTGAAGAAAGAAATAAGCGCACACAATCCACGAAGCTTTGTCTCTTTTAATTTTATTACTGACAACGTAATCGTGGTAAAATGGCGACAGGATTAGAATACGTACAGCTTCCTGCAATCATAAATTTCATCTCTCCGACTTCTTACAGGTGAATTATAACTTTTGATTCTTTGGCCTTTGCGTCTTGGATGACAAGATACTTTCAGATTCAAAACTTCCGGTTCGTCGAAGTTAAAGATAATGAAGTGTTTGGCCCGACAATCCCGGATTTGAACAAAATTATGCTCAACGAACTCATCTGCCGACGCAACAATAAAGGGACTCCATCATCAACCATTGTTGGCCAACCATCACATTGTCGATGGGTTGCCAGGACGACGATAATCATCCAGACGATATTTCTTTTTGTCAACACACAGCGGACAACAATGGAGGCGACGTGAATACTGGACGCGTCTGGCATTGTTGAAGTGTTGGGTATTATTTAAACAATGAACCAAATGTCGTAGCGGTTTTGATTTCTGTTTTTGTATTTGTTTGTTTGTTTTACCTCTGAGCGGTATTTTTTTGCACACCATGGGCTAAATGGCCAGGTCACATGGACCCTGAAGGCTCAGAGAAGGTTGGGGGAGGGGACCAACTGGAACAGCTGTTGAGAGAAAGATGGTAGCCTCCCGTCAAGGCAATCCAGCGTGTTCTTTAACGTTGGGTTGTTTTACCTCTGAGCGGCACTTTTTTGCACACCATGGCCTAAATGGCCAGGTCACATGGACTCCGAAGGCTCAGAGAAGGTTGGGGGAGGAGACCCACTGGAACAGCTGTTGGGAGACAGAGGGTAGCCTCCCGTCAAGGCCATCCAGCGTGTTCTTTTATGTTCAGTTTTTACCTCTGAGCGGCACTTTTTTGCACACCATGGGCTAAATGGCCAGGTCACAAGGACCCCGAAGGCTCAGAGAAGGTTGAGGGAGGGGACCCACTGGAACAGCTGTTGGGATACAGATGGTAACCTCCCGTCAGGGCCATCCAGCATGTTCTTTAACGTGCACAGGGTATGTCTCTTTCACACACGGGGCCACGGTTTAACGTCCCATCCTACTGATAGCGTCCTTTCCAAGCCCATCGGTGTCTCCTACTGACCGTGGGCAGGGCGAGGAATTTTGCGGAGATAAATCTCAACGCTGACCCAGCTGGGACTCGAACCTGGGAACTGCAGATTACGAGCCTGGCGCGCTACCGACTGAGCCACCCCCGCCCCTGTTTTTGTACATATTATTGCATTAAAGTATGGTTTTAGTTTGTTAGTGATTGTATCAGTATTATTCTTATAGAAATAAATGAAATAAATGATATATTTTGCGGGGGGGGGGAGCTATTAATTCATTAATCGTAATAAGCACTCCTAAATATAAATCTTTACAGACAGGCTCCTGTCAGACCTCTGCGGCAAGCAGCTGCTTGAGCAGGTATTTATATTTTAATTTTATTTGCAGGTGAACATTTTGGAGAAAAAATTTTCTAGTGATTAATTAATACCATAAATATATCGGCAGAGAGCGATAGCGCGCCAGGCTCTCAACCTGCAGTTCCTGGATTTGTGTCCAATCTTGGTGGGGGAGGGGTGGCTCAGTCGGTAGCGCACCAGGTTCGTAATCTTCGGTTCCAAGGTTCGAGTCCCAGCTGAGACAGAGTTGAGATTTATCTCTGCAAAACTTGCTGAAACGGTCGGTAGGGGACATTGATTGGCTTGGAAAGGGTAGCCGTCCGATGGATGCGACGTTAAGCCGTGGCCCCGTGTGCGGGAAAGCCATACCCTGTGCACGTTAAAGAACACGCTGGATGGCCTTGACGGGAGGCTATCATCTGTCTCCCAACAGCTGTTCCAGTGGGTCCCCTCCCCAACCTTCTCTGAGACTTCGGGGTCCATGTGACTTGGCCATTTAGCCCATGGTGTGCAAAAAAGTGCCGCTCAGAGCTAAAACAAACCAACTTAAAGAAAACACTGGATGGCTTTAATCGGAGGCTACCATCTGTCTCCCAACAGCTGTTCCAGTGGGTCCCCCCTCCCCCAACCTTCTCTGAGCCTTCGGGGTCCTTCTAACCTGGCCATTTAGCCCATGGTGTGCAAAAAAAGTGCCGCTCAGAGGTAAAACAATCCAAATAACTCAATCTGCCTCAAACCCTCATTTAATTATTTTCTAAATTCGGGTCTGGTCACGTGCAAATTTGAAAATAACTTTTTTTTCTGTTGTATTAAACATTTTGCTAAGAAACCCCAAAGATTTTTATTTTTCACATTACACAACATTTTGAACTATCCGGAAATCATTGTTTTTTTTTTAGCCCGCCTTTATAACCGGTAATTTCCTACCGCTAAAAAAACATTCCATATATATTTTTAACGATTATTCTCCTAAATTACAACAATTTTCGGTGTCGCAAACTCTTTTTTTTTCGAATCTGATATATAAAGAAAAAAAATTGTTTGTTTTTCTGTCAGCTTATGAACTCGCTGGGTTTAATCAAAATTAGGGTGGGCGGATTTCAATTTCTAAAAATCCCCATAGATATTAATTACTTAATTAACATTAACGGTTGAAAGTTATTCAAAGTAATGGTGCCACCCATAAATTTGAAATTTCTTTCTAATATCGCGTGATAAACTCATTGTTCAGTTTGTTGGGTGAAGATTGGATTGGATTGTTTTACCTCTGAGAGGCACTTTTTTGCACACCATGGGCTAAATGGCCAGGTCACATGGACCCCGAAGGCTCAGAGAAGATTGGGAGAGGGGACCCACTGGACCAGCTGTTGGGAGACAGATGGTAGCCTTCCGTCAAGGCCATCCAGCGTGTTCTTTAACGTTGGGTTGTTTTACCTCTGAGCGGCACTTTTTTCACACCATGGGCTAAATGGCCAGGTCACATGGACCCTGAAGGCTCTGAGAAGGTTGGGGGAGGGGACCCACTGGAACAGCTGGTGGGAGACAGATGGGAGCCTCCCGTCAAGGCCATCCAGCGTGTTCTTTAACGTTGGGTTGTTTTACCTCTGAGCGGCACTTTTTTCACACCATGGGCTAAATGCCCAGGTCACATGGACCCCGAAGGCTCTGAGAAGGTTGGGGGAGGGGACCCACTGGAACAGCTGTTGGGAGACAGATGGGAGCCTCCCGTCAAGGCCATCCAGCGTGTTCTTTAACGTTGGGTTGTTTTACCTATGAACGGCACTTTTTGCACACCATGGGCTAAATGGCCAGGTCACAAGGACCCCGAAGGCTCAGAGAAGGTTGAGGGAGGGGACCCACTGGAACAGCTGTTGGGATACAGATGGTAACCTCCCGTCAGGGCCATCCAGCATGTTCTTTAACGTGCACAGGGTATGTCTCTTCCACACACGGGGCCACTGCTTAACGTCCCATCCGACGGACGGCGGCCTTTCCAAGCCCATCGGTGTCCCCTACTGACCATGGGCAGGGCGGGGAATTTTGCGGAGATAAATCTCAACGCTGACCCAGCTGGGACTCGAACCTGGGAACAGCAGATTACGAGCCTGGCGCGCTACCGACTGAGCCACCCCCGCCCCTGTTTTTGTACATATTATTGCATTAAAGTATGGTTTTAGTTTGTTAGTGTTTGTATCAGTATTATTCTTATAGAGATAAATGAAATAAATGATATTTTTTGCGGGGGGGGGGAGCTATTAAGTCAATTAATCGTAATAAGCACTGCTAAATATAAATCTTTACAGACAGGCTCCTGTCAGACCTCTGCGGCAAGCAGCTGCTTGAGCAGGTATTTATATTTTAATTTTATTTGCAGTTGAACATTTTGGAGAAAAAATTTTCTAGTGATTAATTAATACCATAAATATATCGGCAGAGAGCGATAGCGCGCCAGGCTCGCAAACTGCAGTTCCTGGATTTGTGTCCAATCTTGGTGGGGGAGGGGTGGCTCAGTCGGTAGCGCGCCAGGTTCGTAATCTTCGGTTCCAAGGTTCGAGTCCCAGCTGAGTCAGAGTTGAGATTTATCTCCGCAAAACTCGCTGAAACGGTCGGTAGGGGACATTGATTGGCTTGGAAAGGGTAGCCGTCCGTCGGATGGGACGTTAAGCCGTGGCCCCGTGTGCGGGAAAGCCATACCCTGTGCACGTTAAAGCACACGCTGGATGGCCTTGACGGGAGGCTATCATCTGTCTCCCAACAGCTGTTCCAGTGGGTACCCTCCCCCAACCTTCTCTGAGCCTTCGGGGTCCATGTGACTTGGCCATTTAGCCCATGGTGTGCAAAAAAGTGCCGCTCAGAGCTAAAACAAACCAACTTAAAGAAAACACTGGATGGCCTTAATCGGAGGCTACCATCTGTCTCCCAACAGCTGTTCCAGTGGGTCCCCCTCCCCCAACCTTCTCTGAGCATTCGGGGTCCTTCTAACCTGGCCATTTAGCCCATGGTGTGCAAAAAAATTGCCGCTCAGAGGTAAAACAATCCAAACAACTCAATCTGCCTCAACCCCTCATTTATTATTTTCTAAATCCCGGTCTGGTCACGTGCAAGTTTGAAAATAACTTTTTTTTCTGTTGTATTAAACATTTTGCTAAGAAACCCCAAAGATTTTTATTTTTCACATTACACAACATTTTGAACTATCCGAAAATCATTGGTTTTTTTTTAGCTCGCCTTTATAACCGGTGATTTGCTACCGCTAAAAAAACATTCCATATATATTTTTAACGATTATTCTCCTAAATTACAACAATTTTCGGTGTCGCAAACTCTTTTTTTTCGAATCTGATAATAAAGAAAAAAAGTTGTTTGTTTTTCTGTCAGCTTATGAACTCGCTGGGTTTAACGAAAATTAGGGTGGGCGGATTTCAATTTCTAAAAATCCCCATAGATATTAATTACTTAATTAACATTAACGGTTGAAAGTTATTCAAAGTAACTGTTGCCACCCATAAATTTGAAATTTCTTTGTAATATCGCGTGATACATGGACCCCGAAGGCTCAGGGAAGGTTGGGAGAGGGGACCCACTGGACCAGCTGTTGGGAGACAGATGGTAGCCTCCCGTCAAGGCCATCCAGCGTGTTCTTTAACGTTGGGTTCTTTTACTTCTGAGCGGCACTTTTTTGCACACCATGGGCTAAATGGCCAGGTCACATGGACCCCGAAGGCTCAGAGAAGGTTGGGGTAGAGGACACACTGGAACAGCTGTTGGGAGACCGATGGTAGCCTCCCGTCAAGGCCATCCAGCGTGTTCTTTAACGTGCACAGGGTATGGCTCTACCGTACAAGGGGCCACGGCTTAACCTCCCATCCGGCGGACGGCGGCCTTTCCAAGCCCATCGGTGTCCCCTACTGCCCGTGGGCAGGGCGGGGAATTTGGCGGAGAAAAATCTCAACGCTGACCCAGCTGGGACTCGAACCTTTGAACTACAGATTACGAGCATGGCTCGCTACCGACTGAGCCACCCCCTCCCCACCGTGGTTATTGGAGTCGTTCTAATTAAGCACGAGCAGAACACGAGATTCTTTGTTGAAATGGAACTTTCAAAAATTAAGATTTCGAATCGGAAATTAAAATCATTGACTTAATTTGAAAAATATGCAAAAGTTAATAAACGTATATCTCATATGTTAATAAAAGTATTAATATGTTAGGTAATAATTTTTTTATAATAATAATAATTTTTTCGTAATATCTATACATTTTTTGGGCAACTGAGACTAAACTGATTTTATTTAAAGTTACATAAGCCTGGAAAACTGTATCCGAGGGATTCGGATAAGTACGAAATGATTTGAAAAGGTCAGAATGTCTGAGCGAGGCAATTCCGTTTTTCTGTTTAGAGACTTCTGATGTGACGAGTATCACGTGGTGCCTCGAAAGATGTTCATTTATTTCCTCCCCTGAAAGAGAGGCAGCAAAATTAAACCAGAGCGGATTGATTGTAACGATTTTTTTGCGAAATGAAATTTTGCGGAAATGTCACGTGACACGAAGGTTGCCAGATCACTAATTTCTAAAAAAAAACGTTGCTAGATATTTTTTCTGAAATCTGTAATCAACCACAGTGTTCGGATATTTTTTGTGAGCGATTGTACTATTTTACACGAAGGTTGCCAGATCACTAATTTCTAAAAAAAAAAAAAAAAAACATTGCCAGATATTTTTTTCTGAAATCTGTAATCAACCATAGCCGTCCCATGGCCGAGTGGTTAGCGCGCTTGGCTACTGATTTAAGGGACCTGGGTTCGAGCCCCGGATAAGGCATGGATGTTCGTGTTGTTTATCTGCTGAGGTCCTGCCATCCTCACAGACTTTCTACTCTGGCATATAAACTGACAGGCTCCTGTCAGACCTCTGTGGCAAGCAGCTGTTTGAGGGGGTATTTATTTTATTTTTTTTATTAATCAACCATAGTGTTCGGATATTTTTTGTGAGGGATTGTACTATTTTACACGAAGGTTGCCAGATCACTAATTTCCAAAAAAAAATCGTTGCCAGATATTTTTTCTGAAATCTGTAATCAACCATAGTGTTCAGATATTTTTTGTGAGCGATTGTAGTATTTTACACGAAATTTGCCAGATCACTAATTTCTAAAAAAGAATCTTTGCCAGATATTTTTTTTCTGAAATCTGTAATCAACCATAGTGTTCGGATATTTTTTGTGAGCGATTGTAGTATTTTACACGAAGGTTGCCAGATCACTAATTTCTAAGAAAAAAAATCGTTGCCAGATATTTTTTCTGAAATCTGTAATCAACCATAGTGTTCAGATATTTTTTGTGAGCGATTGTACTATTTTACACGAAGGTTGCCAGATCACTAATTCCTAAAAAAAATCACTGCCAGATATTTTTTCACAATTCTGTAATCAACCATAGTGTTCGGATATCTTTTTTTTTCAGCGACTGTACCCAGTTCTTATAAATAAAAATTATAAATAAAATTTATATTCTTATAAATAAAATAAATATTCTTTCAAGCAGCTGCTTGCCACAGAGGTCTGACAGGAGCTGTCAGTTTATATGCCACAGTAGAAGGTCTGTGAGATTGTCAAGACCTCAACAGAAAAAAAACACAAGCATCCATGGCTTATCCAAGATACAAACCCAGGTCCCTTTGATCATTAGCAATATATAAGAAATATATATTTTCTTAAGGGAGAAGTTTTCACAAAAGTGTGTGTGTGGGGGAGGGTTGGTTGGTTGGTTGTTTTACCTCTGAGCGGCACTTTTTTGTACACCATGGGCTAAATGGCCAGGTCACATGGACCCCGAAGGCTCAGAGAAGGTTGGGGGAGGGGACCCACTGGAACAGCTGTTGGGAGACAGATGGTAGCCTCCCGTCAAGGCTATCCAGCGTGTTCTTTAACGTGCAGAGGGTATGGCTTTCCCGCACACAGAGCCACGGCTTAACGTCCCATCCCACGGACGGCGGCCTTTCCAAGCCCATCGGTGTCCCCTACTGACAGTGGGCAGGGCGGGGAATTTTGCGGAGATAAATCTCAACGCTGACCCAGCTGGGACTCGAACCTGAGAACTACAGATTACGAGCCTGGCGCGCTACCGACTGAGCCATCCCCGCCCCATGTGTGAGGGAGGGGGGTGACAGCTCTCACTTTTTGCTCCTGGGCCTACTTAAATCTTTAATGCTCTATTGCTACAGTTTTCTGTCTGGTAATAACACGAAGATCAGAAACACTACAGATGACAAAGAAAAAAAAAATCATTTGTCACTCGTTGAACCGTAGAGTGATGTAAAAAAATTCTGTTAAGAGTCTCGATGCTCGGGAACTTACCACAATCATTAGCGAGCCCCATTTTTCCCTCAGGTGGTAGGGGAGGGTTGTTTCTTTCCCCTCTACCCTCTGGGGGGGGGGAGGAATAGAGCAGCAGTTTGCAGACAGTTCAACGTTTGGTGCTTTAGGGCATGTACCAAACGCACGTAAAAAACAGAATTACAGAAATCACCTGGTGAATGATTTTTTTTTTTCCTGCATTTCGAAGCGATTTCTTTTTATATTGAGGATAGAACTGGATGAGATTCTAAAGATCCTCTATCTGAGGATCATGTCGTGAGAGTTGACTTTTTGCCGGGGGGGGGGGGGCGATAAATAAACGATTTTTTCTTTTATATATTTACCGTGGGATAAGTGATTTAAGTTGTTTCTAAAAAATGGCGTTTTTCTAGTTTACTGGGTGTATTTTGTTTGTTTTTTTATATCAGTGGGGAAAATCGTCAAAACATTCCAGTGGTTCATTAGGCGGTGTTTCAAAACAAACCGAGGATTGTTGTTGTTTTACCTCTGAGCGGCACTTTTTTGCACACCATGGGCTAAATGGCCAGGTCACATGGACCCCGAAGGCTCAGAGAAGGTTGGGGGAGTGGACACACTGGAACAGCTGTTGGGAGACACATGGTAGTCTCCCGTCAAGGCCATTCAGTGTGTTCTTTAACGTTGGATTGTTTTACCTCTGAGCGACACTTTTTTGCACACCATGGGCTAAATGGCCAGGTCACATGGACCCCGAAGGCTCAGAGAAGGTTGGGGGAGTGGACACACTGGAACAGCTGTTGGGAGACACATGGTAGTCTCCCGTCAAGGCCATTCAGTGTGTTCTTTAACGTTGGATTGTTTTACCTCTGAGCGACACTTTTTTGCACACCATGGGCTAAATGGCCAGGTCACATGGACCCCGAAGGCTCAGAGAAGGTTGGGGGAGGGGACCCACTGGAACAGCTGTTGGGAGACAGATGGTAGCCTCCCGTCAAGGCCATCAAGCGTGTTCTTTAACGTTGGGTTGTTTTACCTCTGAGCGGCACTTTTTTGCACACCATGGGCTAAGTGGCCAGGTCGCAAGGACCCCGAAGGCTCAGAGAAGGTTGGCGGAGGGGACCCACTGGAAGAGCTGTTGGGAGACAGATGGTAGCCTCCCGTCAAGGCCATCCAGCGTGTGCTTTAACGTGCAGAGGGTATGGCTTTCCCGCACACGGAGCCACGGCTTAACGTCCCATCCGACGGACGGCGGCCTTTCCAAGCCCATCGGTGTTTCCTACTGACCGTGGGCAGGGCGGAGAATTTTGCGGAGATAAATCTCAACGCTGACGCAGCTGGGACTCGAACCTGGGAACTACAGATTACGAGCCTGGCGCGCTACCGACTGAGCCACCCCCGCCCCTCAAAACAAACCAAAGGCAAATTATTGTTTTTGTTTTCTTGTCTGTAAACATCTGAAAAAAAAATGTTCTTTTTGTGTTGGTACCATTGAAATAGTTGTCTCGTGGCATAGTGATTAGCGCGCTTGGATACTGATCTAATGGATCTGGGTTCGAGACCCGGGTAAGGCATGGATGTTTGTGTTTCTGCTGAGGTTCCGCCATCCTCACAGACCTTCTACTATGGGGTATTAAACTGTCAGACCTCTGGGGCAAGCAACTGCTTGAATATTTTCTTTCTGAAATAATACAGTCCATGGGCTATAATGAGGCTACCATCTGTCTCCCAACAGCTATTCCAGTGGGTCCCCTCCCCCAACCTTCTCTGAGCCTTCGGGGTCCATGTGACCTGGCCATTTAGACCATGGTGTGCAAAAAAGTGCCGCTCAAATGTAAAACAACCCAACATTAAAGAACACGCTGGATGGCCTTTACGGGAGACTATCATCTGTCTCCCAACAGCTATTCCAGTGGGTACCCTCCCCCAACCTTCTCTGAGCCTTCGGGGTCCACGTGACCTGGCCATTTAGCCCATTGTGTGCAAAAAAGTGCCGCTCAGAGGTAAAACAACCCAACCCAATAAACAAGAATAAAGATAGCCCTTTTTCATTCCTCCCTCCCCCCCAAAAAAAACATCCTGTTCCCAATCAACAAGCAAAAATATGTCTAATAAAAATTCCGCGCAGCAAAAACCGGAAACGGAACCAAAGATTTATTTGAAAGATTTATTTGAAAAATCAACATTAATTTCAAAGAACCTAACAAACAAAGGATGCATAAATTCCAGTAAACGTTTTTTTAGCAAACGGAATCAAGGTAAAAATAAACGTGTGATACGCAGAACGTGATTTTTTTCCACCCCATGGTCTTTGTCCGAGGATATAACTAATAAGGATCCGCATCTTTTATCTCTTCATCACCGACGTTTTCACCCTCAGCATCCATTTCGCCTCCGCAAAGTATGCAAATCTCTTCTAATCTAGCCGCGACAGCTTCACCTTGACCCATTGTCTAGTTCCGCCATTCGCACGTGGCGGCGATATTGTGTCTAGGTTAAGGAAAGATGAGGGGGGGGGGGAAAGAAAAGACTTCCTCCCCCATACAGAAAAGGAACACGGAACTGGAAGAGGACGCTCTAAGAATAATGATCAATTAAGTTCGTGTTTTTTGTGTGTGTTTACCGAATTACCTTACCCTTAAATTTGTCATTCAAAATATTTATGATATGGCGGGATTTTTTTGTTTGATGTGTTGGAACTTTTATGGGTTCACCTGCTAGATGACAGTGAGAAAAACGTTACTTAGCTAGTGGTCAGTTTTAACAGGAAGTGAGATCCAACTGCTAGCAAAAGCAAACAACGAACACGAGGAAAACGAGATCCTCTATTGTTTTCACTTCATGAATGCATTTTCGATAATTAAAATCTTTTGATTTACATCACTTCTCTTTCATGTTAATTACTTGGGGTGCGAAACAAAACAGCTGGAATAATTACACTATTAAGATAAGTGCGTTAGCTTTGAGTCCATTACAACACCTGTCTAATGGCAGTACTCAGTTTACGAAGAGTAATAAAATATCGCAAAATTATGGTGTCTAATTTGGATGCCTTTGGAGTGCTATTTTTGCTTTAATAGTCTACTGGCAGTATTCAGTGAAACTTATAACTGAACGAAATATTTACGAGGCACAACGAAACGATATCGTAAAAATATAGTACTCTGATTTTGAGGCCTTTTGAGTGCTATTATTGCTTTATCAATCATTCTACTGGCAGTACTGAGTGAAAAATGATCATCATCTTCATCTTCATCATCCTGAAGCAGACATGGGCTACGGAGGTCCAACCAGACCGCGCAGTTTAATTCTCCAAGCATATCTGTCCTGAGCTACGTCTGCTACATCCGGCCACTGCACACCAATTCTAACAAGGTCCTGTTTGACATTGTCTGCCCACCGCATCCTAGGTCTCCCCCTCCTTCTGAGACCTCTAGGCACACTGTTCATAACCCTATTCGCCAATCTATAATTATCCATACGGACAACATGGCCAAACCAGCGGAGTCTCTCTCTGCAAAATATGCTGTTAAAGGAAGTTGCAGACTCCTTTGCCTAACCTCATCATTAGTTACAAAGTTGAACCACCTAATGCCCAAGATACTGCGTAAGCATCTGGAATCAAAAGCATCTAGTTTCCTGTTATCTTTTTTACACAGCGTCCAAGTTTCACTACCATAACTAACCCTAGAAAAACCAAACTATTATACAGTCTAATTTTAGTCTTTAGGTGTATACGCCAATTTCTCCACATTCTCCATAGATTCTTAAAAGTCCCGGCAGCAATACCTATTCGTCTGTTAATCTCATGCCGCACATCACCAGTATCTGTTACATAGCTCCCAAGATAATTAAACTGCGACACCTGCTCAAGACTGCAACCATTCAGATTAACTGAATCACAACCTGCCTGACCGATTTTCATCACTTTAGTTTTCTCTCTGTTTATAACCAAACCTACTCTACTACCAGTCTCATCAACAGCTCGAATGAAAGAGTTCATCTCATCAACATCATTTGCCAAAAGGGCTAAATCATCACCTTAATCTAAATCAGAAATTTTCTCATTTTTCATTATGTTAACTAACTTGTCTGGTATACCATACGATATCACAATCAACCACAAATTATGACGATCAACAGAGTCGAAAGCCTTTTTGAAATCAACAAAGCTAGCAACCAAAGGTTTCTGAAACTCGAAACATTTCTCAAGAATCTGCCTAAGTGAAAATATCTGATCCACACATCCCCTACCACTTCTGAATCCACATTGCTCATCACGCAATTGCCTGTCAACCAGATTCTTAATTCTATTAAGCACAATCATGGAAAGAACTTTACCTGGAACAGAGAGTAGGCTGATACCCCTATAGTTATCACAAGAACTGCGATCACCTTTTTTGAAAATAGGGATAACAATAGCTCTGGTAAAATCTTTAGGAACCATGCCTTTATCATAAAAGTTATTCAAAATTTCAGTCATCCATGTGGTAACCGAAACATTCCCAGCTCTGAGCATTTCTGTAGTAATTTCATCTACCCCTGGGGATTTATGTAGTTTAAGTTTAGAAACTGCCAAAATAACTTCAGATTGTGTTATAGGACCAACATTAAAGCCACCAATGCATCTATCATCATTGCAAAAAAAATGGGAGTGGAACTAACTACATTGTTTAGAACATCACTGAAATGCTCAGCCCACCTAGTCATGACAGAATCCTCACCTTCTATAACCTTAACTTGTTTATCCTGCAATCCTTTTATGCCTGTCCGTTTTCTACCACATAAAACATTAACTATCTGGTACAGCTCTCTGCTGTTGTGCTGCCTAACTGCTTCCTCAGCTTTGTCAGCCAAGCGATCAAGCCAAAGATTCTTATCAGTAGTTAACTGAACCTTTACACGTTTATTAAGCTCTCTGTAATCCTTTCTATTAGGACTAGTAGGGTACTGTTTAAGGACATTCCTGCAGTTCCTTCTTTCTGAAATAAGCTCAAGTGCCTTATCACTTAAATAATTCTGTCTCCTCTGCTCCTTTTTCCCTAAAAGAGTACTGTTAGTTTCCAAAAAAAGCCTGTTTAAAATGACCCCATTCTTCCTCAACTTCAGTAGTAAGCAAACCATGACTGTCATAATGACTAAGTAACCTATCATGGTAAGCTTTAGCTATAACTGGGTCTTTCAGAGCTTCAGTATTAAAGGTAAATTTTTTAACCCTAGCACAACACTTTTTAAGTTTAAGTTGCAAGACACTTTTAACAAGGTAATGGTCAGATCCAATTTCAGCTCCCCTATATGTCCTGGTATTCCTAACAGAACTAGCCCATTTGCTGTTAATTAATATATAATCAATCATATTCTTATGCAGCCCATCAGGTGAAACCCATGTGTATTTATGTATGTCGCGGTGTTTGTAATAAGTGTTAGTTAATCTGAAACCATTAAGTTTACTTACCTGTAGGAGACGTTGCCCATTGCCATTGCAGCTACCAATACCAAATGGGCCTATTACTCCTCCCCAAAGGTCAGAGTCAGTACCAACTTTGGCATTGAAGTCACCAAGAACAAGGGTAATATCTCCTGTCTTGACAGAATTCAAAATATCCTGAAGTTGTTCATAAAACCTATCCTTCTCATCCTCATCGGCATCTTCAGTAGAAGCATAACAACAGATAACATTCAAGTCTTTAACGCTTGTCTGAAATTTTGCTGTAAGAAACCTTTCATTAATGCACTCATATCCTAGAAGAGCATCACTAGCATGTCTGCTGAGCAGCAGACCCACGCCTTGGTGATGCTTTCCATCCTCCCTCCCTGTAAAGAGAAATTTAAAGTTATTTTTAAGTATCTCACCTTTACCTGTCCATCTGGTCTCTTGCAAGCCTAGAATATCTAGGTTATAGCGCTGGAATTCCTGCATGAGGACATCAGGAGAATAATCTCTATGTAACGTCCTCACGTTCCTCGTTCCTGCAGAGAGAAAATGATTAGTAGGATTTTTAAAGAAATTAGGTTTATTGAGATTGGTAGGGCCAACAATATCAAACAGCCCCCTGATCGCAGGCATGGGGCAAAGACCTGTTCCTCCTCCGCTAAAGGCTGAAGTCATCGATGCTGGTAGGAACTTCAGGCACCACCTTTTCAAGTGGACTTTTTCAAGAGCCATATGGCCTGCCTGAGACACATTATTCCAGTTTATTCTTGACGATGCCCAACTAGCTAAGTAAGGTTCAGGTACCTGCGATGGCCTCTGATTAGGATTATCCACCAGCTGATATAAGGTATCCCATGCCTCTGTTCACTTAGAGCTGGCAACCCAGAAGCAAACAGAAAACACAATGGCAGACTCTCCCTCAACAGAGGCCCACCAGTGCAGCAAGTCCAGGATCCATAATCAAGCTCAAATCCATAAACAATTCCAGTCTAGTAGGTATAAATGGTGAGCAATAGGACCCCGTGAAGTTGACCACTCCTCAGCAGGGTTGAAAAAAAAAGAAAATAGTGGCCATAGATGACCAGATGAGTAGGCCATACTGAACTGGCAGCCCTCCCCTTCCGTTCCCTTCCAAAAGAGAATATCTCTTTTGAAAGGGTACTCAAGGCCTACGCCACGAGAACGCGGAGTCGGACATTAGGTGCTAGACCTGGCCGGTTCTGTGCATCATCACTGGGGATTGGTACACAACTCTCCTTCCAGTTTGATACATTTACAGTTGTTGGGTTGTTTTACCTCTGAGCGGCACTTTTTGGACACCATGGGCTAAATGGCCAGGTCACATGGAACCCGAAGACTCAGAGAAGGTTGGGGGAGGGGACCCACTGGAACAGCTGTTGGGAGACAGATGATAGTCTCCCGTCAAGGCCACCCAGCGTGTTCTTTAACGTACACAGGGTATGTCTCTCCCGCACACGGGGCCAGGGCTTAACGTCCCATCCGACGGACGGCGGCCTTTCCAAGCCCATCGGTGTCCCCTACTGACCGTGGGCAAGGCGGGGAATTTTTGCTACATTTACAGATATTACAATAGATAAAATTAGAAGTCTCAACATTTCTAATACCCCTAAGTCTCGATTTTGAAGAATATTCACTAAATATTTGAAAAATTACAAATCTGTAACTTTACACCATTGATAGTTGTAAACTAATTAAAAATTTATAAAAGTTAATTTTTATTACACTAAAACAAAAAATATTCTCATTGCGTCATACAAAATTCGACAAAACAAGACATATGTCTTAGTAACAGAAAACAATTATTGAAGTGGGGTTGTTTTACCTCAGAGCTGCCCTTTTTTTTCTCACCATGGGCTAAATGGCCATGTCACAAGGACCCCGAAGGCTCAGAGAAGGTTGGGGGAGGAGACCCACTGGAACAGCTGTTGGGAGACAGATGGTAGACTACCGTCAAAGCCATCCAGCGTGTTCTTTAACGTTGGATTGTTTTACCTCTGAGCGGCACTTTTTGCACACCATGGGCTAAATAGCCAGGTCACATGGACCCCGAAGGCTCAGAGAAGGTTGGGGGAGGGGACCCACTGGAACAGCTGTTGGGAGGCAGATGTTAGCCTCCCGTCAAGGCCATCCAACGTGTTCTTTAACGTTCGATTGTTTTATCTCTGAGCGGCACTTTTTTGTACATAGTGGGCTAAATGACCAGGTCACATGGACCCCGAAGGCTCAGAGAAGGTTGGGGGAAGGGACCCACTGGAACAGCTGTTGGGAGACAGATGGTAGCCTCCCGTCAAAGCCATCCAGCGTGTTCTTTAACGTTCGATTGTTTTATCTCTGAGCGGCACTTTTTTGTACATAGTGGGCTAAATGACCAGGTCACATGGACCCCGAAGGCTCAGAGAAGGTTGGGAGAGGGAACCCACTGGAACAGCTGTTGGGAGACAGATGGTAGCCTCCCGTCAAGGCCATCCAGCGTGTTCTTTAACGTGCACAGGGTATGGCTCTCCCGCACACGGGCCACGGCTTAACGTCCCTTCCGACGGACGGCGGCCTTTCCAAGCCCATCGGTGTCCCCTACTGACCGTGGGCAGGGCGGGGAGTTTTGCGGAGATAAATCTCAACGCTGACCCAGCTGGGACTCGAACCTGGGAACTACAGATTATGAGCCTGGCGCGCTACCGACTGAGCCACTCCTACCACTTATATTTAAGTAAATGCCACAATTTTGAAAAGAAATATTTTTATGGAATGAAGAAAATAGCTTGATTGTAAAACCAAATATATACATTTTTATTGAAGACTATGAATTGGTGAAATCGTTTTATTTTGTTCCTGAAAACGTTTGTTAAAAAGAACTTGAAGAAATGAAAAAAATTAAGTGCATTGATGAATTGCTTTACGAGCGAAAAGTTCTTTTTCTATTAAGCAAAATTTCTGCTGGGTTATTGGTATGTTTTACCTCTGAGCGGCACTTTTTTGCACACTATGGGTTAAATGGCCAGGTCACATGGATCCCGAAGGCTCAGAGAAGGTTGGGAGAAGGGACCCACTGGAACAGCTGTTGGGAGACAGATGGTAGCCTCCCGTCAAAGCCATCCAGCGTGTTCTTTAACGTTCGATTGTTTTATCTCTGAGCGGCACTTTTTTGCACACCATGGGCTAAATGGCCAGGTCACATGGACCCCAAAGGCTCAGAGAAGGTTGGGGGAGGGGACCCACTGGAACAGCTGTTGGGAGACAGATGGTAGCCTCCCGTCAAGGCCATCCAGTGTGTTCTTTAACGTGCACAGGGTATGGCTCTCCCGCACACGGGGCCACGGCTTAACGTCCCATCCGACGGACGGCGGCCTTTTCAAGCCCATCGGTGTCCCCTACTGACCGTGGGCAGGGCGGGGAAATTTTGCGGAGATAAATCTCAACGCTGACCCAGCTGGGACTCGAACCTGGGAACTGCAGATTACGAGCCTGGCGCGCTACCGACTGAGCCACCCCCGCCCGTTGGGGGAGGGAACCCACTGGAACAGCTGTTAGGAGACAGATGGTAGCCTCCCGTCAAGGCCATCCAGTGTGTTCTTTAACGTGCACAGGGTATGGCTCTCCCGCACACGGGGCCACGGCTTAACGTCCCATCCGACGGACGGCGGCCTTTTCAAGCCCATCGGTGTCCCCTACTGACCGTGGGCAGGGCGGGGAAATTTTGCGGAGATAAATCTCAACGCTGACCCAGCTGGGACTTGAAACTGGGAACTACAGATTACGAGCCTGGCGCGCTACCGACTGAGACACTTCCGCCCCAATCGTTGCTAGATATTTTTCCTAATTTCTGTAATCAACCATAGTGTTCGGATATTTATTTGATGACTATACCCTTTGGTACAATATCATTGTGATTTTCTGTTCAAATTATTTGGTGTGATTTGTGGATTACTAAACATTCGTAATGAAATATAACACGATTACTGAATTGCTGTTCCACTGGACAATAATATTTAAGTTTAAAATGTTGAAATATGACAACATGAAACAAATTCATGAGCAAAATTTAATTTGGTTTATAATAAAATAATTAATATTTTCATATACAACTGATTTCCTTCTGGCACAATTTTTTGAATAGTGGTCATTCATGATAGAGCGTATGTAAACGAATAATATGGCATAAATTGTTGTAGTAATATAAATTGCAATATCGCATTAATATAAAAGAAGAGAACATTTTGTGTAAAATATGGCAAAACATCATCTCAATCTTCAAATTCTATATTTACTCCTCATGTAAGATCCTAGTATAAACATTCCTCAGGTTGGGTTGTGTAGTTTTGCCTCTTAGAGGCACTTTTTTTGCACACCATGGGCTAAATGGCCAGGTCACAAGGACCTCGAAGGCTCAGAGAAGGTTGGGGGAGGTGACACATTGGAACAGCTGTTGGGAGACAGATGGTAGCCTCCCGTCAAGGCCATCCAGCGTGTTCTTTAACGTTGGGTTGTTCTACCTCTGAGCGGCACTTTTTTGCACACCATGGGCTAAATGGCCAGGTCACAAGGACCCCGAAGGCTCAGAGAAGGTTGGGGGAGGGGACCCATTGGAACAGCTGTTGGGAGACAGATGGTAGCTTCCCGTCAAAGGCATCCAGCGTGTTCCTTAACATGCACAGGGCATGGCACCAAGTCACAAGGACCCCGAAGGCTCAGAGAAGGTTGGGGGAAGGGTACTCACTGGAACAGCTGTTGGGAGACAGATAGTGGCCTCCCGTCAAAGCAATTCAGCGTGTTCTTTAACGTGCATAGGGTATGGCTCTCCCGAATACGGACCACGATTTAACGTCCCATCCGACGGACGGCGTCCTTTCCAAGCCCATCCATCGGTCTCCCCTACTGACCGTGGGCAGGGCGGGGAGTTTTGAGGAGATAAATCTCAACGCTGACCCAGCTGGGGCTCGAACCTGGGAACTACAGATTACAGCCTGGCACATTCCTCAGGTCACTTTTACTTAGTTGAAAGTTTCGCAAAAGCCTTTTGAGTTACGAATCAAAATACAGAAACTTATTCACCTCGAGACCCAAATTAAAAAAAAAAAACCCGTTCACCTCGGGACGGGCGGGGGTGGCTCAGTCGGTAGCGCGCCAGGCTCGTAATCTGTAGTTCCCAGGTTCGAGTCCCAGCTGGGTCAGCGTTAAGATTTATCTCCGCAAAATTCCCCGCCCTGCCCACGGTCAGTAGGGGACACCGATTGGCTTGGAAAGGACGCCGACCGTCGGATGGGACGTTAAGCCGTGGCCCCGTGTGCGGGAGAGCCATACCCTGTGCACGTTAAAGAACACGCTGGATGAACTTGACGGGAGGCTATCATCTGTCTCCCAACAGCTGTTCCAGTGGGTCCCCTCCCCCAACCTTCTCTGAGCCTTCGGGGTCCATGTGACTTGGCCATTTAGCCCATGGTGTGCAAAAAAGTGCCGTTCAGAGGTAAAACAACCCAACCCACCTCGGGACTTAAATCAAATGTCTGTTCATCTTACTTCCCAAAATCAGAATGCCTATTCGACTGGCGACACAAAATTTGAAATTCACATTATCCATGTAAACCAAAATGCGAATGCCTATTCTTCTTGCCACCCAAAATTCAAAAAAATTATTCAACTCGGGACTTAATTTCAGATGCCTATTCGTCTTGCGACCCAAAATTCAAATCCCTATTCACCTCCAGACTCAAATTTAAAATTACCAATTATTTCATAACGCAAAATCCAGATGCTTATTTACCTCGCGACCAAAATAGAAATTTTCATTCACCTCGCGACCCAAAATTAAATTTCCTTCACATTGCGAACCAAAATTCGAATGCACATTCGCCTGGCGATAGAAAATCTTAAATTCACATTCTCCATGTAACCTAAAAATTCGAATGCCTATTCGCCCCGTGACCAAAAATTCAAACGCCTATTGATCACGCAACTTACAAATCAATTTCGGATTCATCATGCGACTCAAAGTTCAAATTCCTTTCATCTTCCGACCAAGTTCGGGTTTCAGTTCTGGTTAGGGAACTACTGACTAACCCAAGAAAAAATTTTGAAATTTTTAACGTTGAAAATATATTGGAAAATTTTGTGGAATTCAAAACCTATAAGTAAAAAAATAACGAAACACCCTCTACAGTACGCTGTTAAATGCCATAAATTTGAAGTGCAATTTTTTTGTATCTTTGATCGTAATGTGTAACGATTGCATCTAGTGTTTTTGTGTAACGTGTAAGAAACAATTTTACACATTTAGTGATTTTATACAAAGTGTAAAACAATTATTTGTGTTCAATATTTTGTCGAGGGTGCTAGAACAATTATTAACATATAATATTTTGTGTGCAGGGTGTCAGAAACAATCATTTGTGTTTAGTGATTTTTATGCAAAAGTGCAAGAAACAATCATTTGTATTTAATGTTTTATGTGCAGGGTGTAAGAAACAATAATTTGCATTAAGTGCTTTTGTATGCAAAGTGTAAGAAACAGTCATTTGTATTTAGTGTTTTTGTATGCAGGGTGTAAGGAACAATAATTTGTATTTAGTGTTTTTCGTATGCAGGGTTTAAGGAACAATCATTTGTATTCAGTGTTTTTTTATGCAGCATGTAAGAAACAATCATTTATATTTAGTGTTTTTGTATGCAGCGTGTAAAAAACAATCATTTCTATTTAGTGTTTTTTGTATGCAGGGTTTAAGAAACAATCATTTGTATTTAGTGTTTTTATGCAGCATATAAGAAACAATCATTTATATTTAGTGTTTTTGTATGCAGCGTGTAAGAAACAATCATTTCTATTTAGTGTTTTTGTATGCAGGGTGTAAGAAACAATCATTTCTATTTAGTGTTTGTTTATTACACGCTGCATACAAAATCATTTGTATTTAGTGTTTTTGTACACAGGGTGTAAGGAACAATCATTTGTATTTAGTGTTTTTGTATGCAGGGTATAAGAAACAATCATTTGTATTTAGTGTTTTGTCTGCAGGGTATAAAAAACAATCATTTGTATTTAGTGATTTTATATGCAGGGTATAAGAAACAGTCATATGTATTTAGTGTTTTTGTATGCAGAGTGTAAGAAAAAATCATTTGTATTTACTGATTTTATATGCAGGGTATAAGAAACAATAATTTGTATTTAGTGTTTTTGTATGCAGGGTATAAGAAACGATAATTTCCATTTAATATTTTGTGTGCAGATATAAAAAACAATCATTTGTATTTAGTGTTTTTCTATGCAGGGTTAAGCAACAATCATATGTATTTAATGTTTTTGTATGCAGGGTGTAAGAAACAGTCATTTGTATTTAGTGTTTTTGTATGCAGGGTATAAGAAACAATCATTTGTATTTAGTGTTTTTGTATGCAGGGTATAAGAAACAATCATTTGTATTTAGTGTTTTTGTATGCAGGGTATAAGCAACAATCATTTGTATTTAGTGTTTTTGTGTGCAGGGAGTAAGAAACAATCATTTGTATTTAGTGTTTTTGTGTGCAGGGAGTAAGAAACAATCATTTGTATATAGTGTTTTTGTATGCAGGGTTTGAGAAACAATCATTTGTATTTGGTGTTTTTGTATGCAGCGTGTAAGAAACAATCATTTCTATTTAGTGTTTTTGTATGCAGAGTGTAAGAAACAATCATTTGTATTTAGTGTTTTTGTACACAGGGTGTAAGGAACAATCATTTGTATTTACTGTTTTTGTCTGCAGCGTGTAAGAAACAATCATTTGTATTTAGCGTTTTGTCTGCAGAGTATAAGAAACAATCATTTGTATTTAGTGATTTTATATGCAGGGTATAAGAAACAATCATTTGTATTTAGTGTTTTTGTATGCAGGGTATAAGAAACAATCCTTTGTATTTAGTGTTTTTGTATGCGGGGTATAAGCAACAATCATATGTATTTAATGTTTTTCTATGCAGAGTTTAAGAAACAATCATTTGTATTTAGTGTTTTTGTATGCAGGGTATAAGAAACAATCATTTGTATTTGGTGTTTTTGTATGCAGGATATAAGAAACAATAATTTCCATTTAATATTTTGTGTGCAGGTATAAAAAACAATCATTTGTATTTAGTGTTTTGTATGCGGGATGTAAGAAAGAATCATTTGCAATTAATGATTTTGAATGCAGCGTGTAAGAAACAATCATTTGTATTTAGTATTTTTGTATGCAGTGTATAAGAAACAATCATTTGTATTTAGTGTTTTTGTATGCAGGGTATAAGAAACAATCATTTGTATTTAGTGTTTTTGTATGCAGGGTATAAGAAACAATCATTTGTATTTAGTGTTTTTGTATGCAGGGTATAAGAAACAATCATTTGTATTTAGTGTTTTTGTATGCAGGGTATAAGCAACAATCATTTGTATTTAGTGTTTTTGTTTGCAGGGTATAAGAAACAATCATTTGTACTTAGTGTTTTTGTATGCAGGGTGTAAGAAATAATCATTTGTATTTAATGTTTTTGTATGCAGGGTATAAGAAACAATCATTTGTATTTAGTGTTTTTGTATGCAGGGTATAAGCAACAATCATTTGTATTTAGTGTTTTTGTATGCAGGGTGTAAGAAACAATCATTTGTATTTAGTGTTTTTGTATGCAGGGTGTAAGAAATAATCATTTGTATTTAGTGTTTTTGTATGCAGGGTATAAGAAATAATCATTTGCATTTAGTGTTTTTGTATGCAGGGTATAAGCAACAATCATTTGTATTTAGTGTTTTTGCATGCAGGGTGTAAGAAACAATCATTTGTATTTAGTGTTTTTGTATGCAGGGTATAAAAACAATCATTTGTATTTAGTGTTTTTGTATGCAGGGTGTAAGAAACAATCATCTGTATTTAGTGTTTTTGTGTGCAGGGTGTAAGAAACAATCATTTGTATTTAGTGTTTTTGTATGCAAGGTATAAAAACAATCATTTGTATTTAGTGTTTTTGTATGTAGGGTATAAGAAACAATCATTTGTATATAGTGTTTTTGTATGCAGAGTGTAAGAAACTATCATATGTGTTTAGTGTTTTTGTATGCAGGGTATAAGAAACAATCATTTGTATATAGGGTGTTTATCTACACCCTGCATATAAAAACACTAAACACATATAACAATTATTTGTATCATATGTGTTTAGTGTTTTTATATGCAGGGTGTAAGAAACAATCATTTGTATTTAGTGCTTTCGTATGCAGGCTGGAAAAAACAATCATTTTTATTTTTGTCAGGGATTTTAAATGATTCGAATATTGATAAAAAAAAGTTTAAAGACATTTTCAGAATATTTGAAACTGAACACTTCCATCGACACTTGGGTGACAAAAATGTTCCATTATATTATTTCCACGAAAGAATAAACGAATATTATTAGTGTTCAAATATGTGACTCAAAATATCAAAGATCAAGAGAAAAAAAAATGTACTAAAGGAAAAAAAAACACGATACCTGTGAAGGCGTGGCAGTTTACGCGCCACGGAATTCCGACGACGACGCCAAAGCAATGGAGGTAAAACATCCACCTGAAGCAGAGCGGCCTGGCCGGGCCGTCAGTCGGCTCACCCCCGTAAGTATCACCGGAGACGGGACGGATACGCGCAAACTCCACGCGTCGGCTCCGGCAGCGACGCTGAAGCGAGGTACGGCGCCGCCGGTGCGACTGGGGGCCACTACGAAGTTATCTCTAGCAGCCGCTTGACACCTGTAACTCCTGGTGTTGTTGTGACTCTCGCTAAACTGTCTGTGACTAGAACACATGAACTGGACGAGTGCTCTATTGGCCGACGATGATGATGAAAGAGGAGATGATGACGATGATAACATTTGGGAAGAAGGTGACGGCATCGTAACCGATCCACACGCGGTTCCTCCTTCGTCCGAACATCCTCAACCACCTCACATGCGCTGCTGCTGGCAACTCTCCGTGAGAATCCGCTTCTCAAGTGGTGGGGACTGCCGCATAATCTTTTAAGCACACATCGTCCCCTTACTTCGCGGAGATGGACCCTCGAGTACGGGGCTCCCGGAGGCGACTCAGACAACACGGCCGAAGGTCTCCCATGTGCTTGTCGTCCGGACGTTCCGGCTTCGTCGAAAAGTTACGCCTCACTCGATTGGTCGAGAGTTTGAAATTCCCACGTCGTCGACCAATGGGCGAGCCGGTCTCCTCTGTGACGGGTTTTGCAGCGTCGTCGGCAGAGGCGCGCGCGTGGGTCACGTTTATCTAGCCAAGGACGTCTAACCCTGCTGAACGTCCTTCCAAGGAATGCTGCTCGTGGGCTGGGACAAGGTCTGTTGTGAGTGAGTATGTGCTCGTAACAATCCGAGCTCGCATCTTTCGACACTGCACCAGCAACACCAGTTGCACTGGTCGTCTGCGCGTGTCTGACGATGGTGATGTTGCTGCACTGTTGAGGGTGAATCATCTGACTTGTCCTCCAGCGACTCCGCGTGAGCCAACACCTCCCACTCCACGATGGAGATCTAGGGGGGGGGGGCTGGATAGCTAAGAAGACGACAAGAGGCTATTTCGCCTCTGCCGTGATGCTCTGTTTGTTACTGTTGCTATGGTTACGGCATACGGGATGACTGGAGAATGCTGATTGCGCAAAAAGCCACCAACCAAGGTTGAGTTTAGTTACTCACTGAAACGCGCTTGCTGCAAGTCCTAGTGGACTGTTATGTTTTCCTTTTCGTCCTCAGATGCCGCATTTTCTATTTTGGTCATCGGCTCTGACCAACAAAAAAGTGCTTCCCTCTTTCGTCAGAAGAGGAAAATTTTCTAGAGAAAAGGGACATTTCATCTCTCGAAGACTTTCAGTTCATGATTTACACAATATACACTTCATTCCTCTTAAAAACTTTCTTGTTCCACGAAAAAACTTTCTTGTTCCACGAAAAAACTTTCTTGCTCACCTTTACGATTTAAGTATTTCCAAATTTTGAAACAAATTTCATCACTTCCTCTAATAATCTCTTAATTCATTTCTGATCACGCACTCCTAAGAAAATGATCCTTTTCCCCACTTTCTCTCCTACTCTCTTAATTCATTCCTTATCACACTCTCCAACGAATATGCTCCTTTTCACCATTTTATAACTTCTTCTCCTACTCTTTTAATTCATTTCTGATCACACTCTCCAAAGAATATACCTCCATTTCACCATATCTTCTCCTACTCTCTTAATTCACTTCTGATCACACGCTCCGAAGAGTATACTCCTTTTCACAATTTCTTCCTACTCTCTTAATTCATTTCTCATCACACGCTCCAAAGAATATACCTTCATTTCACCATATATTCTCCTACTCTCTTAATTCATTTCACCATATATTCTCCTACTCTCTTAATTCATTCCTGATCCCACGCTCCGAAGAGTATACTCCTTTTCACAATTTCTTCCTACTCTCTTAATTCATTTCTGATCACACTCTCCAAAGAATATACCTCCATTTCACAATATCTTCTCCTACTCTTTTAATTCATTTCTGATCACACGCTCCGAAGAGTATATTCCTTTTCCCAATTTCTTCCTACTCTCTTAATTCATTTCTGATCACACTCTCCAAAGAATATACCTCCATTTCTTATCCTACTCTCTTAATTCATTTCTGATCACACGCTCCGAAGAGTATACTCCATTTCACAATTCCTTCCTACTCTCTTGATTCATTTCTGATCACACTCTCCAAAGAATATACCTCCATTTCACCATATCTTCTCCCACTCTCTTAATTCATTTCTGATCACACGCTCTGAAGAGTATACTCCTTTTCACAATTTCTTCCTACTCTCTTAATTCATTTCTGATCACACTCTCCAAAGAATATACCTCCATTTCACAATATCTTCTCCTACTCTTTTAATTCATTTCTGATCACACGCTCCGAAGAGTATACTCCTTTTCACACTTTCTTCCTACTCTCTTAATTCATTTCTGATCACACTCTCCAAAGAATATACCTCCATTTCACCATTTCTTATCCTACTCTCTTAATTCATTTCTGATCACAGTCTCCAAAGAATATACCTCCATTTCACCATATCTTCTCCCACTCTCTTAATTCATTTCTGATCACACGCTCCGAAGAGTATACTCCTTTTCACAATTTCTTCCTACTCTCTTAATTCATTTCTGATCACACTCTCCAAAGAATATACCTCCATTTCACAATATCTTCTCCTACTCTATTAATTCATTTCTGATCACACGCTCCGAAGAGTATACTCCTTTTCACAATTTCTTCCTACTCTCTTAATTCATTTCTCATCACACTCTCCAAAGAATATACTTCCATTTCACCATTTCTTATCCTACTCTCTTAATTCATTTCTGATCACACGCTCCAAAGAGTATACTCCTTTTCACAATTTCTTCCTACTCTCTTAATTCATTTCTGATCACACTCTCCAAAGAATATACCTCCATTTCACCATTTCTTATCCTACTCTCTTAATTCATTTCTGATCACACGCTCCGAAGAGTATACTCCTTTTCACAATTTCTTCCTACTCTCTTAATTCATTTCTGATCACACGCTCCAAAGAATATACCTCCATTTCACCATATCTTCTCCTACTCTCTTAATTCATTTCTGATCACACGCTCCGAAGAGTATACTCCTTTTCACAATTTCTTCCTACTCTCTTAATTCATTTCTGATCACAGTCTCCAAAGAATATACCTCCATTTCACCATTTCTTATCCTACTCTCTTAATTCATTTCTGATCACACGCTCCGAAGAGTATACTCCTTTTCACAATTTCTTCCTACTCTTTTAATTCATTTCTGATCAGTCTCCAAAGAATATATCTCCATTTCACCATATCTTCTCCCACTCTCTTAATTCATTTCTGATCACACGCTCCGAAGAGTATACTCCTTTCACAATTTCTTCCTACTCTCTTAATTCATTTCTGATCACACTCTCCAAAGAATATACCTCCATTTCACAATATCTTCTCCTACTCTATTAATTCATTTCTGATCACACGCTCCGAAGAGTATACTCCTTTTCACAATTTCTTCCTACTCTCTTAATTCATTTCTGATCACACTCTCCAAAGAATATACCTCCATTTCTTATCCTACTCTCTTAATTCATTTCTGATCGCACGCTCCGAAGAGTATACTCCTTTTCACAATTTCTTCCTACTCTCTTAATTTATTTCTGATCACACTCTCCAAAGAATATACCTCCATTTCACCATTTCTTATCCTACTCTCTTAATTCATTTCTGATCACACGCTCCGAAGAGTATACTCCTTTTCACAATTTCTTCCTACTCTCTTAATTCATTTCTGATCACACGCTCCGAAGAGTATACTCCTTTTCACCAATTCACAACATCTCCTATTCTCGTCAACATTTCCGATCACACCCTCCTGAGTATAGAGTCCTTTTCGCATTTTCCCCATCCTTCTACATTCATGAATACATTCTGATTACACTCTCCAAAGAATACACCACTTTTCACCATTTCACCAGTCTCCTCTTCCTCTTGTGACTTTCTCCTGACCACACTATCCAAAAGAATACAATTCTTTCCCCTATCACATTTTTTTCCTAGTCTCCTGAATACTTTCTAATCACAATCTCCTATGAATAATTCCATTTCCCCACATCTCTTATTCTCGAGAGTTTTTTCTGGCCACACTCTCCAAACACTACTTTTCATCACTTCACCATAACTTTTCCTAGCCCCTAAAAGACTTTCTGATCAAACTCTCCAAATTGCACATTCCTTTTCACCATTTCACATTTACCCGTACGGGAATGAAATGGGGTTATATTCTCTCATGAATCCTTTTCATATTTCTCTCCTACTCTCCTGAAACATTTTCATATTTCTCTCCTACTCTCGTGAATCCTTTTCACATTTACCGCTACTCTCGTGAATCCTTTTCATATTTCTCTCCTACTCTGGTGAATCCTTTTCACATTTACCCCTACTCTCGTGAATCCTTTTCATATTCCTCTCCTACTCTCGTGAATCCTTTCCATATTTCTCTCCTACTCTCGTGAATCATTTTCATATTTCTCTCCTACTCTGGGGAATCCTTTTCATATTCCTCTCCTACTCTCGTGAATCCTTTCCATATTTCTCTCCTACTCTCGTGAATCCTTTTCATATTTCTCTCCTACTCTCGTGATTCTTTTTCACATTTCTCTCCTACTGTCGTGAATCCTTTTCACATTTCTCTCCTACTCTCGTGAATCCTTTCCATATTTCTCTCCTACTCTCGTAATTTCCTTTTCATATTTCTCTCCTACTCTCGTGTGAATCCTTTTCACATTTCTCTCCTACTCTCGTGAATCCTTTTCACATATCTCTCCTACTCTCGTGAATCATTTTCGTATTTCTCTCCTACTCTCGTGAATCCTTTTCATATTTCTCTCCTACTCTAGTGAATCATTTTCATATTCTTCACCTACTCTCGTGAATCCTTTTCGTATTTCTCTCCTACTCTCATGAATCCTTTTCATATTTCTCTCCTAATCTCGTGAATCCTTTTCACATTTCTCTCCTACTCTCGTGTATCCTTTTCATATTTCACTCTGACTCTCGTGAATCCTTTTCATATTTCTCTCCTACATTCATGAATCCTTTTCATATTTCTCTCCTACTCTCGTGAATATTTTCCATATTTCTCTCCTCTCGTGACTCTTTTTCGTATTTCTCTCCTACTCTCATGAAACATTTTCATATTTCTCTCCTATTCTCGTGAATCCTTTTCATATTTCTCTCCTACTCTAGTGAATCCTTTTCATGTTCCTCTCCTACTCTCGTGAATCCTTTACATATTTCTCTCCTACTCTCATGAATCCTTTTCACATTTCTCTCCTACTCTGGTGAATCCTTTTCATATTCCTCTCCTACTCTCGTGAATCCTTTCCATATTTCTCTCCTACTCTCGTGAATTCTTTCCATATTTCTCTCCTACTCTCGTGAATCCTTTCCATATTCCTCTCCTACTCTCGTGAATCCTTTTCATATTCCTCTCCTACTCTCGTGAATCCTTTTCGCATTTACCGCTACTCTGGTGAATCCTTTTCTTATTTCTCTCCTACTCTGGTGAATCCTTTCCATATTCCTCTCCTACTCTCGTGAATCCTTTTCACATTTACCGCTACTCTCGTGAATCCTTTTCATATTTCTCTCCTACTCTCGTGAACCCTTTTCATATTTCTCTCCTACTCTCCTAAATCATTTTCCTATTTCTCTCCTACTCTAGTGAATCCTTTTCATATTCCTCTCCTACTCTCGTGAATCCTTTTCACATTTCTCTCCTACTCTCGTGAATCCTTTTCATATTTCTCTCCGACTCTCGTGAATCCTTTTCATATTTCTCTCCTACATTCATGAATCCTTTTCATATTTCTCTCCTACTCTCGTGAATCCTTTCCATATTTCTCTCCTTCTCTCGTGACTCTTTTTCGTATTTCTCTCCTACTCTCATGAAATATTTTCATATTTCTCTCCTACTCTGGTGAATCCTTTTCATATTTCTTTCCTACTCTAGTGAATCCTTTTCATGTTCCTCTCCTACTCTCGTGAATCCTTTCCATATTTCTCTCCTACCCTCGTGAATCCTTTTCATATTTCTCTTCTACTCTGGTGAATCCTTTTCATATTCCTCTCCTACTCTCGTGAATCCTTTCCATATTTCTCTCCTACTGTCGTGAATTCTTTCCATATTTCTCTCCTACTCTCGTGAATCCTTTCCATATTCCTCTCCTACTCTCGTGAATCCTTTTCATATTCCTCTCCTACTCTCGTGAATCCTTTTCACATTTACCGCTACTCTGGTGAATCCTTTTCATATTTCTCTCCTACTCTGGTGAATCCTTTTCACATTTACCCCTACTCTCGTGAATCCTTTTCTTATTTCCCCCCTACTCTGGTGAATCCTTTCCATATTCCTCTCCTACTCTCGTGAATCCTTTTCACATTTACCGTTGCTCTCGTGAATCCTTTTCATATTTCTCTCCTACTCTCGTGAATCCTTTTCATATTTCTCTCCTACTCTCGTGAATCCTTTTCATATTTCTCTCATACTCTCCTAAATCATTTTCCTATTTCTCTCCTACTCTACTGAATTCTTTTCATATTCCTCTCCTACTCTCGTGAATCCTTTCCATATTTCTCTCCTACTCTCGTGAATCCTTTTCACATTTCTCTCCTACTCTCGTGAATCCTTTTCATATTCCTCTCCTACTCTCGTGAATCCTTTCCATATTTCTCTCCTACTCTCGTGAAACCTTTCCATATTTCTCTCCTACTCTCGTGAATCCTTTCCATATTTCTCTCCTACTCTCGTGAATCTTTTACGTATTCCTCTCCTACTCTCGTGAATCCTTTCCAGATTTCTTTCCTACTCCCATGAATCCTTTTCATATTCCTCTCCTACTCTCGTGAATCCTTTCCATATTTCTCTCCTACTCTCGTGAATCATTTTCACATTTCCCTCCTACTCTCGTGAACCCTTTTCATATTCCTCTCCTACTATCGTGAATCCTTTCCATATTTCTCTCCTACTCTCGTGAATCCTTTCCATATTTCTCTCCTATTCTCGTGAATCCTTTTCATATTTCTCTCCTACTCTCCTGAATCCTTTTCATATTTCTCTCCTACTCTCGTGAATCATTTTCATATTTCTCTCCTACTCTCGTGAACCCTTTTCCTATTTCTCTCCTACTCTCGTGAATCATTTTCCCTATTGCTCTCCTACTCTCGTGAATTCTTTCCATATTTCTCTCCTACTCTCGTGTATCATTTTCATATTCCTCTCCTACTTTCGTGAATCCTTTCCATATTTTTCTCCTACTCTCGTGAATCCATTTCATATTTCTCTCCTACTCTCGTGAATCCTTTCCATATTCCTCTCCTACTCTCGTGAATCCTTTCCATATTCCTCTCCTACTCTCGTGAATTCTTTTCCATATTACTCTCCTACTCTCGTGAATCCTTTCCATATTTCTCTCCTACTCTCGTGAATCCTTTTCATATTTCTCTCCTACTCTCGTAAATCATTTTCCTATTGCTCTCCTACTCTCGTGAATCCTTTTCACATATCTCTCCTACTCTCGTGAATCCTTTTCACATATCTCTCCTACTCTCGTGAATCCTTTTCACATTTCTCTCCTACTCTCGTGAATCCTTTACATATTCCTCTCCTACTCTCATGAATCTTTTCCATATTTCTCTCCTACTCTCGTGAATCCTTTCCATATTTCTCTCCTACTCTCGTGAATCCTTTCCATATTTCTCTCCTACTCTCGTGAATCCTTCCCATATTCCTCTCCTACTCTCGTGAATCCTTTCCATATTTCTCTCCTACTCTCGTGAATCCTTTTCATATTTCTCTCCTACTTTCGTGAATCCTTTTCACATTTCTCTCCTACTCTCGTGAATCCTTTTCATATTTCTCTCCTACTCTCGTGAATCATTTTCATATTTCTCTCCTAATCTCCTGAATCCATTTCATGTTTCTCTCCTACTCTAGTGAATCCTTTTCATATTCCTTTCCTACTCTCGTGAATCCTTTCCATATTTCTCTCAAACTCTCGTGAATCCTTTCCGTATTTCTCTCCTACTCTCGTGAATCCTTTTCGTATTTCTCTCCTACTCTCGTGATTCCTTTTCACATTTATTTCCTACTGTCGTGAATCCTTTCCGTATTTCTCTCCTACTCTCGTGAATCCTTTTCATATTTCTCTCCTACTCTCGTGAATCATTTTCATATTTCTCTCCTAATCTCCTGAATCCATTTCATGTTTCTCTCCTACTCTAGTGAATCCTTTTCATATTCCTTTCCTACTCTCGTGAATCCTTTCCATATTTCTCTCAAACTCTCGTGAATCCTTTCCGTATTTCTCTCCTACTCTCGTGAATCCTTTTCGTATTTCTCTCCTACTCTCGTGAATCCTTTTCATATTTCTCTCCTACTCTCGTGATTCCTTTTCACATTTCTTTCCTACTGTCGTGAATCCTTTTCACATTTCTCTCCTACTCTCGTGAATCCTTTTCATATTTCTCTCCTACTCTCGTGAATCATTTTCATATTTCTCTCCTAATCTCCTGAATCCATTTCATGTTTCTCTTCTACTCTAGTGAATCCTTTTCATATTCCTTTCCTACTCTCGTGAATCCTTTCCATATTTCTCTCAAACTCTCGTGAATCCTTTCCGTATTTCTCTCCTACTCTCGTGAATCCTTTTCATATTTCTCTCCTACTCTCGTGAATCCTTTTCATATTTCTCTCCTACTCTCGTGAATCCTTTTTGTATTTCTCTTCTACTCTCATGAATCCTTTTCATATTTCTCTCCTACTCTCCTGAAACTTTTTCATATTTCTCTCCTACTCTCGTGAATCCTTTTCACATTTACCCCTACTCTCGTGAATCCTTTTCATATTTCTCTCCTACTCTCGTGAATCATTTTCGTATTTCTCTCCTACTCTCGTGAATCCTTTTCATATTTCTCTCCTACTCTCGTGAATACTTTTCACATTTCTCTTTTACTCTCGTGAATCCTTTCATATTTCTCTCATACTCTCGTAAATCATTTTCCTATTGCTCTCCTACTCTCGTGAATCTTTTTCGTATTTCACTCCTACTCTCGTGAATCCTTTTCACATTTCTCTCCTACTCTCGTGAATCCTTTTTATTTTCTCTCCTACTCTCGTGAATCCTTTTCATATTTCTCTCCTACTCTCGTGAATCCTTTTCACATTTCTCTCCTACTCTCGTGAATCATTTTCCTATTTCTCTCCTACTCTCGTGAATCATTTTTCTATTGCTCTCCTACTCTCGTGAATCCTTTTCACATTTCTCTCCTACTCTCGTGAATCCTTTTCACATTCCTCTCCTACCTCGTGAATCCTTTCCATATTTCTCTCCTACTCTCGTGAATCCTTTTCATATTTCTCTCCTACTCTCGTGAATCCTTTACATAATTCTCTCCTACTCTCGTGAATCCTTTTTATATTTCTCTCCTACTCTCGTGAATCCTTTTCACATTTCTCTCCTACTCTCTTGAACCCTTTTCACATTTCTCTCCTACTCTCCTGAATCCTTTTCATATTTCTCTCCTACTCTCGTGAATCCTTTTCTTATTTCTCTCCTACTCTCCTGAATCCTTTTCCTATTTCTCTTCTACTCTCGTGAATCCTTTCTGATCACACTCTCCAAATTACACATTCCTTTTCACCATATGGAAGTATAATATACTCCTTTTTCACCACTCTCTTTCTTACTCACTTAATTCATTTCAGATCACACTCTCCAATGATTATACCTCCATTTCATCATTTCTTATCCTACTCTCTTAATTCATTTCTGATCACACTCTCCGAAGAATATACCTCCATTTCTAATAAGTAGTACTCCAATCTGTGATGATTTCAAAAGTCAACCTGGGAATCACTTCCCAGGTAATATTCTTCTTCACAAAATCGGAATTTCCTTCATGCACAAGCAAATAGGTTCCCGTCCCCTCCTCCCCCCCCCACTCTCAGAACATTGTTCGTCATCGGTTAAGAGTTTCTTTCTCTCGTGTGCACGCGGCTCTTTAACTTTGAACTGTTTCGTTTCCCTCGCCGGTATGATTCGCTTGTCTCGCGGTCCGCTGCATTCGTCATATGTCAATGCGATGATCACGAGTCTCGAGAGCTCGCTCGCTCTTAGCAGGCTCTCGAAGATTCTCGTGTCGAACTTCGTCAGAGCGTTAAATCGTCTTTAAATGGCTTCTCCGAAGCATTCGAACTTGCAAATCGATGATCGAAAAACGAGATGGCACGGGAGAGGGAAAAAAAGGGGGGTTTTTTTGGTTTCTTTTTTTTCTAATTTTTTGCTTCCAGGATGTGTGCGCGAAAAAAAATAGGAGGAAAAAAAAATTGGTGTTCGAACTAGAACACCGTGAAATTTTTAAAACTTTAAATATAATTTTTATTATTATTATTTTGAAAAGAAACACCGAGAGAAGTTTTCTTTTAGATTTTTTTTTTTGATTTTTTGAAAGGAAAAAGTGCGCTTGAAAAATGCACAGAACGTTGATGTAAAGAATTAAATTACTTCACGAACACACTACATACAGTCACTCAAAAAAATATCCGAACACTAGGGTTGATTACAGAATTCAGAAAAAATATCTGGCAACGATTTTTTTTTTTAGAAATTAGTGATTTGGCAACCTTCGTGTCACGTGACACGAAGGTTGAAAAAAAAAAGACGATTGAAAATTGTCCATATATGGTGGTAAAAGTAATTTTGTTTGGAAATGGATCAACAGGGCATCTTTAATCTGTGTAGAGAGCTTAATTCCTTCCGTATGTGGTGTGTAACCTAACTAGGGCGAACGCTGATTGGTAAAAATTGTACCTGTGATTTTGGGATTCAGTTTTCGAATGTTTATATTGGTTTATCAGTTAGTATTTAATGATGTTGTTGTTGTTTTACCTCTGAGCGGCATTTCTTTCACACCATAGGCTCAATAGCCAGGTCACAAGGACCCCGAAGGCTCAGAGAAGGTTGGGGGGAGGAGACCCACTGGAACAGCTGTTGTGAGACAGATGGTAAGCCTCCCGTCAAGGCCATCCAGCGTGTTCTTTAACGTTCGATTGTTTTACCTCTGAGCGGCACATTTTTGCACATCATGGGCTAAATGGCCAGGTCACAAGGAACCCGAAGGCTCAGAGAAGGTTGGGGGAGGGGACCCATTGGAACAGTGTTGGGAGACAGATGGTAGCCTCCCGTCAAGGCCATCCAGCGTTTTCTTTAACGTTGGGTTGTTTAACCTCTGAGCGGCACATTTTTTGCACATCATGGGCTAAATGGCCAGGTCACAAGGACCCCGAAGGCTCAGAGAAGGTTGGGGGAGGGGACCCATTGGAACAGCTGTTGGGAGACAGATGGTAGCCTCCCGTCAAGGGCATCCAGTGTGTTCTTTAACGTGCACAGGGTATGGCTCTCCCGCAAAAGGGGTCACGGCTTAACGTCTCATCCGACGGACGGCGGCCTTTCCAAGCCCATCGGTGTCCCCTACTGACCGTAGGTAGGGCTGGGAATTTTGCGGAGATAAATTTCAACGCTGACCCATCTGGGACTCGAACCTGGGAACTACAGATTACGAGCAAGGGCCATGCTCTTGCCTTAATTTAATCAGTACTTACTCTCAAAATTTCTTCTGTTGTTTAGAAGCAGAAATTTGTCACACCTGACAACAGTTTAATTCATTAAATTAACATAATAATTGGTATTATAATAATTCTGGTAGATACATATTTTTAAAACTTCAGCAATTAATTTTAAATTATTCAACAGTATGTTAATATAGTCATAATAAATATATTATTTTCCTTCATATATTTTAAAGATGAAAATTTCTATTCAATTTTTAACAAAAATCGCTCAAAATTTTATTCGATATCAAATATCCGTCATTTCGTTACAAAGATGACCACATCTCCTTAGATATAAGACGTCACAACAGCCTTGACGAGAAAAATTATTATGCTTATTTAATATTGTAAGTGATTGCTTTTTTTTATTAAAATATTTTTGAATATTTCACTAGTAATTGACGAATTTTTAGGAATAAATAACTACCGCTTTAGATTTTAAGAGGGAAATAGAAATTAAAACAATCGTACATATAGTATACAAACACATGTATACAGGGTGATTCAAAACTCTTGGGCCAAACTTTATGGGGTGACAGAACACACCTAAACAAGTACTTTTCGTCATACAATGTATGGTCGGAACTCAAGCGGTGAAGCGCTAGAGGGCGCTTTCCGGTGAACACTTATAAGCTCTGGTTTTCGCACTCGTCGTCATTTCTACCGTGGAATGCAGAACGGATGGATTGTTTCATGAATCAGGAGAAGGCGGACATGCATTTCACGTACGGAGCTGCGGACGGGAATGCGAGGGAAGCCCAAAGACTGTGCAATCAACGGTAGAAATGACGACGAGTGCGAAAACCAGCGCTTATAAGTATTCACCGGAAAGCGCCCTCTAGCGCTTCACCGCTTGAGTTCCGACCATGCATTGTATGACGAAAAGTACTGGTTTTGGTGTGTTCTGTCACCCCATAAAGTTTGGCCCAAGAGTTTTGAATCACCCTGTATACATGTGTTTGTATATTATATGTACGATTGTTTTAATTTCTATTTCCCTCTTAAAATCTAAAGCGGTAGTTATTTATTCCTAAAAATTCGTCAATTACTTGTGAAATATTCAAAAATATTTAAAAAAAAAAAAGTAATCACTTAGAATATTAAATAAGCATAATAATTTTTCTCGTCAAGTCTGTTGTGATGTCTTATATCTAAGGAGATGTGGTCATCTTTGTAACGAAATGACGGATATTTGATATCGAATAAAATTTTGAGCGATTTTTGTTAAAAATTGAATAGAAATTTTCATCTTTAAAATATATGAAGGAAAATAATATATTTATTATGACTATATTAACATACTGTTGAATAATTTAAAATTAATTGCTGAAGTTTTAAAAATATGTATCTACCAGTATTATTATAATCATCATCATCATCATCATCCTCAAGCAGCCATGGGCTACGGAGGTCCAACCAGACCGTGCAATTTAGTTCTTCAAGCAAGTCTATCCTGAGCTACATCTACTGCATCTGGCCACTGCACACCAATTCTAACAAGGTCTTCTTTGACATTGTCGGCCCACCGCATCCTAGGTCTCCCCCTCTTTCTGAGGCCTTTAGACACACTGTTCATAACCCTATTCGCCAATCTATAATTATTCATACGGGCAACATGGGCAAACCAACGGAGTCTCTCTCTGCACAATATGCTGCTTAAAGGAGGTTGCAGACTCCTTTGCCTAACCTAATCATCAGTTACAAAGTTGAACCACCTAATGCCCAAGATACTGCGTAAGCATCTGGAATCAAAAGCATCTAGTTTCCTGTTATCTAGTTTACAAAGTGTCCAAGTTTCACTACCATAACTAACCCTAGAAAGAACCAAACTCTTATACAGTCTAATTTTAGTCTTTAGGTGTATACGCCTATTTCTCCACAATCTCCATAGATTCTTAAAAGTCCCGGCAGCAATCCCCATTCGTCTGTTAATCTCATGCCGCACATCACCATTATCCGTTACATAGCTCCCAAGATAATTAAACTGTGACACCTGCTCAAGACTGCAACCATTCAGATTAACTGAATCACAGCCTGCCTGACCAATTTTCATCACTTTAGTTTTCTCTCTGTTTATAACCAAACCTACCCTACTACCAGTCTCATCAACAGCTCGAATGAAAGAGTTCATCTCATCAACATCATTTGCCAAAAGGGCTAAATCATCAGCATAATCTTAATCAGAAATTTTTGTATCTCCAGTCCATTTAAGGCCAAAATCTTTCCCTTGAAGTGAATTTCGCATAACATAATCAATAACCAAGCTAAAGAGAAAAGGAGACAAAATGCACCCTTGTCGAACACCAGAAGTAATGCTAAACCAATTGCTACAAGCCTTACCAACTCTCACACACGACTCAGTGTTATTATAGAGAGCTTTCATTATGTTAACTAACTTGTCTGGTATACCATATGATCTCACAATCAACCACAAATTATGACGATCAACAGAGTCGAAAGCCTTTTTGAAATCAACAAAACTAGCAACCAAAGGTTTCTGAAACTCTAAACATTTCTCAAGAATCTGCCTAAGTGAAAATATCTGATCCACACATCCCCTACCACTTCTGAATCCACATTGCTCATCACGCAATTGACTGTCAACCAGATTCTTAATTCTATTAAGCACAATCATGGAAAGAACTTTACCTGGAACAGAGAGTAGGCTGATACCCCTATAGTTATCACAAGAACTGCGATCACCTTTTTTGGAAATAGGGATAACAATAGCTCTGGTAAAATCCTTAGGAACCATGCCTTTATCATAAAAGATATTCAGAATTTCAGTCATCCAAGTGGTAACCGAAACATTCCCAGCTCTAAGCATTTCGGTAGTAATTTCATCTACCCCTGGGGATTTATGTAGTTTAAGTTTAGAAACAGCCAAACTAACTTCAGATTGTGTTATAGGGCCAACATTAAAGCCACCAATGCATCTATCATCATTGCAAACAATGGGAGTAGAACTAACTACATTGTTTAGAACATCACTGAAATGCTCAGCCCACCTAGCCATGACAGAATCCTCACCTTCTATAACCTTACCTTGTTTATCCTTCAATCCCTGTATACCTGTCCGTTTTCTACCACACAAAACATTAACTATCTGGTACAGCTCTCTGCTGTTGTGCTGTCTAACTGCTTCCTCGGCTTTGTCAGCCAAACTATCAAGCCAAAGATTCTTATCAGCAGCTAACTGATCTTTTACACGTTTATTAAGTTCTCTGTAATGCTTTCTATTAGGACTAGTAGGGTATTGATTAAAAACATTCCTGCAGTTCTTTCTTTCCAAAATAAGCTCAAGTGCCTTATCACTCAGATAATTCTGTCTCTTCTGCTCCTTTTTTCCTAAAAGAGTATTGTTAGTGTCCAAAAAAGCCTGCTTAAAATGATCCCATTCTTCCTCAACTTCAGTAGTAAGCAAACCATGACTGTCATAATGACTAAGTAACCTATCATGGTAAGCTTTGGCTATAACTGGATCTTTCAGATCTTCAGTATTAAAAGTAAATTTTTTAACCCTAGCACAACACTTTTTAAGTTTAAGTTGCAACACACTTTTAACAAGGTAATGGTCAGATCCAATTTCAGCTCCCCTATATGCCCTGGTATTCCTAACAGAACTAGCCCATTTGCTGTTAATTAATATGTAATCAATCATATTCTTATGCAGCCCATCAGGTGAAACCCATGTGTACTTATGTATGTCGCGGTGTTTGTAATACAACTTGTAATAAGTGTTAGTTATTCTGAATCCATTGAGTTTACTTACCTGTAGGAGACGTTGCCCATTGCAGCTACCAATACCAAAAGGGCCTATTACTCCTCCCCAAAGGTTAGAGTCAGTACCAACTTTGGCATTGAAGTCACCAAGAACAAGGGTAATATCTCCTTTCTTGACAGAATTCAAAATATCCTGAAGTTGTTCATAAAACCTATCCTTCTCATCGTCATCGGCATCCTCAGTGGGGGCATAACAGCAGATAACATTCAAGTCTTTAACGATTGTCTGAAATTTTGCTGTAAGAAACCTTTCATTAATGCACTCATATCCTTGAAAAGCATCACTAGCGTGTCTGCTGAGAAGCAGACCCACGCCTTGGTGATGCTTATTGTCGTCCCTCCCTGAAAAGAGAAATTTAAGATTATTTTTAAGAATCTGATCTTTATCTGTCTATCTGGTCTCTTGCAAGCCGAGAATATCTAAATTATAATGTTGGAATTCTTGTGTGAGGACATCAAGAGAAAAAGCTCTGTGCAGAGTCTTCACATTCCAACTACCTATGGAGAGAAAATGGTTAGTGGAATGTTTAAAGAAACTATGTTTATTGAGAGAGGGAATGCCGACAATATCAAACAGCCCCCTAATAGCAGACATGGGGCAAAGACCCGTTCCCCCACTACTAAAGGCTGAAGCCATCTACACTGGAAGACTTCCTCCAATGTAGAATTTGACGATGTCAATAGAAGCAAAGAGTTCAGGTGCCTGCGATGACTTCTGCTCAGGATTATCCACCAGCTGATAAACATATCCTGTGAATCTATTCACTTGTGGCTGTCAACCCACAAACAAACAGAAAACACAGCGGAAGATTTTCCCTCCACAGAAGCCCACCAGTGCAGCAAAATCAGGATCCATAATCAAGCTCAGAGCCATATATCTGTCCAGTCCAGTAGGTTTATATGGTCAGCACCAGGACCCTGTGTGGTTGACCACTCCTCAGCAGGGTAGAAAAAAAAGAAAAGTAGCCATGGTTGTCCAGATCAGTAGGCCACACTAATCTAGCAGCCCTTCCCTTCCGTTCATTTCCACAAGAGAGTATCTCTTTTGAAAGTTACTAACGGTCCGCACCACGAAAAGGCGGGGTCGGACATTAGGTGCTAGGCCTGGCCGGTTCTATGCATCATCACAGGGGATTGGTGCATAGCTCTCCTTCCAGTGACTACCTAGCTACCATTTACAGAACACCACTTATTATGTTAATTTAATGAATTAAACTTTTGTCAGGTGTGACAAATTTCTGCTTCTAAACAACACAAGAAATTTTGAGAGTAAGTACTGATTTTAAATTAAGGCAAGAGCATGGCCCTTTCTCGTAATCTGTAGTTCCCAGGTTCGAGTCCCACATGGGTCAGCGTTGAAATTTATCTCTGCAAAATTCCCAGCCCTACCTACGGTCAGTAGGGGACACCGATGGGCTTGGAAAGGTCGCCGTCCGTCGGATGAGACGTTAAGCCGTGGCCTCTTTTGCGGGAGAGCCATACCATGTGCACGTTAAAGAACACGCTGGATGGCCTTGACGGGAGGCTACCATCTGTCTCCCAACAGCCGTTCCAGTGGGTCCCTCCCCTAACCTTCCCTCAGCCTTCGGGGTCCATGTGACCTGGCAATTTAGACCATTGCGTATAAAAAATAATGACGCTCAGAGGTAAAACAACCTAACAACCAACCCTTCGCCCAACCTTCTCTGTGCCTTCGAGGTCCTTGTGACCTGGCCATTTAGCCCATGGTGTCCAAAAAAGTGCCGCTCAAGATAAAACAATCCAACGTTAAAGAACATATGAAACGTTAAGCCGTGGCCCCGTGTGCGGAAGAGACATACCCTGTGCACGTTAAAGAACACGCTGGATGGCCTTGACGGGAGGCTACCATATGACTCCCAACAGCTGTTCCAGTGAGTCCCCTCCCTCAACCTACTCTGAGCCTTCGGGGTCCATATGACCTGGCCATTTAGCCCATGGTGTGCAAAAAAGTGCCGCTCAGAGGTCAAACAAGCCAACCCAATCCGAATACAGCTTGCGGTGTGAGATCGCACTAAAGTGGTCAGCAGTCTTTCGCATCCCCAAACCATTCTGGCCGGACCTCACACTGCAAGAGAGTAAATGGTGATTCCGCCTGTCATGCACCCACGGGTGCTGTGTCATGTCATCTGGGCGCTGGACATTCTCTGTGTGTGGCTCTGCGAATCCCGCCCCCTCCTAACATGTCCACCATTTTAGTCCGTTTGTGTATCCCCTCTGTGTGGGGCGGGGGTGGCTCAGTCGGTAGCGCGCCAGGCTCGTAATCTGTAGTTCCCAGGTTCGAGTCCCAGCTGGGTCAGCGTTGAGATTTATCTCCGCAAAATTCCCCGCCCTGCCCACGGTCAGTAGGGGACACCGCTGGGCTTGGAAAGTCCGCCGTCCGTCGGATGGGACGTTAAGCCGTGGCCCCGTGTACGGTAGAGCCATAACCTGTGCACGTTAAAGAACACGGTGAATGGCCTTGACGGGAGGCTACCATCTGTCTCCCAACAGCTATTACAGTGGGTCCTCTCCCCCAACCTTCTCTGAGCCTTCGGGGTCTATGTGACCTGGCCATTTAGCCCATTGTGTGCAAAAAAGTGCCGCTCAGAGGTAAAACAACACAACCCAACCCCTCCCCCAACCTTCTCTGAGCCTTCGGGGTCCATGTGACCTGGCCATTTAGCCCATGGTGTGCAAAAAAGTGCCGCTCAGAGGTAAAACAACCCAACTAAACCCCTCTGTGTTTAAAAAAAGACTCAATCAAGGGAGAAATTAATTTTAAAAAAATAAATCGTTTTGCCTGATGTAAAATCAGCGCCTAACAAATGCAGCGGCCACTTGAGCATCTGTTTACAGTTCAGACGTCCACTTCAAACCACGACGCCCACATTACCCCAGTCAGAAACCGAAATGTGGGGAGGAGGTGGATCTCGGTGAATGGAGACGGGAAGTGGCTGTGACGTCACTTCACGTTGACGTCACGCCGTTGATAAACAAAGCGAACAGCCGACTTCCTGTGTGGGTTGCGAACGATAAATTTTTGGGGATTTGAAACAAATATAGAACTGGTGAGTCATTCTCGTCATCAACAGAGCTCGTGGTTTTTGTTTCTTCTGTTGTTGTTGTTTTTAGCTGTGCTGCCAGATATATGCAAATGTGTTCTATTTTTTGGTGGGGAAAAATAAGGGAACATCAATGACACTTATGAGGGTTCTTTGGGTTGTTTTACCTCTGAGCTGCACTTTTTTGCACACCATGGGCTAAATGGCCAGGTCACAAAGACCCCGAAGGCTCAGAGAAGGTTGGGGGAGGGGTCTCCTGGAATCTGCAGTTCCCAGGTTCGAGTCTCAACTGGGTCAGCGTTGAGACTTTGCAAAACTTCCCGCCCTGCCGCGGTCAACAGGGGACACCGATGGGCTTGGGAAGTTCACCGTCCGTCGGATGGGACATTAAGCCGTGGCTCCGTGTGTGGGAGAGTCATAACCTGTGCACATTAAAGAACACGCTGGATGGCCTTGACAGGAGGCTACCATCTGTGTCCCAACAGCTGTTCCACTGGGTCCCCTCCCCCAAATTTCTCTGAGCCTTCGGGGTCTTTGTGACCTGGCCATTTAGCCCATGGTGTGCAAAAAAGTGCCGCTCAGAGGTAAAACAATCCAACGTCAAAGAACACGCTGGATGGCCTTGACGGGAGGTTACCATCTGTCTTCTAACAGTTGTTCCAGTGGGTCCCCTCCCCCCACCTTCTCTGAGCCTTCGGGGCCCATTTGACCTAGCCATTTAGCCCATGTTGTGCTAAAAAGCTCAGAGGTAAAACAACCCAACGTTAAAGAACACGCTGGATGGCCTTGACGGGAGGCTACCATCTGTCTCCCAACAGCTGTTCCAGTGGGTCCCCTCCCCCAACCTTCTCTGAGCCTTCGGGGTCCATGTGACCTGGCCATTTAGCCCATGGTGTGCAAAAAGGTGCCGCTCAGAGGTAAAACAACCCAACGTTAAAGAACACGCTGGATGGCCTTGACGGGAGGCTACCATCGGTCTCCCAACAGCTGTTCCAGTGGGTCCCCTCCTCCAACGTTATCCGAGCCTTCGGGGTCCATGTGACCTGGCCATTTAGCCCATGGTGTGCAAAAAAGTGAAGCTCAGGAGTAAAACAACCCAACCCCACTCAACTCTTAGCCCTTTGGGAATCTCGTAACCGGCACTTTCTTGTACTAATTATTTTATTCATTAAAATGCAATGAATAAAATAAATTAAAAAATATAGGAATTAAATTAATAAATACCGTATTACGTGTATATTATACATATCACCTGCCTGTAGATCAAAGATAGGAAAACCACTTTGAGAAAATCATTAAAAAATATATTCTTAAATCGTCCAAAGAAAAAAATTCAAACATACGAAAAAAGATTTTAATATATAATAGAAAAAAATTATACAGTCCATAACATTAGAGAATTTTTGTTATAGAAATTGCAATTTAACTTCGAATCTCTGTAGCTTCCAAAATCTTTTTTCAATGGAATTTTTTTTCGCAAAATTTCGGAAAAAAAAATTTCGCAACAGTAATGGATTATAAGAATATACTTCAGAAATTTATTAAAACATACACAGTCGTATCAGAATAACATGACCACCTACAATAGATAATACCTATCAGGTGGTCATATTATTCTGATACGACCGTGTATATAATAAATATTGTTTCAAACTGTTTAATAAAATTATACCTTTATTTTACAAATTTGCAATGTGAATATTTCAATATTCCAAAATTGTGAATTAAGTTTATAATATTTTTTGTTAAATACTTTAACTTCCGTAACTTTTTAAACAACAAACAAATATTGTTGAAATTTGAGATTTAAAAATGTTTTATTTTGATATTCAATTTATCTTCAGTCACGTTTCTCCATTGAAAACGGAAATATTTTGGAAATTATACAGCTTCGAAGTTAGATTCTCATTTACATAATATGCAAATTCTTTAGATTCTCATTTACATAATATTCAAATTCTTTAATATTTTTCAGGGTAGTATAATTCGAACCAAAAAATCAACAAGATACACTTTTGTGATATTACCTCCTGTATTCTTGATCTCCTGTAGACTCCGTTTCAAATAAACTCCTTAAGTTCTTGGGGCGGGGGTGGCTCAGTCGGTAGCGTGCCAGGCTCGTAATCTGTAGTTCCCAGGTTCGAGTCCCAGCTGGGTCAGGGTTCAGATTTATCTCCTCAAAATTCCCCGCCCTGCCCACAGTCAGTAGGGGACACCGATGGGCTTGGAAAGGCCGCCGTCCGTCGGATGGGGCGTTTAGCCGTGACACCGTGTGCGGGAGAGCCATACCCTGTGCACGTTAAGGAACACGCTGGATGGCTTTGATGGGAGGCTACCATCTGTCTCCCAACAGTTGTTCCAGTGGGTCCCCTCCGCCAACCTTCTCTGAGCCTTCGGGGTCCATGTGACCTGGCCATTTAGCCCATGGTGTGCAAAAAAGTGCCGCTCAGAGGTAAAAAAACCCAACGTTAAAGAACACGCTGGATGGCTTTGACGGGAGGCTACCATCTGTCTCCCAACAACTGTTCCAGTGGGTCCCCTCCCCCAGGGGCGGGGGTGGCTCAGTCGGTAGCGCGCCAGGCTCGTAATTTGTAGTTTCCAGGTTCGAGTCCCATCTGGGTCAGCGTTGAGATTTATCTCCGCAAAATTCTCCGCCCTGCCCATGGTCAGTAGGGGACACGATGGGCTTGGAAAGGCCGCCGTCCGTCAGATGGGACGTTAAGCCGTGGCCCCTTGTGTGAGAGAGCCATACCCTGTGCACGTTAAAGAACACGCTGGATGGCCTTGACGGCAGGCTACCATCTGTCTCCCAACAGCTGTTCCAGTGGGTCCCCTCCCCCAACCTTCTCTGAGCCTTCGGGGTCCATGTGACCTGGCCATTTAGCCCATGGTGTGCAAAAAAGTTCCGCTCAGAGGTAAAACAACAACAAAAACAACCCCTCCCCCAACCTTCTCTGAGCCTTCGGGGTCCATGTGACCTGGCCATTTAGCCCATGGTGTGCAAGAAAGTGCCGCTCAGAGATAAAACAACCCAACCCAACAACCCATTTACATAATATGCAAATTCTTTAATATTTTTCAAGGTAGTGTAATTCGAACCAAAAAATCAACAAGATACACTTATGTGATATTACCTCCTGTATTCTTGATCTCCTGTAGACTCCGTTTCAAATAAACTCCTTAAGTTCTTTCAAATATTTCCTATAGATGAATTCAACTGTAATCCCAGGAAAAAATATATCCTTGTATATGCTACACAAATAAAAGACTATACTGAAGACTATAACCCCTGTCCAGATAGTGTGCTATAGGTTGTCCTAAGTGCGTTTCGTCGTAACCAAAAGCGTCTACAGCACCACCACTCAGGAACAACTAAACTCTCAAATGACTCTATCATTGTCTATAATGAAGATAATCGTGGATGTAAAGAAAAAAATACATATCAGTTAAAAATCACCTTGGACCTATTTTCATTTTATCAACAGAAGTCAATTGCAGTATTAGAACTTAATTGGTTCTGATTGCTGTTCGGTTTGAAATGGATAATCATAATAACTGTTATTTCCAATCATTTGGATAAGATGATCTGAACTAAGATCATCTGCTTACCTAAGGTTGAGGGGGATTACCTAATCCCCCCAACTTTCTGCTTACCTAAGGGTGAGTTTGATATTGGGATTCTTCAGCTCCAGAACTATCCAAGTCACCTAACAAAGAATATGTGTGACCGATACACGATTTCATTGTTATCCAATCTGGTGAAGGTATTAAGGACTTTCATTGTTCTTTCGTATTATATCATTTCAGAGAGGGGGGAGGACAGTTATTTATCTCCCTCTCAGACATTAAAGGAGAATCCTTTGAGGTCTTATTAAGAAATACTTGACTCTCGGAGACAATGCACCCCAATGCATTATTGATCATTCGGTAATTGATCCGGGATCATTACTCATAGCCTCCTCGTTGAGCTTATATCTCTGTGATTGTTTTACTGCATTGTTGGCTGAACCCCAGTGGGGGGAAGAGGTAGACGTCGTCCGTTTGGCGAACTTTAGTTCTTATCTGGTGGACGAAGAAATTTTAAACGAGATTTTATCGTCGATTCAGCGGTGGAAGCGATCTGGTCCGGCGTGACGGTGGGGTTTGTTCAGGAGTTCAGGGTTTAAAGATAGTTTTCTGAAGTAATAAGATTCAAACGTAAGTTGGTTGGGTTGCTTTACTTCTGAGTGACAGTTTTTTGCACACAATGGGCTAAATGGCCAGGTCACAAGGACCACGAACGCTCAGAGAAGGTTGGGGGAGAGGACCCACTGGAACAGCTGTTGGGAGACAGATGGTAGCCTCCCGTCAAGGCCATCCAGCGTGTTCTTTAACGTTGGGTTGTTTTACCTCTGAGTGGCACTTTTTTGCACACCATGGGCTAAATGGCCAGGTCACAAGGACCCTGAAGGCTCAGAAAAGGTTGGGGGAGGGGACCCACTGGAACAGCTGTTGGAAGACAGATGGTAGCCTCCCATCAAGGCCATCCAGCGTGTTCTTTAACATTGGGTTGTTTTACCTCTGATTGGCACGTTTTTGCACACCATGGGCTAAATGGCCAGGTCACATGGACCACGAGGGCTCAGAGAATGTTGGGGGAGGGGACCCACTGGAACAGCTGTTGGGAGACAGATGGTAGCCTCCCGTCAAGGCCATCCAGCGTGTTCTTTAACGTGCACAGGGTATGGCTCTCCCGCACACGGGGCCACGGCTTAACGTCCCATCCGACGGACGGCGGCCTTTCCAAGACCATCGGTGTCCCTTACTGACCGTGGGCAGGGCGGAGAATTTTGCGAAGATAAATCTCAACGCTGACCCAGCTGGGACTCGAACCTGGGAACTACAGATTACGAGCCAAAATAAAAGTGTCTTATATTGATAAATTTACACATATTTACTTATTTATTCAGATCACCATTAAATTTTCTTAATTTGATTTTATTTTGAATACAAATATTATTCAAAATAAAACAATATTATCCTCAAGTAATCTTGTAAGAAATTTTACGATGTTATTGTGTTTTATATATTTTGTGTTTTAGCTAACGTTACCCAGTATCTTGTCAATTATTCTGACAATGATAAACTCTTTAAAAAAATTTAAGAAATAGCCTTTTTTTTTAAAAAAAAAATGAAGCGCTATATCGAAACAGCATTAATTGAAATAGAGGTAAATGAGGTTTTCCTGTATATTTGATTGAAATAATCAGAATTTCCCCCTATAAAAAACTTTTTTGAGAAGTTGCTTATCCATTAAATTGACCACCTGTTGATACTGTGTTTAATAAACTGACTGTTGAATCTACATTAGTTCTTAAATTTAGAGCGGGGTGGGGGTGGCTTAGTCGGTATCGCGCCAGGCTCGTAATCTGTAGTTCCCAGGTTCGAGTCCCAGCTGGGTCAGCGTTGAGATTTATCTCCGCAAAACTCCCCGCCCTCCCCACGGTCAGTAGGGGACACCGATGGGCTTGGAAAGGCCGCCGTCCGTCGGATGGGACGTTAAGCCGTGGCCCCGTGTGTGGGAGAGCCATACCCTGTGCACGTTAAAGAACACGCTGGATGGCCTTGACGGGAGGCTACCAGTCTCTCAACAGCTGTTCCAGTGGGTCCCCTCCTCCAACCTTCTCTTGAGCCTTCGGGATCCTTGTCTGTCTCTCAACAGCTGTTCTCAACTGTCTCTCAACAGCTGTTCCAGTGGGTCCCCTCCTCCAACCTTCTCTTGAGCCTTCGGGGTCCTTGTGACCTGGCCATTTAGTCCATGGCGTGCAAAAAAGTGCCGCTCAGAGGTAAAACAACCCAACGTTAAAGAACACGCTGGATGGCCTTGACGGGAGGCTACCATCTGTCTCCCAACAGCTATTCCAGTGGGTCCCCTCCCCCAACCTTCTCTGAGCTTTCGGGGTCCATGTAACCTGGCCATTTAGCCCATGGTGTGCAAAAAAGTGCTGCTCAGAGGTAAAACAACCCAACCCTAAATTTCTTCCATCTAAAGCATGGCCAGTTGTTATCTTAAATCTGCATCCGTAAGACAAAAAAAAAGAGTTAAATAATGTCACAGGGTACACTCACTACAAGTTATAATCAGAAGCAAGTAGAAATATAAATAGAACTTTAGACTCATTCGGCAAATACTCTCCTTTTTTTTCCAAAACCTTAAACGAAACTTTTTTTTTTTACTTTTCTCTCTTTCTAGTCAGGATCTGATAGGGATGCTCGGAATCCTTGGCCTCCACCATCTCCACGCTGTCGCCACTATCAGCGTGGCATTCTGGTGTCTGGCGCCTGCCGAATAAGACTGCCAAGGATCCCAAGCAGTAGCAATAGGCAACTGGCCAAGGCTCCTCAGATATGTGAGTGCTTTAGTGATCGCATTCGTACGGAAGTAACGTGCACAGGTGTCGGACAGGCATAACTACCACGTGAGTTTGCGATGACACGAGCGTTTGTTGACGGCCTTTTGATGCGGAGCTGCTCCGGCCAACGTCACAGAGAGATTCTTCCGCAGTGACAGAGAGATGGTGAGGTCGTCCCGAGAATGTTCAGGAAGAAAATTGGATCGTTTTCGTGAAGAGGATGAAACTGAATGGGGACTACTTTCGCATTCTAGTATAGGCAAATTGGGTTGGATTCACATGTTTGAGAGTGATAGGAAAGGATCACACAATTAATCTAAAGGGTAGGTACTTGGCATTTCAAGTTTAATGAAGGGTTTCAGTCTAAAGGAGATTCGACATGTTTCAGTCTTGGGTTGGGTTGTTTTTCCTCTGAGCTACACTTTTTTGCACACATGGGCTAAATGGCCAGGTCACATACAATAATAGTACAAGGACATTAAAATATATTAATATATTTTTTCTATTGGTATGTTAATGATAGCCGTCCCGTGGTCGAGTGGTTAGCACGCTTGGCTACTGATCTACGGGACCTGGGTTCGAGCCCCGTGTAAGGCATGGATGTATGTGTCGTTTTTCTGCTGAGGTCCTGCCATCCTCTCAGACCTTCTACTATGGCATATAAACTGGAAGGCTCCTGTCAGACCTCTGTGGCAAGCAGCTGCTTGAGGGGGTATTTATTTTTTTATTTTATGTCAATGATAGCACTCTTATGGTCTCAAAATTCAGATATTATATTTTTTTTTTTACTTTTTTTGTACATCTTACATATTTTGTTCAGCCATTAGCTCTACTACCTACTGAAAGAAGAATGTTTGCTAAAGAAATAATAGAGTACTCCAAAAGGGACTCAAATTTGAGGTATTTACATAAATCAAATAGCTGGAGCTCTTTCGGTCGGGTAACCATAGTGATAAGACTCTGGTTATTTCAACTGGTGATGTCAAATGATTCTGTTGTTTCACATCACTGGTCGAATGATGGATCACCCACTCATGTCAGGTGAACAAATGCACTTTCGTAATTGCATTTGCCTTGTTAAACGACATTGTAGGTGAATCTCGTTTTCCTGATGCTGTAGAAGAGTCCGTATTTGTTTTTTTGAGGGAGTGAGTCGTGACTCTTAACTAATCACTTGCTGATGGCTGGCTAACAGTCTTGTAATACTCATGACATCACTGAGAAGTATAGTGGAGGAGGTTTCACAGAAACCTTGTTGTTACATCCGGTTACCACAGGAGGAAAATGGGGTGGGGATTGTTTGCTTTGTCAAGCCTAATGAGATTGTATTATTTTAAACGGGATTTTTTTTTTTATTCTGAAAAGAACCATGTCTAATCGTCATAAAAAAATTTTAATTTCACATACAATTTAGAATAATATTTTCTGATTTCTTTTGAAAATTAGGTGTTTCTTGTGGTATCTTTAATGTTTGATATCTCCAAGGATTTGGTTGTTTTCACCTCTGAGCGGCACTTTTCTGCACACTATGGGCTAAATGGCCAGGTCACATGGACCCCGAAGGCTCAGAGAAGGTTGCGGGAGGGTACCCACTGGAACAGTTGTTGGGAGACAGATGGTAGCCTCCCGTCAAGGCCATCCAGCGTGTTCTTTAACGTTGGGTTGTTTTACCTCTGAGCGGCACTTTTTTGCACAACATGGGCTAAATGGCCAGGTCATAAGGACCCCGAAGGCTCAGAGAAGGTTGGGGGAGGAGACCCACTGGAACAGCTGTTGGGAGACAGATGGTAGCCTCCCGTCAAGGCCATCCAGCGTGTTCTTTAACGTTGGGTTGTTTTACCTCTGAACGGCACTTTTTCGCACACCATGGGCTAAATGGCCAGGTAACAAGGACTCCGAAGGCTCAGAGAAGGTTGGGGGAGGAGACCCACTGGAACAGCTGTTGGGAGACAGAAGGTAGCCTCCCGTCAAGGCCATCCAGCGTGTTCTTTAACGTTGGGTTGTTTTACCTCTGAACGTCACTTTTTCGCACACCATGGGCTAAATGGCCAGGTAACAAGGACTCCGAAGGCTCAGAGAAGGTTGGGGGAAGGGACTCACTGGAACAGCTGTTGGGAGACAGATTGTAGCCTCCCGTCAAGGCCATCCAGCGCGTTCTTTAACGTGCAGAGCGTATGGCTGTCCCGCACACGGGGCCACGAATTAACGTCCCATCCAACGGACGGCGCATCACTTTCCAAGCCCATCGGTGTCCCCTACTGACCGTGGGCAGGACGGGGAATTTTGCGGAGATAAATCTCAACGCTGACACTTCTGAGACTCGAACCTGGGAACTACAGATTACGAGCCTGGCGCGCTACCGCCTGAGCCACCCGTGTGTGCCCTTGCACTGTATTAAAGATGAGGGAAAGTAGTTTAAAAGAAGAAATTAGCAGAAAGGATATCTCAGAGAATGAGAAATTAGTCGTGAAACAGCAGGTTGTCCTGAAATATTTTCAGAACAGCTGCTTCAAGCGGAAGAGCTGCAGATGTAAAGTGATGAGTAGTTGGGTTGGGTTGTTTTACCTCTGAGCGGCACTTTTTTGCACACCATGGGCTAAATGGCCAGGTCACAAGAACACCGAAGGCTCAGAGAAGGTTCGGGGACTCATTGGAACATCTGTTGGGAGACAGATGGTAGCCTCCCGTCAAGGCCATCCAGCGTGTTCTTTAACGTGCACAGGGTATGTCTCTTCCGCACACGGGGCCACGACTTAACGTCCCATGCCACGGACGGACGGCGGCCTTTCCAAGCCCATCGGTGTCCCCTACTCACCGTGGGCAGGGCGGGGAATTTTGCGGAGATAAATCTCAACGCTGACCCAGCTGGGACTCGAACCTGGGAACTTCAGATTACGAGCCTGGCGCGCTACCGACTGAGCCACCCCCGTCCCTCCTGCAAAGTGATGAATATATGATCCCATTTATGCTCTGCGATATATACACACGATGTTAAGATAAAATATAAAGAATGTAGGAAAGGCCGTGAACCATTTGATGGGTGATTAGTTTTAAACATTTTTAGCAGTTTTCTACGAAATGTTTTGTAAGTAATTGTTAAGCAATTGAAATAGATTTGCATCTAAAACGGCTGTTTTTTTATTTTATTTAATTGTTCTTGGAAATGTGAATAAATGGGGAAATAATTTCTTTGGGTAGAATGACAACAGGAAGATGTGTCTGCGATGAAAAAAAACTCACTTTCAAACAAGACAATTTATTGAATGCATTGTTTCTGATTCTCTTAAAGGTGAGTTTTTTTGTTTTTTTTTTTTTTGGGGGGGGGGTATATTCCTTCCTATAGCAGTTGTGTGTGCAAAAGTTGTAAAGAATGATAAATACCAGGCTGGGGTGGTATTTGGAAAACCACAAGCTTCTTTCCAACGCCCAGTGTGGCTTTCGCAGGCAACAGTCAACCTCTGACCACCTGATCCGCCTCCAGTCGGTTAGGGGCGGGGGTAGCTCAGTCGGTAGCGTGCCAGGCTCGTAATCAGTAGTTCCCAGGTTCGAGTCCCAGCTGGCTCAGCATTGAGATTTTTTTCCGTAAAATTCCCCGCCCTGCCCACGGTCAGTAGGGGATACCGATGGGCTTGGAAAGGCCGCCGTCCGTCGGATGGGACATTGTGCCGTGACCCCATGTGAGGGAGACCGTACCCTGTGCACGTTAAAGAACACGCTGGATGGCCTTGACGGGAGCTACCATCTATCTCCTAACAGCTGTTCCAGTGGGTACCCTCCCCCAACCTTCTCTGAGCCTTCGGGGTCCTTGTGACCTGGCCATTTAGCCCATGGTGTGCAAAAAAGTGCCGCTCAGAGGTAAAACAACCCAACAGCTGTTGCAGTGGGTCACCTCCCCCAACCTTCTCTGAGCCTTCGGGGTCCATGTGACCTGGCCATGTAGGCCATGGTGTGCAAAACAGTGCCGCTCAGAGGTAAAACAATCCAAGGTTAAAGAACACGCTGGATAGCCTTGACGGGAGGCTACCATCTGTCTCCCAACAGCTATTCCAGTGGGTCCTCTCCCCCAACCTTCTCTGAGCCTTCGGAGTCCATGTGACCTGACCATTTAGCCCATGGTGTGCAAAAAAGTGCCGCTCAGAGGTAATACAACCCAACGTTAAAGAACACGCTGGATATCCTTGACGGGAGGCTATGATCTGTCTCCTAACAGCTGTTCCAGTGGGTCCACTCCTCCAACCTTCTCTGAGCCTTCCATGTGACCTGGCCATTTAGCCCATGGTGTGCAGAAAAGTGCCGCTCAGAGGTAAAACAACCGAACTCGAGTCGGCTATCAGGAATTCTTTGTTAGGTCTAGATCACCTGGTGTGAATCTTCTCCGACATCGAAAAATCATAACACATGACGTGAAAATTCAACATTCAGCTTCAGAGATCATGTGTCGAACGTCATTGCAAACTTTTCATCTTCTTGTACATTTCGAGTTTGTGTCGCCAACACTCTGTCGCGACCTTTGCCCCAAGAACAGGGGGTGTCACGAGACTCGTCCTGAGTGTTCTGCTTTTTCTCGTCAAGATAAATTCCTTTACATGACAACTTCCTCCGGCAGTTGGCAATGCCCTCTATGTTGACGTCTTTAGCATCTTTCTCTCGTCGTCCAGCATGAGGGTCATTGAACGACAACTGTAAACTTCCCTGAACAATCTCTCGGTTTGGGTGACAGAGAATGGGTTTCGGTTCTCCCCACAGAAGTCCGCTAATCTTCCGCTGGACCCTGACCTGCGGCTCGGTGGAACCACCATTCCAGCAGGGGAGGAAACCACGTTTTTCGGTCTCATCTTCGACTGAAAAATTTACTTTTTTACCCACATACTACATGTCCGGTGCAAGTGGAAGCAGGCATTGAATATCCTCAAATGTATTGAATATCTTCAAAAGCATTGAATATCCTCAAAGGCATTGAATATCCTCAAACGCATTGAATATGCTCAAAGGCATTGAATATCCTCAGAGGCATTGAATATCCTCAGAGGCATTGAATATCCTCACAGGCATTGAATATCCTCAGAGGCATTGAATATCCTCAGAGGCATTGAATATCCTCAAAGGCATTGAATATCCTCAGAGGCATGAATATCCTCAAAGGCATTGAATATCCTCAAAGGCATTGAATATCCTCAAAGGTATTGAATATCTTCAAAAGCATTGAATATCCTCAAAGGCATTGAATATCCTCAAACGCATTGAATATGCTCAAAGGCATTGAATATGCTCAAAGGCATTGAATATCCTCAAAGGCATTGAATATCCTCAGAGGCATTGAATATCCTCAGAGGCATTGAATATCCTCAAAGGCATTGAATATCCTCAGAGGCATGAATATCCTCAAAGGCATTGAATATCCTCAAAGGCATTGAATATCCTCAAATGTATTGAATATCTTCAAAAGCATTGAATATCCTCAAAGGCATTGAATATCCTCAAACGCATTGAATATGCTCAAAGGCATTGAATATCCTCAGAGGCATTGAATATCCTCAGAGGCATTGAATATCCTCAGAGGCATTGAATATCCTCAAAGGCATTGAATATCCTCAGAGGCATGAATATCCTCAAAGGCATTGAATATCCTCAAAGGCATTGAATATCCTCAAAGGTATTGAATATCTTCAAAAGCATTGAATATCCTCAAAGGCATTGAATATCCTCAAACGCATTGAATATGCTCAAAGGCATTGAATATCCTCAAAGGCATTGAATATCCTCAGAGGCATTGAATATCCTCAGAGGCATTGAATATCCTCAAAGGCATTGAATATCCTCAAAGGCATTGAATATCCTCAGAGGCATGAATATCCTCAAAGGCATTGAATATCCTCAAAGGCATTGAATATCCTCAAATGTATTGAATATCTTCAAAAGCATTGAATATCCTCAAAGGCATTGAATATCCTCAAACGTATTGAATATGCTCAAAGGCATTGAATATCCTCAAAGGCATTGAATATCCTCAGAGGCATTGAATATCCTCAGAGGCATTGAATATCCTCAGAGGCATTGAATATCCTCAAAGGCATTGAATATCCTCAGAGGCATGAATATCCTCAAAGGCATTGAATATCCTCAAAGGCATTGAATATCCTCAAAGGTATTGAATATCTTCAAAAGCATTGAATATCCTCAAAGGCATTGAATATCCTCAAACGCATTGAATATGCTCAAAGGCATTGAATATGCTCAAAGGCATTGAATATCCTCAAAGGCATTGAATATCCTCAGAGGCATTGAATATCCTCAGAGGCATGAATATCCTCAAAGGCATTGAATATCCTCAAAGGCATTGAATATCCTCAAATGTATTGAATATCTTCAAAAGCATTGAATATCCTCAAAGGCATTGAATATCCTCAAACGCATTGAATATGCTCAAAGGCATTGAATATCCTCAAAGGCATTGAATATCCTCAGAGGCATTGAATATCCTCAGAGGCATTGAATATCCTCAGAGGCATTGAATATCCTCAAAGGCATTGAATATCCTCAGAGGCATGAATATCCTCAAAGGCATTGAATATCCTCAAAGGCATTGAATATCCTCAAATGTATTGAATATCTTCAAAAGCATTGAATATCCTCAAAGGCATTGAATATCCTCAAACGCATTGAATATGCTCAAAGGCATTGAATATCCTCAAAGGCATTGAATATCCTCAGAGGCATTGAATATCCTCAGAGGCATTGAATATCCTCAGAGGCATTGAATATCCTCAAAGGCATTGAATATCCTCAGAGGCATGAATATCCTCAAAGGCATTGAATATCCTCAAAGGCATTGAATATCCTCAAAGGTATTGAATATCTTCAAAAGCATTGAATATCCTCAAAGGCATTGAATATCCTCAAACGCATTGAATATGCTCAAAGGCATTGAATATGCTCAAAGGCATTGAATATCCTCAAAGGCATTGAATATCCTCAGAGGCATTGAATATCCTCAGAGGCATTGAATATCCTCAAAGGCATTGAATATCCTCAGAGGCATGAATATCCTCAAAGGCATTGAATATCCTCAAAGGCATTGAATATCCTCAAATGTATTGAATATCTTCAAAAGCATTGAATATCCTCAAAGGCATTGAATATCCTCAAACGCATTGAATATGCTCAAAGGCATTGAATATCCTCAAAGGCATTGAATATCCTCAGAGGCATTGAATATCCTCAGAGGCATTGAATATCCTCAGAGGCATTGAATATCCTCAGAGGCATTGAATATCCTCAAAGGCATTGAATATCCTCAGAGGCATGAATATCCTCAAAGGCATTGAATATCCTCAAAGGCATTGAATATCCTCAAATGTATTGAATATCTGCAAAAGCATTGAATATCCTCAAAGGTATTGAATATCCTCAAACGCATTGAATATGCTCAAAGGCATTGAATATCCTCAAAGGCATTGAATATCCTCAGAGGCATTGAATATCCTCAGAGGCATTGAATATCCTCAGAGGCATGAATATCCTCAAAGGCATTGAATATCCTCAAAGGCATTGAATATCCTCAAAGGTATTGAATATCTTCAAAAGCATTGAATATCCTCAAACGCATTGAATATGCTCAAAGGCACTGAATATCCTCAGAGGCATCGAATATCCTCAAAGGCATTGAATACCCTCAAAGGCATTGAATATCATCAAAGGCATTGAATATCCTCAAACGCATTGACTATCCTCAGAGGCATCGAATATCCTCAAAGGCATTGAATATCCTCAAAGGCATTGAATATCCTCAAAGTCCTCTCCTTTCTCTCTTCGAGGGCAGACCGATGTTCATTGCTTCACCTGTACCATCCACTTGTCCGGTCGAAACTGCACCACAAATCCCAGGTGTACAACTCCTCCTGGGTTGGGTTGTTTTACCTCTGAGCGGCACTTTTTTTGCACACCATGGGCTAAATCGCCAGGTCACAAGGAACCCCGAAGGCTCAGAGAAGCTTGGGAGAGGAGACCCACTGGAACAGCTGTTGGGAGCCAGATGATAGCCTCCCGTCAAGGCCATCCAGCGTGTTCTTTAACGTTGGGTTGTTTTACCTCTGAGCGGCACTTTTTTGCACACCATTGGCTAAATGGCCAGGTCACAAAGACCCCGAAGACTCAGAGAAGGTTGGGGGAGGGGACCCACTGGAACAGCTGTTCGGAGACAGATCGTAGCCTCCCGTCAAGGCCATCCAGCGTGTTCTTTAACGTTGGGTTGTTTTACCTCTGAGCGGCACTTTTTTGTACACCATGGGCTAAATCGCCAGGTCACAAGGACCCCGAAGGCTCAGAGAAGCTTGGGAGAGGAGACCCACTGGAACAGCTGTTGGGAGCCAGATGATAGCCTCCCGTCAAGGCCATCCAGCGTGTTCTTTAACGTTGGGTTGTTTTACCTCTGAGCGGCACTTTTTTGCACACCATTGGCTAAATGGCCAGGTCACAAAGACCCCGAAGACTCAGAGAAGGTTGGGGGAGGGGACCCACTGGAACAGCTGTTCGGAGACAGATGGTAGCCTCCCGTCAAGGCCATCCAGCGTGTTCTTTAACGTTGGGTTGTTTTACCTCTGAGCGGCACTTTTTTGGACACCATGGGCTAAATGGCCAGGTCACAAAGACCCCGAAGGCTCAGAGAAGGTTGGGGGAGGGGACCCACTGGAACAGCTTTGGGAGACAGATGATAGCCTCCCGACAAGGCCATCCAGTGTGTTCTTTAACGTTGGGTTGTTTTACCTCTGAGCGGCACTTTTTTGCACACCATTGGCTAAATGGCCAGGTCACAAAGACCCCGAAGACTCAGAGAAGGTTGGGGGAGGGGACCCACTGGAACAGCTGTTGGGAGACAGATGATAGCCTCCCGTCAAGGCCATCCAACGTGTTCTTTAACGTTGGGTTGTTTTACCTCTGAGCGGCACTTTTTTGCACACCATGGGCTAAATGGCCAGGTCACAAAGACCCCGAAGGCTCAGAGAAGGTTGGGGGAGGGGACCCATTTTAACAGCTGTTAGGAGACAGATGGTAGCCTCCCGTCAAGACCATCCAGCGTGTTCTTTAACGTTGGGTTGTTTTACCTCTGAGCGGCACTTTTTTGGACACCATGGGCTAAATGGCCAGGTCAGATGGACCCCGAAAGCTCAGAGAAGCTTGGGAGAGGAGACCCACTGGAACAGCTGTTGGGAGACAAATGGTAGCCTCCCGTCAAGGCCATCCATCCTGTTCTTTAACGTGCACAGGGTATGATGGCTCTCCCGCACACGGCCCCACGACTTAACGTCCCATCCGACGGACGGCGGCCTTTCCATGCCCATCGGTGTCCCCTACTGACCGTGGGCAGGGCGGGGAAATTTGCGGAGATAAATCTTAACGCTGACCCAGCTGAGACTCGAAACTGGGACCTGCAGATTACGAGCCTGGTGCGCTACCGACTGAGCCCCCCCCCCCCCCTTTCGAACAGTAGTCAATCTCTGAGTAAAGATGCAGAAAAATCAGAAATGCAACAATGGGTTGGGTTGGATTGTTTTACCTCTGAGCGGCACTTTTTTGAACACCATGGGCTAATTAGCCAGGTCACATGGACCCCGACGGCTCAGAGAACGTTGGGGGAGGGTACCCACTGGAACAGCTGTTAGGAAACAGATGGTAGCCTCCCGTCAAGACCATCCAGCCTGTTCTTTAACGTGCACAGGGTATGGCTATCCCGCATACGGGGCCACGGCTTAACGTCCCATCCGACGGACGGCGGCATTTCCAAGCCCATCGGTGTCCCCTACTGACCGTGGGCAGGACGGGGAAAAATGCAGTAAAATGCATTCTAACCTTAATTTTTTTCTTATTTTGTGTATTCTTTAGTTCTATCTCTGTCTGTGGCGCCAGTATTGGCCGTGAGACCTAAGTATTGCACGTTTAGGTGAACTTTAACCTTTCCCTAATAGAACGCTCACGTAGTCGTCCTTCTCCGCAGTTTTTCCCGCCATACATCACGGTGCCGTAAGGTGCATCGCATCAACTCGCTTCTGACTCAACCCGCATCCTCTGCTATCTGTCGGGCACTCAATGACAGGAATGGGAGACGACTCTCATCTTACGTCACGTCGCGTGGGCGCCAGGAAAAAAGATCACCCTGAGTTCACTCATCTTCTCAATCCACGCGAGGCTGCGATCTCTTGCCCAGAAAAAAATGACATCCTCCCCAATTTCTGCGGGTTGGGTTGTTGGATTGTTTTACCTCTGAGCGGCACTTTTTTGCACACCATGGGCTAAATGGCCAGATCACATGGACCCCGAAGGCTCAGAGAAGGTTGGGGGAGGGGACCCACTGGAACAGCTGTTAGGAGACAGATGGTAGCCCCCCGTCAAGGCCATCCAGCGTGTTCTTTAACGTTGGATTGTTTTACCTCTGAGCGGCACTTTTTTGCACACCATGGGCCAAATGGCCAGGTCACATGGACCCCGAAGGCTCAGAGAAGGTTGTGGGAGGGGACCCACTGGAACAGCTGTTGGGAGACAGATGGTAGCCCCCCCGTCAAGGCCATCCAGCGTGTTCTTTAACGTGCACAGGGTATGGCTCTCCCGCACATGGGGCCACGGCTTAACGTCCCATCCGACGGACGGCGGCCTTTCCAAGCCCATCGGTGTCCCCTACTGACCGTGGGCAGGACGGGGAATTTTGCGGAGATAAATCTCAACGCTGACCCACCTGGGACTCGAACCTGGAAACTACAGATTACGAGATCTGACGCGCTACCGACTGAGCCACCCCCGCCCCCAATTTCTGAGGAAGAATACAGTCAAGGTTTACAGAAAGGACGGAGTCCAGGCCATAAAGGAGTGTCTCACCGAAAAGAAGATGGAGAGAAAAACGCGCGCGTGTGTGTGTGTGTCGCACGCGCGCTCCATCTCCTCTCACAATGCACACGAGGCACGCGCAATGACAGCAACGTCTTTTTATAGAACAAGGCTCCACCAAAACGGAGCGACGAATTCTGCTTCAGTTTTGTTTGGACTTAATGGCTGCCCTAAAGGTTATTCCGAGAGCGGCCTTGCGCTCGCGAGAGAGAGGTTCGGGATGAATCAACCTGGTGAGGAGAAATCCTCATTTTGGATGACATTGCTTCGAGGCGACAGCGTCATGACAAGTGGTTCAAAAATGTTTCAAAATTTTGGTTTTAAAAGGTTAAATTTTGCAGTCAGTAGAGGAAAAAGATCGGGGTTCCGTTGTTTAAACATTGAGGGGCAATTTTTTTGTACACCAATGGGCCAAATATCCAGGTTACAAGTGTTGGGTTGGGTTGTTTTACCTCCGAGCGGCATTTTTTGCGCACCATAGGCCAGGTCACATGAGTCTCGAAGGCTCAGAGAAGGTTGGGGGAGGGAACCCACTGGAAGAGCTGTTGAGAGACAGATGGTAGCCTCCCGTCAAGGTCATCCAGTGTATTCTGTAACGTTGGGTTGTTTTACCTCTGAGCGGCACTTTTTTGCATACCATGGGCTAAATGGCCAGGTCACAAGGACCCCGAAGGCTCAGAGAAGGTTGGGAGAGGGGACCCACTGGAACAGCTGTTGGGAGACAGATGGTTGCCTCCCGTCAAGGCCATCCAGCGTGTTCTTTAACGTTGGGTTATTTTACCTCTGAGCGGCACTTTTTTGCACACAATGGGCCAAATATCCAGGTTACAAGTGTTGGGTTGGGTTGTTTTACCTCCGAGCGGCATTTTTTGCGCACCATGGGCTAAATGGCCAGGTCACATGAGTCTCGAAGGCTCAGAGAAGGTTGGGGGAGGGAACCCACTGGAAGAGCTGTTGAGAGACAGATGGTAGCCTCCCGTCAAGGCCATCCAGTGTATTCTGTAACGTTGGGTTGTTTTACCTGTGAGCGGCACTTTTTTGCATACCATGGGCTAAATGGCCAGGTCACAAGGACCCCGAAGGCTCAGAGAAGGTTGGGAGAGGGGACCCACTGGAACAGCTGTTGGGAGACAGATGGTTGCCTCTCGTCAAGGCCATCCAGCGTGTTCTTTAACGTTGGGTTGTTTTACCTCTGAGCGGCACTTTTTTGCACACAATGGGCCAAATGGCCAGGTCACATGGACCTCGAAAGCTCAGAGAAGGTTGGGGGAGAGGACCCACTGGAACAGCTGTTGGGAGACAGATGGTAGTCTACAGTCAAGGCCATCCAGTGTGTTCTTTAACGTTGGGTTGTTTTACCTCTGAGCGGCACTTTTTTTCACACCGTGGCTAAATGGCCAGGTCACACACAGCTGGTACTCGAACCTGGGAACTGCAGATTACGAGCCTGACTCGCTACCGACTGAGCCACCCCCGCCCCCCGCCCCAAATTGTCTATTAACTAATCACTTAATTCAATAACTTATTACCTCTCAGTCAGCTAAACGATCGATTAAAAATAGTCGAAGTCAATTGGACAGCCTCAAAGTCTCCCATTTCTCCTCGAGCAGCCATTGATTCCATTTTTTCTTTTCAAGTCATCTGAATAATTCTGCAGCCAAACGTTAAATGGCATGAGTATATCACAACTCGCTTTACATACGACACAACAACAGGTCTCAACAACACTTAATAAATCCTCATCTAAACTTCCTCGACCAAAACGGAAAACGACGAAATGCAGAAGCTTAAAGTTTTGTATGAGTAGAGACTCCTTGCAGGAAGAAGTCGCCCAAGTTGTCAAAATTTGACTGCTTGGCGTTTCTAACAACAAGTAGCAGCTTATCAGACATGGGTCGATCATATCTTTTGACAGTCAAATCACTGGATCCTGTGGTGACGACTTCCACAATGTTTTCTATCCCACGGCACCGTACACGAAAACTGATGATTCTGAATATTAATATGTTGTGATTTCAAAAAGATCAGTGCTTTATCTTACTTTTAAGGTTTTCGACGGAACGAATCACTTGTGGCCAGAGGGTGAATTCGGATCTTTTTCTTTTGGTTGAGATAGAACAGAAATGTGAAACTTATTTCAGTTGGGTTGTTTTACCTCTGAGCGGCACTTTTTTTGCACACCATGGGCTAAATGGCCAGGTCCCAAGGACCACGAAGGCTCAGAGAAGGTTGTGGGAGGGGACCCACTGGAACAGCTGTTGGGAGACAGATGGTAGCCTCCCGTCAAGGCTATCCAGCGTGTTCTTTAACGTTGGATTGTTTTACCTCTGACCGGCAGTTTTTTGGACACCATGGGCTAAATGGTCAGGTCAGAAGGACCCCGAAGACTCAGAGAAGGTTGGAGGAGGGTACCCACTGGAACAGCTGTTGGGAGACAGATGGTAGTCTCCCGTCAAGGCCATCCAGCGTGTTCTTTAACGTTGGATTGTTTTACCTCTGAGCGGCACTTTTTTGCACTCCATGGGCTAAATGGTCAGGTCAGAAGGACCCCGAAGGCTCAGAGAAGGTTGGGGGAGGGGACCCACTGGAACAGCTGTTGGGAGACAGATGGTAGCCTCCCGTCAAGGCTATCCAGCGTGTTCTTTAACGTTGGATTGTTTTACCTCTGACCGGCAGTTTTTTGGACACCATGGGCTAAATGGTCAGGTCAGAAGGACCCCGAAGGCTCAGAGAAGGTTGGGGGAGGGGACCCACTGGAACAGCTGTTGGGAGACAGATGGTAGCCTCCCGTCAAGGCTATCCAGCGTGTTCTTTAACGTTGGATTGTTTTACCTCTGACCGGCAGTTTTTTGGACACCATGGGCTAAATGGTCAGGTCAGAAGGACCCCGAAGGCTCAGAGAAGGTTGGAGGAGGGGACCCACTGGAACAGCTGTTGGGAGACAGATGGTAGTCTCCCGTCAAGGCCATCCAGCGTGTTCTTTAACGTTGGATTGTTTTACCTCTGAGCGGCACTTTTTTGCACTCCATGGGCTAAATGGTCAGGTCAGAAGGACCCCGAAGGCTCAGAGAAGGTTGGGGGAGGGGACCCACTGGAACAGCTGTTGGGAGACAGATAGTAGCCTCCTGTCAAGGCCATCCAGCGTGTTCTTTAAGGTTGGATTGTTTTACCTCCGAGTGGCACTTTTTTGCACACCATGGGCTAAATAGTCAGGTCAGAAGAACCCGAAGGCTCAGAGAAGGTTGGAGGAGGGGACCCACTGGAACAGCTGTTGGGAGACAGATGGTAGCCTCCCGTCAAGGCCATCCAGCTTGTTCTTTAAGGTTGGATTGTTTTACCTACGAGTGGCATTTTTTTGCACACCATGGGCTAAATGGTCAGGTCAGAAGGACCCCGAAGGCTCAGAGACGGTTGGAGGAGGGGACCCACTGGAACAGCTGTTGGGGGACAGATGGTAGCCTCCCGTCAAGGCCATTCAGCGTGTTCTTTAACGTTGGATTGTTTTACCTCTGAGCGGCACTTTTTTGCACGCCATGGGCTAAATGGTCAGGTCAGAAGGACCCCGAAGGCTCAGAGAAGGTTGGAGGAGGGGATCCACTGGAACAGCTGTTGAGCTCGTGCACCGAATTACATGAAATTAATTGAATATTGGAAAGTTAAAAGAATTCAGTTGATGGTAGGAAATTCTGTGTTCCAGAAAAAAAAAATAAAAAAAAAAATCCCTCAGCTACAAAAAATTTTATTTACCAAACCCTTTCCTAAACCGAAAATCCTCCTCAAAAACAAACGCCAAAAGCAACTCCCCCCCCCCCAACATCACGAGCCCCCCCCCCCCCTCGTGCTCTCACTCCTACATTTTTCGTGCGCGGCGCAGAGAATTCCTCATCAAGAGAGAACAACGATCCTTGTTGCCCCTAGCAACGGCGCTCTCCAGCACCTCCCTTGCCGAAGCTGTCCGCCTCATCCAGTCCTATGTGTGCGAGCACACGCGCCAGCTTCATACTTCCTCGATCATCAGGGAAGTGACAGTGAGGGAGCCCGAGCTGTGTCGGCGACTGCTGGGGCCGGCGGCCGTCTGACGGCGAGCCGCACCGGTGAAGGCCGCGTGCCCAGGCGGCAAGGTCTTAACCACATTCCTATTCCTCATGTACGACCCATGGCGACTCAAAATAAACACAGACGACGCCACTGAAAAAGTTTTTTTATTTTCTTATCAGTCAACTTGTTCTTCGCGCTTTATATATATGTGAGAAGAGAGTCCCCTTTTTCGTCCCCTCTTTCTTAATTCCGTTTTTTGTACTTTTTTTTTGCGATATAGAGAGATAATTATTCGATTTGTTTTTTAGTTGAGATGGTTTTGAGGACTTGATGCCGAACTTATTGGGTTGGGTTGTTTTACCTCTGAGCGGCACTTTTTTTCACACCATGGGCTAAATGGCCAGATCACATGGACCCCGAAGGCTCAGAGAAGGTTGGGAAGGGGACCCACTGGAATAGCTGTTGGGATCTCACGCTCCAGATATTTTTCCTGAATTCTGTAATCACGTGACACAAAGGTTGCCAGATCACTAATTTCTAAAAAATATCGTTATCAAACATTTTTTATGAATTCTGTAATCAACCATTGTGTTCGGATATTTTTTTGAGCGACTGTACTAATCCAAATAAGAAAATTGTTTTCCAATTGAAGCAATTGCGTTTCTAACCCACCCATGGTCTAAGGGGTCACCTCATTGTTGCGAATAAAAATTTAGGACGAGACGTTAAGCCGTGGTTCCGGGAATGGGAGAGCCTTACCTGTGCAAGTTCAAGAACACGCTGGATGGCCTTGACGGAAAGCTACCATCTGTCTCCCAACAGCTGTTTAAGTGGGTCCCCTCCCCCCACCTTCTCTGAGCCTTCGGAATCCTTGTGACCTGGCGATTTAACCCATGGTGTTCGAAAAAGTGCCGTTCAGAGGTAAAACAATCCAACGTTAAAGAACACGCTGGATGGCCTTGACGGGAGGCTACCATCTGTCTACCAATAGCTGTTCTAGTGGGTCCCCTCCCCCAACCTTCTCTGAGACTTCGGGGTCCTTGTGACCTGGCCATTTAACCCATGGTGTGCAAAAAAGTGCTGCTCAGAGGTAAAACATCCCAACGTTAAAGAACACGCTGGATGGCCTTGACGGGAGGCTACCATCTGTCTCCCAACTGCTGTTCCAGTGGGTCCCCTCCCCCAACCTTCCCTGAGCATTCGGGGTCCTTGTGACCTGGCCATATAGCCCATGGTGTGCAAAAAAGTGCCGCTCCTAAGTAAAACAATCCAACCATCATGTTATTGTTCGCAGTTGAATCAATTATTCATCAATAACAGTACAGATTACATTCATGTGGGGAAAATATATTCCCCCCCCCCTCTTCCATTACCATGGCAATGACACATCGCCCACAAAGCAGAGTTCTCCCTAACATTCATTAAAAAAAATCCAGGGTGCAAGATCATCCTCCTACTTAAAAATCATAATTTGCTCTCAATTTTCTTTTCCACCATTACAAAATCCAAAACATTTCTTTCTCTTTAAATACTCTTCTCCAACTTCTTATCATCCGAATTATTGAAATGATGCTCTTATAATGACAATAAGGATGATGACGATATTTTGGCGGAAGATTTTTATCAACGCTGCGCAACATCTCTTTCTTCTGCTGTTTCCGCCATGGTTTCCAGCACAAAAAAAAACAAAACACAACTGAACAACACTGTTTAATATTCACATCAACTTTGTTGACAACAATAGCCAAAAACACGCTTATCCGAGATTGCGAAAACTATCCCAATTAAAAACAACAATTTGATTTTTTTATATTCTTCCTGCACTCTATAATCCACCCCTCGATCTCAATTGTTGCTTCCCGCGAACAGGTTTCGTCCCTTGACCCCAGAATGGGTCCGCGGGCTCGTTTAGAGAGGTCTGCGCACGGGGCTCTCTCGCTGAGAGCGAGCGAGCGAGCGTCTATCGCCGCTCGAGATCTCGGTGGAAGACCTGCAAGCGAGCAACACCGAGAGTGAATTTGTTGGTGATGTTTGTTTTGGAGCATTCGTTATTTTAGGGTCGAGACAGTTTGGTCGAGACGATGAAGACAAGGACTATTGTTTCCGTTGAAAACAACTGGACCATTTTGTTTAGGAAAAATGAATAAAAATAAGAAAAAAATAAATAAATCAGAAGTCGTCACCGAGTTTTAAAAGACGATAAGTTTTGAATTTATAAAGGGTTTAGTGATGGATACTTAAACATGATTTTCTTATTTCGTCTCTTTCTTTTCTTTAAAAGTTTTCTTCTGAATTCCTTGATTTTAAAGATTGATATCGACTGCAAATGTTTGTTTTTTTTGTTTACCAAGATGTCTGAAGATGTTTTCTTAGGAACGTTTCCATTTAAATGAAAAAACAAGAAACTAGAAAGTTCATGACTCATATGTAAATGCAAGAAAGAAAGAAAATTTCCGATTGTTTTCGAAATGATAACAGTCTAATTCGCTTATAATTTGCAGTGGATTAAAGCTTTAATGTTCAAAATTTCTAGCTCAAATCTATGTCCCTTTCAAGTTCACCCATATCTCCTTTTCAAATTCATTAAATTGTCCTTTTCAAGTTCACCCATATCTCCTTTTCAAGTTCGTCAAAGAATTCTTTTCAAGTTCGTCAATGTGTCCTTTTCAAGTTCACCCATATCTCCTTTTCAAATTCATCAAATTGTCCTTTTCAAGTTCACCCATATCTCCTTTTCAAGTTCGTCAAAGTGTCCTTTTCAAGTTCGTTAAAGTATTCTTTTCAAGTTTGTCAATGTGTCCTTTTCAAGTTCATCCATATATCCTTTTCAAGTTCATCAAATTGTCCTTTTCAAGTTCACCATATGTCCTTTTCAAGTTCATCCATGTGTCCTTTTCAAGTTCGTCAAAGTATTCTTTTCAAGTTCTTCAAAGTGTCGTTTTCAGGTTCATAAAAGTGTCCTTTTCAAATTCATCAAATTGTCCTTTTCAAGTTCATCAAACTGTCCTTTTCAAGTTCGTCAAAGTGTCCTTTTCAAGTTCATCAAATTGTCCTTTTCAAGTTCATCAAATTGTCCTTTTCAAATTCATCAAAATGTCCTTTTCAAGTTCGTCAAAGTATTCTTTTCAAGTTCTTCAAAGTGTCGTTTTCGGGTTCATAAAAGTGTCCTTTTCAGGTTCATAAAAGTGTCCTTTTCAAATTCATCAAATTGTCCTTTTCAAGTTCATCAAATTGTCCTTTTCAAGTTCGTCAAAGTGTCCTTTTCAAATTCATCAAAGTGTCCTTATCAGGTTCATCAAAGTGTCCTTTTCAAGTTCATCAAATTGTCCTTTTCAAATTCATCAAATTGTCCTTTTCAAGTTCGTTAAAGTTTTTGACAATTTGTTCATCAAAGTTTTTTCAAGTTCATCAAGTTTATTTTTCAAATAGATCAAATTGTCCTTTTCAAGTTCGTCAAAGTGCCCTTTTCAGGTTCATAAAAGTGTCCTTTTCAAGTTCCTTCGTGTCACATGACACGAAGGTTGCCAGATCACTAATTTCTAAAAAAACAAATCGTTGCCAGATATTTTTCCCTGAATTCTCTAATCAACCATAGTGTTCGGATACTTTTTTGATCGACTGTACTCCAACGACGGCAGCAGAAGACAATCTACCGGAGAGAGAGCGCGCCGAATCTCGCGCGAAATTTCTCGGCGCCCCCTATGCGCATGCGTCGTCCGAAATAGCCACTCTCGTCATAAGGTTTCGAAAGTTGCGCTAGGTGTTGTCAAACAGAATGTGACGCACCGCGAAAATGGCCTCAGCAGCGCCGCTGACGTCACGAGGAGGAAGTGGGATGAAGTGATGCTGGTGGTGATGAAGGATCGGGAGAGGATGGAGGGTGTTCGAAGGTGATGAGAGCGTCACCAAATATTTTTACTTGTCTCATCTAGCACTCTTGAGACTTGTCTTAGTCATAGGGGGGTGTAGGTGGGACGAGGACACCCCTGAGAGGCATCCGCGAGGAACAGCTGAGGTTCGTGGTCTCCGCTGAATCATATATTATCCTCTAATGTAACCTTCAAATGCCTGGAAGGGTTGCTAATGCGGGAAAACCGCAGTCATCACATCGCCGTTCGCCTTTACGTTGTGAATAATTATAGCTTTGGATTGGATTGTTTTACCTCTGAGCGGCACTTTTTTGCACACCATGGGCTAAATGGCCAGGACACATGGACCCCGAAGGCTCAGAGAAGGTTGGGGGAGGGGACCCACTGGAACAGCTGTTGGGAGACAGATGGTAGCCTCCCATTAAGGCCATCCAGCGTGTTTTTAACGTTGGATAGTTTTACCTCTGAGCGACACTTTTTTGTACACCATGGGCTAAATGGCCAGGTCACAAGGACCCCGAAGGCTCAGAGAAGGTTGGGGGAGGGGACCCACTGGAACAGCTGTTGGGAGACAGATGGTAGCCTCCCGTCAAGGCCATCCAGCGTGTTCTTTAACGTTGGGTTGTTTTACCTCTGAGCGGCACTTTTTTGCACACCATGGGTGAAATGGCCAGGTCACAAGGACCCCGAAGGCTCAGAGAAGGTTGAGGGAAGGAACCTACTGGAATAGCTGTTGAGAGACAGATGGTAGCCTCCCGTGAAGGCCATTCAGCGTGTTCTTTAAGGTGCACAGGGTATGGCTCTCCCGCACACGGGGCCACGGCTTAACGTCTCATCCGACGGACGGCGGTCTTTCCAAGCCCATCGGTGTCCCCTACTGACCGTGGGCAGGGCGGGGAATTTTGCGGAGATAAATCTCAACGCTGACCCAGGTGGGCATCGAACCTGGGAAATACAGATTACGAGCCTGGCGCGCTACCGACTGAGCCACCCCGCCCCAAATAATTATAGCTTGAGTGAAATCAATCAACAACAGCAAATTCACAGATTTATATTTTCACGTGGAAGTCAATAAATTCTTTTATTGAAAAAATTTTGTCTTCCGTGTCTGAATTGGAGGGGGGGGGGAAGTCAAAGGGTTCCCTTTTCTTCCAGGCCTAATCCGGTACAGTCGCTCAAAAAAGTATCCGAACACTATATGTTGATTACAGGATTCAGAAAAAATATCTGGAAACGATTTTTTTTTTTTTAGAAATTAGTGATCTGGCAATCTTTGTGTCACGTGACACGAAGGTTGCCAGATCACTAATCTCTAAAAAAAAATTCCAGATATTTTTTCTGAATTCTGTAATCAACCATAGTGTTCGGATACTATTTTGAGCGACTGTAGTGGTCATATTATTTTGATACTAGATCGTGTGGGCTCACTCAGAAATATTGAGCGTGTGCAGTTACCGTTCACAGCAAACTGGAGCGGTTGCGGTTAATGTTCGCAGCACATTGGATCGTGTGAGCTCACAAAGACCTGGATCGTGTGGGCTCACTCACGGAAATATGGAGCGTGTGCAGATACTGTTCACAGCTAACTGGAACGGTTGCGGTTAATGTTCGCAGCACATTGGATCGTGTGAGCTCACAAAGACCTGGATCGTGTGGGCTCACTCACGGAAATATGGAGCGTGTGCAGATACTGTTCACAGCAAACTGGAGCGGTTGCGGTTAATGTTCGCAGCACATTGGATCGTGTGAGCTCACAAAGACCTGGATCGTGTGGGCTCACTCACGGAAATATTGAGCGTGTGCAGTTACCGTTCACAGCAAACTGGAGCGGTTGCGGTTAATGTTCGCAGCACATTGGATCGTGTGAGCTCACAAAGACCTGGATCGTGTGGGCTCACTCACGGAAATATTGAGCGTGTGCAGTTACCGTTCACAGCAAACTGGAGCGGTTGCGGTTAATGTTCGCAGCACATTGGATCGTGTGGGCTCACTCACGGAAATATGGAGCGTGTGCAGATACTGTTCACAGCAAACTGGAGCGGTTGCGGTTAATGTTCACAGCACATTGGATCGTGTGGGCTCACTCACGGAAATATTGAGCGTGTGCAGATACCGTTCACAGCAAACTGGAGCGGTTGCGGTTAATGTTCACAGCACATTGGATCGTGTGGGCTCACTCACGGAAATATTGAGCGTGTGCAGATACCGTTCACAGCAAACTGGAGCGGTTGCGGTTAATGTTCACAGCACATTGGATCGTGTGAGCTCACAAAAACCTGGATCGTGTGGGCCCACTCACAGAAAACTCACAGAAATATTTAGCGTGTACAGTTGCTATACACGCTCCAGATGTTTTTTCTGAATTCTCTAATCAACCATAGTGTTCGGATACTATTTTGAGCTACTGTACCATAGATCTCGCTCCTCTCTTTTTTTCATGTTTTTTTCTTCTACGATGTTATTTTTTGTCCTTACCCTACCCCCTTTTCTTTTTACTCTTTTCCGGCTTGATTGTGTTTCTTACCCACCCACTCTCATTTTTTTCTTCAGATCCATCTAGAATGGAGTACAAGTCCCACCCTCATATTTTTTTTTAAATATATATTTTTTCAGCTGTTTCTGTTTCTCCCATCCTTCTAGGGGGCGGGGGTGGCTCAGTCGGTAGCGCGGCAGGCTCGTAATCTGTAGTTCCCAGCTTCGAGTCCCAGCTGGGTCAGCGTTGAGATTTATCTCCGCAAAATTTCCCCGCCCTGCCCACGGTCACTAGGTTGTTGGGTTGGGTTGGGTTGTTTTACCTCTGAGCGGCACTTTTTTGCACACCATGGGCTAAATGGCCAGGTCACATGGACCCCGAAGGCTCAGAGAAGGTTGGGGAAGGGGACCCACTGGAACAGCTGTTGGGAGACAGATGGTAGCCTCCCGTCAAGGCCATCCAGCGTGTTCTTTAACGTGCACAGGGTATGGCTCTCCCGCACACGGGGCCACGGCTTAACGTCCCATCCGACGGACGGCGGCCTTTCCAAGCCCAGCGGTGTCCCCTACTGACCGTGGGCAGGGCGGGGAAATTTTGCGGAGATAAATCTCAACGCTGACCCAGCTGGGACTCGAACCTGGGCACGGTCACTAGGGGACACCGATGGGCTTGAAAAGGCCGCCGTCCGTCAGATGGGAAGTTAAGCCGTGGACCAGTGTGCGGGAGAGCCATAACTGTGCACGTTAAAGAACACGCTGGATGGCCTTGACGGGAGGCTACCATCTGTCTCCCAACAGCTGTTCCAGTGGGTCCCCTTCCCCAACCTTCTCTGAGCCTTCGGGGTCCATGTGACCTGGCCATTTAGCTCATGGTGTGCAAAAAAGTGCCTCTCAGAGGTAAAACAACCCAACAACCAACCACAAAAGTAAACCAATCATAGAACTGCGCGCATTTTCTAAAATCAGAATCTATAAAAAAAAAAGGTTCCAAATTCTTCCTCAAAAAAGGAACAAATGCCTGCCACGGACAAAACCTCTCACGTGTCTGGAGGCAGCCGGGACCGAGGAAAGCGGTCACTTCGTCCCCTCCTATGACCTCTGACCCAGCAAACCCCTCGCCGTGTCAAGTGGTGTTTCGATTCGCAGGACGCAGGTGCCTTCTAATGATACAGTCCAGAAATATTTCCAGATCAGACCAAGATTAGGGGAAAGTTCTGCGCCGACGCGGACGCCTTCCCGTCACAGAGTTCGGTCAGTTTCCGGTGAGGGTCACGGTTGATCGTCCGTTCGAATCCATCATCGTCATTTTCCCAAAGTCCGTAACTGATGGAATTGGGTTTAATCCCTGTAATTAGTTTAACGCCCACTAGGGGGAGCTTCGAAAGCCAGACATGAAATCGTGGATAAAGATTTGTTCTATTCTGAATTGAGTTAGACGAGAGGAAAAAATATCAATAAAGATTTTGTTTTTTATAACTTGATTGAAGTTGGATTGTTTTACCTCTGAGCGGCACTTTTTTGCACACCATGGGATAAATGGTCCGGCCACAAGGACCCCGAAGGCTCAGAGAAGGTTGGGGGAGGGGACCCACTGGAACAGCTGTTGGGAGACCCCGTCAAGGCCATCCAGTGGGTTCTTTAATGTTGGGTTGTTTTACCTCTGAGCGGCACTTTTTTGCACACCATGGGCTAAATGGCCAGGTCACAATGACCCCGAAGGCTCAGAGAAGTTTGGGGGAGGGGACCCACTGGAACAGCTGTTGGAAGACAGATGGTAGCCTCCCGTCAAGGCCATTCAGTGTGTTCTTTAACGTTGGATTGTTTTACCTCTGAGCGGCACTTTTTTGCACACCATGGGCTAAATGGCCAGGTCACATGGACCCCGAAGGCTCAGAGAAGGTTGGGGGAGGGGACCCACTGGAACAGCTGTTGGGAGACAGATGGTAGCGTCCCGTCAAGGCCATCCAGCGTGTTCTTTAACGTGCACAGGGTATGACTCTCCCGCACACGGGGCCACGGCTTAACGTCCCATCCGACGGACGGCGGCCTTTCCAAGCCCATCGGTGTCCCCTACTGACCGTGGGCAGGGCGGGGACTTTTTGCGGAGATAAATCTCAACGCTGACCCAGCTGGGACTCGAACCTGGGAACTGCAGATTACGAGCCTGGCGCGCTACCTACTGAGCCACCCCCGCCCCCAAAAGATAGATAAAGATTGATAGATCTTTATTAATCCAGGTTATGCGTGACACACTCACTAACATGATCAAACTGATCTATACTGAACCGATTTCAAAAAAACTCGCCAAACAATAAAAAAAAATCCCCCAATGTATCATTTAATCTACACAGCAATTGCTATATCGTATCTTAATCGCTATCGTCACACACGGTCTCGTTCCCAGTTCTCTCCTCCTGGCAACATTCAGAGATTGTATCTTGCATCAGTCCGTGACTCGTACGAATCTCGTGGGAGCTTTTCATGTTCCCTCGATCACTGCTTACAAAAGTCAGATCATTCCTATAAAAATGCCTGCAATGGGTTTCGCTAAGCGTTTTGATTTAATCTCGTGTTGTAACTCCAAAAGTACTAACATGTGATTCAATGGTTTTTTAGATTTGAAACAAAGCGAAATTCTAAGAATAAAAATCCCCTCTGGATAATAATATACATACTACACAGGAAAATGGAAACAGTAACATGGGGCGGGGGTGGCTCAGTCGTTAGCGTGCCAGGCTCGTAATCTGTAGTAACATGGGGCGGGGGTGGCTCAGTCGTTAGCGCGCAAGGCTCGTAATCTGTAGTTCCCAGGTTCGAGTCCCAGCTGGGTCAGCGTTGAGATTTATCTACGCAAAATTCCTCGCCCTGCCCACGGTCAGTAGGGGACACTGATGGGCTTGGAAAGGCCGCCGTCCGTCGGATGAGACGTTAAGCCGTAGCCCCGTGTGCGGGAGAGTCATACCCTGTGCACGTTAAAGAACACGCTGGATGGCCTTGACGGGAGGCTACCATCTGTCTCCCAACAGCTGCTCCAGTGGGTCCCCTACCCCAACCTTCTCTGAGCCTTCGAGGTCCATGTGACCTGGCCATTTAGCCCATGGTGTGCAAAAAAGTGCCGCTCAGAGGTAAAACAATCCAACATTAAAGAACACGCTGGATGGCTTTGACAGGAGGCTAACATCTGTCTCCCAACAGCTGTTCCAGTGGGTTCCCTCCCCCAACTTTCTCTGAGCCTTCGGGGTCCTTGGGACCTGTCCACTTAGCCCATGGTGTGCAAAAAAGTGCCGCTCAGAGGTAAAACAATCCAACATTAAAGAACACGCTGGATGGCTTTGACAGGAGGCTAACATCTGTCTCCCAACAGCTGTTACAGTGGGTTCCCTCCGCCAACTTTCTCTGAGCCTTCGGGGTCCTTGTGACCTGTCCACTTAGCCCATAAAGTGCAAAAAAGTGCCGCTCAGAGGTAAAACAACCCAACCCAAACAACGGAAAGAGTAACATGGTATTGTCTCGATAGAAGAATCACATTCCGAGCTTAATAATTTCTTCAGTGTGATTTTTAATCAGAAATATGTCTGATGATGAAGATCACAGTCTAATATAGCTAAATATCGATTTAGAACAATGTTTGATCAGTATTAAAAAACTTTTGAACGGTGGAATATCTAACAGGCTACAAAAAAGATTTAGGGCGTAATTTAATTGAGACTGATTAAGAAATAAGACTGTTATATTTTTTTTTTATCTTAGTGGTACTTTTTTGCACACCATGGGCTAAATGGCCAGGTCACAAGAACCCCGAAGGCTCAGAGAAGGTTGGGGGAGTGGACCCACTGGAACAGCTGTTGGGAGACAGATGGTAGCCTACCGTAAACCTTCTCTGAGCCTTCGGGGTCCTTGTGACCTGGCCATTTAGCCCATTGTGTGCAAAATAGTGCCGCTTGGAGGTAAAACAACCCAATGTTAAAGAACAAGCTGGATGGCCTTGACGGGAGGCTACCATTTATTTCCCAAAAGCTATTCCAGTGGGTCCTCTCCCGCAACCTTCTCTGAGCCTTCGGGGTCCATGTGACCTGTCCATTTAGCCCATGGTGTGCAAAAAATTGCCACTCAGAGGTAAAACAACCCAACGTTAAAGAACATGCTTGATGGCCTTGACGGGAGGCTACCATCTGTCTCCCAACAGCTGTTCCAGTGGGTCCCCTCCCCCAACATTCTCTGAACCTTCGGGGTCCTTGTGTCCTGGCCATTTAGCCCATTGCTTGCAAAAAAAAGTGCCGCTCAGAGGTAAAGCAACCCAACGTTAAAGAACACGCTGGATGGCCTTGACGGGAGGCTACCATCTATCTCCCAACAGCTGTCCCAGTGGGTCCCCTCCCCCAACCTTCTCTGAGCCTTCAGGATCCTTGTGACCTGGCCATTTAACCCATGGTGTGCAAAAACGTGCCGCTCAGAGGTAAAGCAACCCAAAGTTAAAGAACACGCTGGATGGCCTTGACGGGAGGCTACCATCTGTCTCCCAACAGCTGTTCCAGTGGGTCCCCTCCCCCAACCTTCTCTGAACCTTCTGGGTCCTTGTGACCTGGTCATTTAACCCATGGTGTGAAAAAAAGTGCCACTCAGAGGTAAAACAACCCAACGTTAAAGAACACGCTGGATGGTCTTAACGAGAGGCTACCATCTATCTCCCAACAGCTGTTCCAGTGGGTCCCCTCCCCCAACCTTCTCTGAACCTTCTGGATCCTTGTGACATGGCCATTTTACCCATGGTGTGCAAAAAAGTCCCGCTCAGAGGTAAAACAACCCAACGTTAAAGAACACGCTGGATGGCCTTGACGGGAGGCTACCATCTGTCTCCCAACAGCTGTTCCAGTAGGTCCCCTCCCCTAACCTTCTCTGAACCTTCGGGGTCCTTTTGACCTGGCCATTTAGCCCATTGTGTGCAAAAAAGTGCCGCTCAGTGGTAAAACTGTCCAAGCTTGCACATTTTATCCTTGTGAATTTTACCTCCTTGCTTAAAAGATGAGGCTGCTTTTATTTTTTCCTATCGACCAAAGTAATTGAGTTCCATTAAAAGAGAAACAATAAATCGATACTTTGACAAGGAGATCTGCATCCCGATTCGGCGACTGGCTCGCAGATTCCAAGAGACAGATGCTCCCAAGAGTAGTAAATAACAGAACAATCCACTGGAATAATCGCCATTGATGATGCTTATCTGAGACTGCTGGAGATTGCTCAGTACAGCAGCAGTCGCGGAATGTCCGCAACAGTCGACTGCTGGAGATTGCTCAGTACAGTAGTCGCGGAATGTCCGCAACAGTTGACTGCTGGAGGCAGTCAGGCGTCAGCTCCCACACATAGCACGACATTTATTCAGTTAATGGATTTTTTTTTTCTATTGCTCTTAATTTTTCATTTGCATTTTTTTTGATGAGGGATATTTTATTTTCTTTCCAATTCACGACACTCTTTCGAAAATATTCTCTTTATTTAGATTCGGATCTAGGCTATGACATTTGTGAGTTTAAGTTTTCGATACAAGGTTAGGGGGCGGCATTTCCCGCCCTCCCTTGACCATGCCCTCCCTATCCCGCAGCTGTTGGGAGACAGATGGTAGCCTCCCGTCAAGGCCATTCAGCGTGTTCTTTAACGTTGAGTTGTTTTACCTCTGAGCGGGTAATTTTTTGCACACCATGGGCTAAATGGCCAGGTCACAAGAACCCCGAAAGCTCAGAGAAGGTTGGGGGAGGGGACCCACTGGAACAGCTGTTGGGAGACAGATGATAGCCTCCCGTCAAGGCCATCAAGCGTGTTCTTTAACGTTGGGTTGTTTTACCTCTGAGCGGCACTTTTTTTGCACATCATGGGCTAAATGGCCAGGTCACAAGGACCCCGAAGGCTCAGAGAAGGTTGGGGGAGGGGACCCACTGGAACAGCTGTTGGGAGACAGATGATAGCCTCTCGTCAGGGCCATCCAGCGTGTTCTTTAACGTTGGGTTGTTTTACCTCTGAGCGGCACTTTTTTTGCACATCATGGGCTAAATGGCCAGGTCACAAGGACCCCGAAGGCTCAGAGAACGTTGGGGGAGGGGACCCACTGGAACAGCTGTTGGGAGACAGATGATAGCCTCCCGTCAAGGCCATCCAGCGTGTTCTTTAACGTTTGGTTGTTTTACCTCTGAGCGGCACTTTTTTGGCACACAATAGGCTAAATGGCCAGGTTACAAAGACCCCGAAGGCTCAGAGAAGGTTGGGAGAGAGGACCCACTGGAACAGCTGTTGGGAGACAGATGATAGCCTTTCGTCAACGCTATCCAGCGTCTTCTTTAACGTTGGATTGTTTTACCTCTGAGCGGCACTTTTTTGCACACAATATGCTAAATTGCCAGGTCCCAAGGACCCCGAAGGCTCAGAGAAGGTTGGGTGAGGGGACCCACTGGAACAGCTGTTGGGATACAGATGGTAGCATCCCGTCAAGGCCATCCAGCGTATTCTTTAACTTCCACAGGTAAGGCTCTCCCATTCCCGGACCACGGCTTAACATCTCATTCTATAGACGGCGGTCTTTCCAAGCCCATCGGTACCCTACTGACCGTGGGCAGGGCTGGGAATTTTTCGGATTTTTTTTAGGACCGGGCTTATGTGTGGTACAGTGTCTGGCTCAGTCGGTATTGTTCGTGTTTTGTAACCGGCATTTCCCAGATAATCAAGCCGAGAATATCTAAATTATAATGGTTGAATTCTTTTGTGAGGACATCAAGAGAAAAAGCTCTGTGCAGAGTCCTCACATTCCAACTACCTATGGAGAGAAAATGGTTAGTAGGATGTTTAAAGAAACTATGATTATTGAGAGAGGGAATGCCGACAATATCAAACAGCCCCCTAATCGCAGACATGGAGAAAAGACCTGTTCCCCCACCACTCAAATCTCTTTACCCTTACCTTCTCTTAGACCTTTTTATCCTTACCTTCTATGAACCCTTGGGGTCTTTATGACGAGGGGCGGGGGTGGCTGAGTCGTTTGCGCGCCAGGCTCGTAATCTGTAGTTCCCAGGTTCGAGTCCCAGCTGGGTCAGCGTTGAGATTTATCTCCGCAAAATTTCCCCGCCCTGCCCACGGTCAGTAGGCGACACCGATGGGCTTGAAAATGCCGCCGTCCGTCGGATGGGACGTTAAGCCGTGGCCCCGTGTGCGGGATAGTCATACCCTATGCACGTTAAAGAACACGCTGGATGGCCTTGACGGGACGCTACCATTTGTCTCCCAACAGCTGCTCCAGTGGGTCCCTTCCCCCAGCCTTCTCTGAGCCTTTGGGGTCCGTTTTACCTGGCCATTTAGCCCATGGTGTGCAAAAAAGTGCCGCTCAGAGGTAAAACAACCCAACGTTAAAGAACACGCTGGATGGCCTTGACGGGAGGCTAGCATCTGTCCCGCAACAGCTGTTCCAGTGGGTCCCCTCCCCCAACCTTCTCTGAGCCTTCGGGGTCCATGTGACCTGGCCATTTAGCCCATGGTGTGCAAAAAATTGCCGCTCAGAGGTAAAACAACCCAACGTTAAAGAACACGCTGGATGGCCTTGACGGGAAGCTGCCATCTGTCTCCCAACAGCTGTTCCAGTGGGTCCCCTCCCCCAACCTTCTCTGAGCCTTCGGGGTCCATGTGACCTGGCCATTTAGCCCATGGTGTGCAAAAAATTGCCGCTCAGAGGTAAAACAACCCAACGTTAAAGAACACGCTTAATGGCCTTGACGGGAAACTACCATCTGTCTCCCAACAGCTGATCCAGTGGGTCCCCTCCCCCAACTTTCTCTGAGCCTTCGGGGTCCTTGTGACCTGGCCATTTAGCCCATGGTGTGTAAAAAAGTGCCGCTCAGAGGGAAAACAACCCAACCCTATGAGCCCTTGGGGTCTTTATGACGAGATTAGGAGTATCCTTACCTTTTCCTTCTCTGAACCGTTTGGGTCCATGTGACGCTATTACGAGTCCATTTATAATTACCTTTTCAGAGCCCTAATGATGCTCTTATGAGTCTCTTTACACCTACACTCTCTGAGCCCCTGGAGTTCATGAGACGGGGCTATGAGCCCCTTTTTAAACCTACCTTCTGAGCATTTGAGTCTTTCTGACACTCTACGTACCTTCTCTCAGCGTTTCGATTTCCTGTGGCGCTGATCAGTAAATTTACCCTTACCGTTACAGAGCCCTTGGGTCTTGAGGTCTTTATCTCAGAGGTCTTTATCTCAGAGCCCTTGGGGTCCTTGTGGGTCTTCTATGGGTCCCCTTCTCTTACCTCCTCTGAGTTTTCGGGTTCGAGTGACGCTGCTGAGTCTTTACCGTTACCTTCTCCCTGGAGTCCTCCCCTTTGGTCCTCGTGACGCTCTATGGTCCTCGTGAGCCCTGGAGTCCTCGTGACGCTTTATGGTCCTCGTGACGCTCTATGGTCGTCGTGATCCCTGGGGTCCTTGTGACACTCTATGGTCCTCGTGAGCCCTGGGGTTATTGTGACGCTCTGTGGTCCTCGTGAGCCCTGAGGTCGTTGTAACACTCTATGGTCCTCGTGAGTCCTGGAGTCCTCGTGACGCTCTATGGTCCTCGTGAGCCCTGGGGTCCTATTGACGCTCTATGGTCCTCGTGACACTCTATGGTCCTGGGGTCCTCGTGACGCTCTGTGATCCTCGTGACACTCTATGGTCCTCGAGACGCTCTATGGGTCCTTCTACTGCTACCTTCTCGAGCCCTTGTGATGATTCCATGGTTACCTTCTCTGAGTCTTGGAGCCCTTCTGTGACGCATCCCTGGATCCCTCTAGTCGTATCTTCTCTGGGAGGCTTTTTCGTGACGCGGCCATTGTGTGTTGGAAAGTACTAGTCTAGGTCCCATTCCTCATCCTTCTCTGAGCACTTGGGGTTCTCGTGACGCTCTATGGGTCCTTCTACTGCTACCTTCTCGAGCCCTTGTGATGATTCCATGGTTACCTTCTCTGAGCCTTGGAGCCCTTCTGTGATGCATCCCTGGATCCCTCTAGGCGTATCTTCTCTGGGAGGCTTTTTCGTGACACGGCCATCGTGTGTTGGAAAGTACTAGTCTAGGTCCCATTCCTCATCCTTCTCTGAGCACTTGGGATCCTCGTGACGCTCTATGGGTCCTTCTACTGCTACCTTCTCGAGCCCTTGTGATGATTCCATGGTTACCTTCTCTGAGCCTTGGAGCCCTTCTGTGACGCATCCCTGGATCCCTCTAGGCGTATCTTCTCTGGGAGGCTTTTTCGTGACGCGGCCATTGTGTGTTGGAAAGTACTAGTCTAGGTCCCATTCCTCATCCTTCTCTGAGCACTTGGGGTTCTCGTGACGCTCTATGGGTCCTTCTACTGCTACCTTCTCGAGCCCTTGTGATGATTCCATGGTTACCTTCTCTAAGCCTTGGAGCCCTTCTGTGACGCATCCCTGGATCCCTCTAGTCGTATCTTCTCTGGGAGGCTTTCTCGTGACGCAGCCATCGTGTGTTGGAAAGTACTAGTCTAGGTCCCATTCCTCATCCTTCTCTGAGCACTTGGGGTCCTCGTGACGCTCTATGGGTCCTTCTACTGCTACCTTCTCGAGCCCTTTTGATGATTCCATGGTTACCTTCTCTGAGCCTTGGAGCCCTTCTGTGACGCATCCCTGGATCCCTCTAGGCGTATCTTCTCTGGGAGGCTTTTTCGTGACGCAGGCATCGTGTGTTGGAAAGTACTAGTCTAGGTCCCATTCCTCATCCTTCTCTGAGCACTTGGGGTCCTCGTGACGCTCTATGGGTCCTTCTACTGCTACCTTCTCGAGCCCTTTTGATGATTCCAAGGTTACCTTCTCTGAGCCTTGGAGCCCTTCTGTGACGCATCCCTGGATCCGTATCTTCTCTGGGGGTCCTCGTGACGCTCTAAGGGTCCTTCTACTGCTACCTTCTCGAGCCCTTGTGATGATTCCAAGGTTACCTTCTCTGAGCCTTGGAGCCCTTCTGTGACGCATCCCTGGATCCCTCTAGTCGTATCTTCTCTGGGAGGCTTTTTCGTGACGCAGGCATCGTGTGTTGGAAAGTACTAGTCTAGGTCCCATTCCTCATCCTTCTCTGAGCACTTGGGGTCCTCGTGACGCTCTATGGGTCCTTCTACTGCTACCTTCTCGAGCCCTTTTGATGATTCCATGGTTACCTTCTCTGAGCCTTGGAGCCCTTCTGTGACGCATCCCTGGATCCCTCTAGGCGTATCTTCTCTGGGAGGCTTTCTCGTGACGCAGCCATCGTGTGTTGGAAAGTACTAGTCTAGGTCCCATTCCTCATCCTTCTCTGAGCACTTGGGGTCCTCGTGACGCTCTATGGGTCCTTCTACTGCTACCTTCTCGAGCCCTTTTGATGATTCCATGGTTACCTTCTCTGAGCCTTGGAGCCCTTCTGTGACGCATCCTTGGATCCCTCTAGGCGTATCTTCTCTGGGAGGCTTTCTCGTGACGCAGCCATCGTGTGTTGGAAAGTACTAGTCTAGGTCCCATTCCTCATCCTTCTCTGAGCACTTTGGGTCCTCGTGACGCTCTATGGGTCCTTCTACTGCTACCTTCTCGAGCCCTTTTGATGATTCCATGGTTACCTTCTCTGAGCCTTGGAGCCCTTCTGTGACGCATCCCTGGATCCCTCTAGGCGTATCTTCTCTGGGAGGCTTTTTCGTGACGCAGGCATCGTGTGTTGGAAAGTACTAGTCTAGGTTCCATTCCTCATCCTTCTCTGAGCACTTGGGGTCCTCGTGACGCTCTATGGGTCCTTCTACTGCTACCTTCTCGAGCCCTTTTGATGATTCCAATGTTACCTTCTCTGAGCCTTGGAGCCCTTCTGTGACGCATCCCTGGATCCGTATCTTCTCTGGGGGTCCTCGTGACGCTCTAAGGGTCCTTCTACTGCTACCTTCTCGAGCCCTTGTGATGATTCCAAGGTTACCTTCTCTGAGCCTTGGAGCAATTCTGTGACGCATCCCTGGATCCCTCTAGGCGTATCTTCTCTGGGAGGCTTTTTCGTGACACAGGCATCGTGTGTTGGAAAGTACTAGTCTAGGTCCCATTCCTCATCCTTCTCTGAGCACTTGGGGTCCTCGTGACGGTCTATGCGTCCTTCTACTGCTACCTTCTCGAGCCCTTGTGATGATTCCATGGTTACCTTCTCTGAGCCTTGGAGGCCTTCTGTGACGCATCCCTGGATCCCTCTAGGCGTATCTTCTCTGGGAGGCTTTTTCGTGACGCAGGCATCGTGTGTTGGAAAGTACTAGTCTAGGTCCCATTCCTCATCCTTCTCTGAGCACTTGGGGTCCTCGTGACGCTCTATGGGTCCTTCTACTGCTACCTTCTCGAGCCCTTTTGATGATTCCAAGGTTACCTTCTCTGAGCCTTGGAGCCCTTCTGTGACGCATCCCTGGATCCGTATCTTCTCTGGGGGTCCTCGTGACGCTCTAAGGGTCCTTCTACTGCTACCTTCTCGAGCCCTTGTGATGATTCCAAGGTTACCTTCTCTGAGCCTTGGAGCCCTTCTGTGACGCATCCCTGGATCCCTCTAGGCGTATCTTCTCAGGGAGGCTTTTTCGTGACGCAGGCATCGTGTGTTGGAAAGTACTAGTCTAGGTCCCATTCCTCATCCTTCTCTGAGCACTTGGGGTCCTCGTGACGGTCTATGCGTCCTTCTACTGCTACCTTCTTGAGCCCTTGTGATGATTCCATGGTTACCTTCTCTGAGTCTCGGAGCCCTTCTGTGACGCATCCCTGGATCCCTCTAGGCGTATCTTCTCTGGGAGGCTTTTTCGTGACGCAGGCATCGTGTGTTGGAAAGTACTAGTCTAGGTCCCATTCCTCATCCTTCTCTGAGCACTTGGGGTCCTCGTGACGCTCTATGGGTCCTTCTACTGCTACCTTCTCGAGCCCTTTTGATGATTCCAAGGTTACCTTCTCTGAGCCTTGGAGCCCTTCTGTGATGCATCCCTGGATCCGTATCTTCTCTGGGGGTCCTCGTGACGCTCTTAGGGTCCTTCTACTGCTACCTTCTCGAGCCCTTGTGATGATTCCAAGGTTACCTTCTCTGAGCCTTGAAGCCCTTCTGTGACGCATCCCTGGATCCCTCTAGGCGTATCTTCTCTGGGAGGCTTTTTCGTGACGCAGGCATCGTGTGTTGGAAAGTACTAGTCTAGGTCCCATTCCTCATCCTTCTCTGAGCACTTGGGGTCCTCATGACGGTCTATGCGTCCTTCTACTGCTACCTTCTCGAGCCCTTGTGATGATTCCATGGTTACCTTCTCTGAGTCTCGGAGCCCTTCTGTGACGCATCCCTGGATCCCTCTAGGCGTATCTTCTCAGGGAGGCTTTTTCGTGACGCAGGCATCGTGTGTTGGAAAGTACTAGTCTAGGTCCCATTCCTCATCCTTCTCTGAGCACTTGGGGTCCTCGTGACGGTCTATGCGTCCTTCTACTGCTACCTTCTCGAGCCCTTGTGATGATTCCATGGTTACCTTCTCTGAGTCTCGGAGCCCTTCTGTGACGCATCCCTGGATGCCTCTAGTCGTATCTTCTCAGGGAGGCTTTTTCGTGACGCAGCCATCGTGTGTTGGAAAGTACTAGTCTAGGTCCCATTCCTCATCCTTCTCTGAGCACTTGGGGTCCTCGTGACGGTCTATGCGTCCTTCTACTGCTACCTTCTAGAGCCCTTGTGATGATTCCATGGTTACCTTCTCTGAGCCTTGGAGGCCTTCTGTGACGCATCCCTGGATCCCTCTAGGCGTATCTTCTCTGGGAGGCTTTTTCGTGACGCAGGCATCGTGTGTTGGAAAGTACTAGTCTAGGTCCCATTCCTCATCCTTCTCTGAGCACTTGGGGTCCTCGTGACGCTCTATGGGTCCTTCTACTGCTACCTTCTCGAGCCCTTTTGATGATTCCAAGGTTACCTTCTCTGAGCCTTGGAGCCCTTCTGTGACGCATCCCTGGATCCGTATCTTCTCTGGGGGTCCTCGTGACGCTCTAAGGGTCCTTCTACTGCTACCTTCTCGAGCTCTTGTGATGATTCCAAGGTTACCTTCTCTGAGCCTTGGAGCCCTTCTGTGACGCATCCCTGGATCCCTCTAGGCGTATCTTCTCTGGGAGGCTTTTTCGTGACTCAGGCATCGTGTGTTGGAAAGTACTAGTCTAGGTCCCATTCCTCATCCTTCTCTGAGCACTTGGGGTCCTCGTGACGCTGTAAGGGTCCTTCTACTGCTACCTTTTCGAGCCCTTGTGATGATTCCATGGTTACCTTCTCTGAGTCTCGGAGCCCTTCTGTGACGCATCCCTAGATCCCTCTAGTCGTATCTTCTCTGGGACGCTTTTTCGTGACATGGCCATCGTGTGTTGGAAAGTACTAGTCTAGGTCCCATTCCTCATCCTTCTCTGAACACTTGGGGTCCTCGTGACGGTCTATGGGTCCTTCTACTGCTACCTTCTCGAGCCCTTGTGATGATTCCATGGTTACCTTCTCTGAGTCTCGGAGCCCTTCTGTGACGCATCCCTGGATGCCTCTAGTCGTATCTTCTCAGGGAGGCTTTTTCGTGACGCAGCCATCGTGTGTTGGAAAGTACTAGTCTAGGTCCCATTCCTCATCCTTCTCTGAGCACTTGGGGTCCTCGTGACGGTCTATGGGTCCTTCTACTGCTACCTTCTCGAGCCCTTGTGATGATTCCATGGTTACCTTCTCTGAGTCTCGGAGCCCTTCTGTGACGCATCCCTGGATGCCTCTAGTCGTATCTTCTCAGGGAGGCTTTTTCGTGACGCAGCCATCGTGTGTTGGAAAGTACTAGTCTAGGTCCCATTCCTCATCCTTCTCTGAGCACTTGGGGTCCTCGTGACGGTCTATGCGTCCTTCTACTGCTACCTTCTCGAGCCCTTGTGATGATTCCATGGTTACCTTCTCTGAGCCTTGGAGGCCTTCTGTGACGCATCCCTGGATCCCTCTAGGCGTATCTTCTCTGGGAGGCTTTTTCGTGACGCAGGCATCGTGTGTTGGAAAGTACTAGTCTAGGTCCCATTCCTCATCCTTCTCTGAGCACTTGGGGTCCTCGTGACGCTCTATGGGTCCTTCTACTGCTACCTTCTCGAGCCCTTTTGATGATTCCATGGTTACCTTCTCTGAGCCTTGGAGCCCTTCTGTGACGCATCCCTGGATCCCTCTAGGCGTATCTTCTCTGGGAGGCTTTTTCGTGACGCAGGCATCGTGTGTTGGAAAGTACTAGTCTAGGTCCCATTCCTCATCCTTCTCTGAGCACTTGGGGTCCTCGTGACGCTCTATGGGTCTTTCTACTGCTACCTTCTCGAGCCCTTTTGATGATTCCATGGTTACCTTCTCTGAGCCTTGGAGCCCTTCTGTGACGCATCCCTGGATCCCTCTAGGCGTATCTTCTCAGGGAGGCTTTCTCGTGACGCAGGCATCGTGTGTTGGAAAGTACTAGTCTAGGTCCCATTCCTCATCCTTCTCTGAGCACTTGGGGTCCTCGTGACGGTCTATGCGTCCTTCTACTGCTACCTTCTCGAGCCCTTGTGATGATTCCATGGTTACCTTCTCTGAGCCTTGGAGCCCTTCTGTGACGCATCCCTGGATCCCTCTAGTCGTATCTTCTCAGGGAGGCTTTCTCGTGACGCAGGCATCGTGTGTTGGAAAGTACTAGTCTAGGTCCCATTCCTCATCCTTCTCTGAGCACTTGGGATCCTCGTGACGGTCTATGCGTCCTTCTACTGCTACCTTCTCGAGCCCTTGTGATGATTCCATGGTTACCTTCTCTGAGCCTTGGAGCCCTTCTGTGACGCATCCCTGGATCCCTCTAGGCGTATCTTCTCTGGGAGGCTTTCTCGTGACGCAGGCATCGTGTGTTGCAAAATACTAGTCTAGGTCCCATTCCTCATCCTTCTCTGAGCACTTGGGGTCCTCGTGACGGTCTATGCGTCCTTCTACTGCTACCTTCTCGAGCCCTTGTGATGATTCCATGGTTACCTTCTCTGAGCCTTGGAGCCCTTCTGTGACGCATCCCTGGATCCCTCTAGGCGTATCTTCTCTGGGAGGCTTTCTCGTGACGCAGCCATCGTGTGTTGGAAAGTACTAGTCTAGGTCCCATTCCTCATCCTTCTCTGAGCACTTGGGGTCCTCGTGACGCTCTATGGGTCCTTCTACTGCTACCTTCTCGAGCCCTTATGATGATTCCATGGTTACCTTCTCTGAGCCTTGGAGCCCTTCTGTGACGCATCCCTGGATCCCTCTAGGCGTATCTTCTCTGGAGGCTTTTTCGTGACACGGCCATCGTGTGTTGGAAAGTACTAGTCTAGGTCCCATTCCTTATCCTTCTCTGAACACTTGGGGTCCTCGTGACGCTGTAAGGGTCCTTCTACTACTACCTTCTCGAGCCCTTGTGATGATTCCACGGTTACCTTCTCTGAGTCTCGGAGCCCTTCTGTGACACATCCCTGGATCCCTCTAGGCGTATCTTCTCTGGGAGGCTTTTTCGTGACGCGGCCATCGTGTGTTGGAAAGTACTAGTCTAGGTCCCATTCCTCATCCTTCTCTGAGCACTTGGGGTCCTCGTGACGGTCTATGCGTCCTTCTACTGCTACCTTCTCGAGCCCTTGTGATGATTCCATGGTTACCTTCTCTGAGCCTTGGAGCCCTTCTGTGACGCATCCCTGAATCCCTCTAGGCGTATCTTCTCTGGGAGGCTTTTTCGTGACGCGGCCATCGTGTGTTGGAAAGTACTAGTCTAGGTCCCATTCCTCATCCTTCTCTGAACACTTGGGGTCCTCGTGACGGTCTATGGGTCCTTCTACTGCTACCTTCTCGAGTCCTTGTGATGATTCCACGGTTACCTTCTCTGAGCCTTGGAGGCCTTCTGTGACGCATCCCTGGATCCCTCTAGTCGTATCTTCTCTGGGAGGCTTTTTCGTGACGCGGCCATTGTGTGTTGGAAAGTACTAGTCTAGGTCCCATTCCTCATCCTTCTCTGAACACTTGGGGTCCTCGTGACGCTCTATGGGTCCTTCTACTGCTACCTTCTCGAGCCCTTGTGATGATTCCACGGTTACCTTCTCTGAGCCTTGGAGCCCTTCTGTGACGCATCCCTGGATTCCTCTAGTCGTATCTTCTCTGGGAGGCTTTTTCGTGACGCAGCCATCGTGTGTTGGAAAGTACTAGTCTAGGTCCCATTCCTCATCCTTCTCTGAGCACTTGGGGTCCTCGTGACGCTGTAAGAGTCCTTCTACTGCTACCTTCTCGAGCCCTTGTGATGATTCCATGGTTACCTTCTCTGAGCCTTGGAGGCCTACTGTGACGCATCCCTGGATCCCTCTAGTCGTATCTTCTCTGGGAGGCTTTTTCGTGACGCGGCCATTGTGTGTTGGAAAGTACTAGTCTAGGTCCCATTCCTCATCCTTCTCTGAACACTTGGGGTCCTCGTGACGCTCTATGGGTCCTTCTACTGCTACCTTCTCGAGCCCTTGTGATGATTCCACGGTTACCTTCTCTGAGCCTTGGAGGCCTTCTGTGACGCATCCCTGGATCCCTCTAGTCGTATCTTCTCTGGGAGGCTTTTTCGTGACGCGGCCATTGTGTGTTGGAAAGTACTAGTCTAGGTCCCATTCCTCATCCTTCTCTGAGCACTTGGGGTCCTCGTGACGCTGTAAGGGTCCTTCTACTGCTACCTTCTCGAGTCCTTGTGATGATTCCATGGTTACCTTCTCTGAGCCTTGGAGGCCTTCTGTGACGCATCCCTGGATCCCTCTAGTCGTATCTTCTCTGGGAGGCTTTTTCGTGACGCGGCCATTGTGTGTTGGAAAGTACTAGTCTAGGTCCCATTCCTCATCCTTCTCTGAACACTTGGGGTCCTCGTGACGCTCTATGGGTCCTTCTACTGCTACCTTCTCGAGCCCTTGTGATGATTCCACGGTTACCTTCTCTGAGCCTTGGAGCCCTTCTGTGACGCATCCCTGGATCCCTCTAGTCGTATCTTCTCTGGGAGGCTTTTTCGTGACGCAGCCATCGTGTGTTGGAAAGTACTAGTCTAGGTCCCATTCCTCATCCTTCTCTGAGCACTTGGGGTCCTCGTGACGCTGTAAGAGTCCTTCTACTGCTACCTTCTCGAGCCCTTGTGATGATTCCATGGTTACCTTCTCTGAGCCTTGGAGCCCTTCTGTGACGCATCCCTGGATCCCTCTAGTCGTATCTTCTCAGGGAGGCTTTTTCGTGACGCAGGCATCGTGTGTTGGAAAGTACTAGTCTAGGTCCCATTCCTCATCCTTCTCTGAGCACTTGGGGTCCTCGTGACGCTCTATGGGTCCTTCTACTGCTACCTTCTCGAGCCCTTGTGATGATTCCATGGTTACCTTCTCTGAGCCTTGGAGCCCTTCTGTGACGCATCCCTCGATCCCTCTAGTCGTATCTTCTCTGGGAGGCTTTTTCGTGACACGGCCATCGTGTGTTGGAAAGTACTAGTCTAGGTCCCATTCCTTATCCTTCTCTGAACACTTGGGGTCCTCATGACGCTGTAAGGGTCCTTCTACTACTACCTTCTCGAGCCCTTGTGATGATTCCACGGTTAACTTCTCTGAGTCTCGGAGCCCTTCTGTGACACATCCCTGGATCCCTCTAGGCGTATCTTCTCTGGGAGGCTTTTTCGTGACGCGGCCATCGTGTGTTGGAAAGTACTAGTCTAGGTCGCATTCCTCATCCTTCTCTGAGCACTTGGGGTCCTCGTGACGGTCTATGCGTCCTTCTACTGCTACCTTCTCGAGCCCTTGTGATGATTCCATGGTTACCTTCTCTGAGCCTTGGAGCCCTTCTGTGACGCATCCCTGGATCCCTCTAGTCGTATCTTCTCAGGGAGGCTTTTTCGTGACGCAGGCATCGTGTGTTGGAAAGTACTAGTCTAGGTCCCATTCCTCATCCTTCTCTGAGCACTTGGGGTCCTCGTGACGCTCTATGGGTCCTTCTACTGCTACCTTCTCGAGCCCTTGTGATGATTCCATGGTTACCTTCTCTGAGCCTTGGAGCCCTTCTGTGACGCATCCCTCGATCCCTCTAGTCGTATCTTCTCTGGGAGGCTTTTTCGTGACACGGCCATCGTGTGTTGGAAAGTACTAGTCTAGGTCCCATTCCTTATCCTTCTCTGAACACTTGGGGTCCTCGTGACGCTGTAAGGGTCCTTCTACTACTACCTTCTCGAGCCCTTGTGATGATTCCACGGTTACCTTCTCTGAGTCTCGGAGCCCTTCTGTGACACATCCCTGGATCCCTCTAGGCGTATCTTCTCTGGGAGGCTTTTTCGTGACGCGGCCATCGTGTGTTGGAAAGTACTAGTCTAGGTCCCATTCCTCATCCTTCTCTGAGCACTTGGGGTCCTCGTGACGGTCTATGCGTCCTTCTACTGCTACCTTCTCGAGCCCTTGTGATGATTCCATGGTTACCTTCTCTGAGCCTTGGAGCCCTTCTGTGACGCATCCCTGAATCCCTCTAGGCGTATCTTCTCTGGGAGGCTTTTTCGTGACGCGGCCATCGTGTGTTGGAAAGTACTAGTCTAGGTCCCATTCCTCATCCTTCTCTGAACACTTGGGGTCCTCGTGACGGTCTATGGGTCCTTCTACTGCTACCTTCTCGAGCCCTTGTGATGATTCCATGGTTACCTTCTCTGAGTCTCGGAGCCCTTCTGTGACGCATCCCTGGATGCCTCTAGTCGTATCTTCTCAGGGAGGCTTTTTCGTGACGCAGCCATCGTGTGTTGGAAAGTACTAGTCTAGGTCCCATTCCTCATCCTTCTCTGAGCACTTGGGGTCCTCGTGACGGTCTATGGGTCCTTATACTGCTACCTTCTCGAGCCCTTGTGATGATTCCATGGTTACCTTCTCTGAGTCTCGGAGCCCTTCTGTGACGCATCCCTGGATGCCTCTAGTCGTATCTTCTCAGGGAGGCTTTTTCGTGACGCAGCCATCGTGTGTTGGATTCCATGGTTACCTTCTCTGAGTCTCGGAGCCCTTCTGTGACGCATCCCTGGATCCGTATCCCTGGATCGTGTGTTGGATTCCATGGTTACCTTCTCTGAGTCTCGGAGCCCTTCTGTGACGCATCCCTGGATCCGTATCTTCTCTGGGGGTCCTCGTGACGCTCTAAGGGTCCTTCTACTGCTACCTTCTCGAGTCCTTGTGATGATTCCAAGGTTACCTACTCTGAGCCTTGGAGCCCTTCTGTGACGCATCCCTGGATCCGTATCTTCTCTGGGGGTCCTCGTGACGCTCTAAGGGTCCTTCTACTGCTACCTTCTCGAGCCCTTGTGATGATTCCAAGGTTACCTTCTCTGAGCCTTGGAGCCCTTCTGTGACGCATCCCTGGATCCGTATCTTCTCTGGGGGTCCTCGTGACGCTCTAAGGGTCCTTCTACTGCTACCTTCTCGAGTCCTTGTGATGATTCCAAGGTTACCTACTCTGAGCCTTGGAGCCCTTCTGTGACGCATCCCTGGATCCGTATCTTCTCTGGGGGTCCTCGTGACGCTCTAAGGGTCCTTCTACTGCTACCTTCTCGAGCCCTTGTGATGATTCCATGGTTACCTTCTCTGAGCCTTGGAGCCCTTCTGTGACGCATCCCTGGATCCCTCTAGTCGTATCTTCTCTGGGAGGCTTTCTCGTGACGCAGCCATCGTGTGTTGGAAAGTACTAGTCTAGGTCCCATTCCTCATCCTTCTCTGAGCACTTGGGGTCCTCGTGACGCTGTAAGGGTCCTTCTACTACTACCTTCTCGAGCCCTTGTGATGATTCCACGGTTACCTTCTCTGAGCCTTGGAGCCCTTCTGTGACGCATCCCTGGATCCCTCTAGTCGTATCTTCTCTGGGAGGCTTTCTCGTGACGCAGCCATCGTGTGTTGGAAAGTACTAGTCTAGGTCCCATTCCTCATCCTTCTCTGAGCACTTGGGGTCCTCGTGACGCTCTAAGGGTCCTTCTACTGCTACCTTCTCGAGTCCTTGTGATGATTCCAAGGTTACCTACTCTGAGCCTTGGAGCCCTTCTGTGACGCATCCCTGGATCCGTATCTTCTCTGGGGGTCCTCGTGACGCTCTAAGGGTCCTTCTACTGCTACCTTCTCGAGCCCTTGTGATGATTCCAAGGTTACCTTCTCTGAGCCTTGGAGCCCTTCTGTGACGCATCCCTGGATCCCTCTAGTCGTATCTTCTCTGGGAGGCTTTCTCGTGACGCAGCCATCGTGTGTTGGAAAGTACTAGTCTAGGTCCCATTCCTCATCCTTCTCTGAGCACTTGGGGTCCTCGTGACGCTCTATGGGTCCTTCTACTGCTACCTTCTCGAGCCCTTGTGATGATTCCAAGGTTACCTTCTCTGAGCCTTGGAGCCCTTCTGTGACGCATCCCTGGATCCCTCTAGTCGTATCTTCTCTGGGAGGCTTTTTCGTGACGCGGCCGTTGTGTGTTGGAAAGTACCGCTTAGATTAGAATCCAAGTCAAGTTTAAAGACACCTTTCAAGTGTTTGAACGCGGGATTCTCTACGGCGCATTAAACTGACAGACTCCTGTCAGACCTCTATGACCAGCAGTTGCGTGAGGAATTATTTATTTTTCAAGGAAGAAAAAAAGTAAATGAGATATTTTTTTTCGCCCTGTTATCTGTCCATGATTGATTGTTTTTCCTGTAAAGAGATTAAGAAAAATTTCCTTTTGTAGCTCTGCAAATGGTAGCTAGGTAGTCACTGGAAGAAGAGCTATGCACCAATATAATCAGTCAATCAGTCAGTAAGTCAATCAGTCATTCAGTTAGTCAGTAATTAGTCAGTAGTCAGTCTCTCAGTCAGTAATTAGTCAGTGAGTCAGTCAGTCAGTCAGTCAGTAATTAGTCAATAATTAGTCAGTAGTCAGTCTCTCAATCAGTAATTAGTCAGTAGTCAGTCATTCAGTCAGTAATTAGTCAATAATTAGTCAGTAGTCAGTCAGTCAGTAATTAGTTAGTAGTCAGTCAGTCAGTCAGTATTTAGTCAGTAGTCAATCAGTCAGTCAGTCAGTAATTAGTCAGTAGTCAATCAGTCAGTCAGTCACTAATTAGTTAGTAGTCAGTCAGTCAGTCAGTAAGTAATTAGTCAATAGTCAATCACTCAGTCAGTCAGTCAGTCAGTAATTAGTTAGTAGTCAGTCAGTCAGTAATTAGTTAGTAGTCAGTCATTCAGTCAGTAATTAGTCAGTAGTCAGTCATTCAGTCAGTAATTAGTCAATAATTAGTCAGTAGTCAGTCATTCAGTCAGTAATTAGTCAATAATTAGTCAGTAGTCAGCAGTCAGTAATTAGTTATTAGTCAGTCAGTCAGTCAGTAATTAGTCAATAGTCAATCACTCAGTCAGTCAGTAATTAGTCAGTAGTCAGTCAGTCAGTAATTAGTTAGTAGTCATCAGCCAGTAATTAGTTAGTAGTCAATCATTCAGTCAGTAATTAGTCAGTAGTCAGTCATTCACTCAGTAATTAGTCAATAATTAGTCAGTAGTCAGTCATTCAGTCAATAATTAGTCAATAATTAGTCAGTAGTCAGTCAGTTAGTAATTAGTTAGTAGTCAGTCAGTCAGTCAGTAATTAGTCAATAGTCAATCACTCAGTCAGTCAGTCAGTCAGTAATTAGTCAGTAGTAAAATAGTCAGTCAGTAATTAGTCAGTAGTCAGTCAGTCAGTAATTAGTTAGTAGTCAGTCAGTCAGTAATTAGTTAGTACTCAGTCATTCAGTCAGTAATTAGTCAGTAGTCAGTCAATCAGTCAGTCAGTAGTTAGTCAGTAGTAAATCAGTCAGTCAGTAATTAGTCAGTAATCAGTCAGTCAGTAATTAGTCAGTAATCAGTCATTCAGTCAGTAATTAGGCAGTAGTCACTCAGTCAGTAATTAGTCAGTCAGTCAGTCAGTAAGTAATTAGTCAGTAGTCAATCAATCAGTCAGTCAGTCGGTCAGTCAGTCAGTAATTAGTCAGTAGTCAATCAGTCAGTCAGTAATTAGTCAGTAGTCAGTCAGTCAGTAATTAGTTAGTAGTCAGTCAGTCAGTAATTAGTTAGTAGTCAGTAGTCAGCGCAAAAAAGTTCTGAGAAGGTAAGGGTAAAGGGACTCGTAATGGCGTCACAATGACCCCAAGTATTCAGAGAAGGTAAGTGTAAAGAGACTCATAATCTCGTCACAAGGACCCCCAAGTGCTCAGAGAAGGATGACGAATGGGAGCTAGAGGAACAGGAAACAAATGGAAGCCTCCCTTCCTAGTCATCCTGCGTGCTCTTCAACTTGCAAGGGTTCTGAGAAGGTAAAGGTAAAAAGGACTCTGAGAAGGTAAAGGTAAAAAGGACTCTGAGAAGGTAAGGGTAAAGGGACTCGTAATGGCGTCACAGTGACCCCAAGTATTCAGAGAAGGTAAGTGTAAAGAGACTCATAATCTCGTCACAAGGACCCCCAAGTGCTCAGAGAAGGATGACGAATGGGAGCTAGAGGAACAGGAAACAAATGGAAGCCTCCCTTCGTAGTCATCCTGCGTGCTCATCAACTTGCAAGGGTTCTGAGAAGGTAAGGATAAAGGGACTCGTAATGGCGTCAAAATGACCCCAAGTATTCAGAGAAGGTAAGTGTAAAGAGACTCATAATCTCGTCACAAGGACCCCCAAGTGCTCAGAGAAGGATGAGGAATGGGAGCTAGAGGAACAGGAAATAAATGGAAGCCTCCCTTCCTAGTCATCCTGCGTGCTCTTCAACTTGAAAGGGTTCTGAGAAGGTAAAGGTAAAAAGGACTCTGAGAAGGTAAGGGTAAAGGGACTCGTAATGGCGTCACAATGACCCCAAGTATTCAGAGAAGGTAAGTGTAAAGAGACTCATAATCTCGTCACAAGGACCCCAAGTGCTCAGAGTAGAATGAGGAATGGAACCTAGAGGAACAGGAAAGAAATGGAAGCCTCCCTTCCTAGTCATCCTGCGTGCTCTTTAAATTGCAAGGGTTCTGAGAAGTTAAAGGTAAAAAGGACTCTGAGAAGGTAAGGGAAAGGGACTCGTAATGGCGTCACAATGACCCAAGTATTCAGAGAAGGTAAGTGTAAAGTGACTCATAATCTCGTCACAAGGACCCCCAAGTGCTCAGAGAAGGATGAGGAATTGGACCTAGAGGAGCAGGAAAGAAATGGAAGCCTCCCTTCCTAGTCATCCTGCGTGCTCTTCAACTTGCAAGGGTTCTGAGAAGTAAAGGTAAAAAGGACTCTGAAAAGGTAAGGGTAAAGGGACTTGTAATGGCCTCGCAATGACCCCAAGTATTCAGAGAAGGTAAGTGTAAAGAGACTCATAATCTCGTCACAAGGACCCCCAAGTGCTCAGAGAAGGATGAGGAATGGGACCTAGAGGAACAGGAAACAAATGGAAGCCTCCCTTCCTAGTCATCCTGCGTGCTCTTTAACTTGCAAGGGTTAACGCCCCATCTGACGGACGCCTCCCTCTCCACGCGCATCGGTGTACCCTTTCTAGCCGGGGGCCGCGTGAACGTTTCAACAGAAAACAATCTGAAACGCACGCAGAATTTGAACTTGATTCCTGAACTATCGAATTACGATGCTGGCGCGCTACCGAACGAGCCAGCTCCCGCCTCGGTGGCGCCCTGAGAAACAGATCACGGCGCCAAAAAAAAAACACGAGTCCTTCTATCCTACTAAAGCAGCAGAATTCGACTATCACCGAAACTGTATTAATTATCGCAATAAAAGAGGGAGAATCCATCACAACCAACTGACCTAAACGCCCCCTCAAAAGAGTTTCGTATCCACGCAGCAGAAGGAAAGCCACGTCCACGTGCGCAGCACGCGCTCCTCTCTTCCCTTCCGGAGGGATGATGGAGTCCGTTCGTCTTTTGTGACTGATGACACATCCGCCACCCAAGGTCAGCAGGGTGCTAAAATAAGAAAAGTTCCAGAGATCGTAAGAATTCTTTTGTAAAGCAGTACGATCCCTTTTAATTTTTTTTTACTTTTGTTCCCACTTTCCTTTCACTACTCATCCTCCCCCCCTCCTTCACGACCTTCTTTCCCCCCCCCCCCCCCTCCACTGCTAAGTCAGCCTGCCCGGGGTTAATGAGTGGCATTCCGTAAGCTCCTAGCATCAACAATTCTTACTGTTGGTCGTTACCAGGCGAAGGCTGCATTCAACAACAGGTTACAATTTTCATGTCGGCTGCTAATGCTTGGAAGTGGTTGGAGCGCTTGGCGTCGAAGAAATATCTCGGCTGCCCCTCCCTCCCCCCCCATTCACCCTCCCCCCTTCTCATCACCACTATCTTGTCCCCCCCCTGGAAAAAAAAAGTGACAAGAGTTTCTAGAAACCAACAGAGTGAATGACATCTGATGAGACTTTACTGCTGCGTGATTGAAGCTGTGTCGTATCTGACAGATCATTGGTTGATTTAAAAAGTCATTGACCTATGATCGATGAGAATTGCCCTTGCATCAGCTGCGCAGTCTCCTAGTCTCCCCTGAAGAGTGGTAAAGGGAGACTAGCAATTGGAGAACCTAAGAGAATGTCTTAGGTTGATTGTCAGGCATTAACTGCGCAGACTCACAGTCTTCCCACTCTCCATTTTCAATCCTCCTTCCATTCGAAAAGGAAAACACACATAAATCATAATCTCCAAATTATATTTCTGTAAGCTAACTTTTTCTTCTAATTCTCACCTCACTTCAACTTCTGTAGAGTCAATTTCTGAAGGCTTACTTTATCATTTAACTTTGGCTACTACTAACCTTCTGAAAAATCTGTTTCTGAGAGCTCACTTACTCACGTAACTTTGACCTCTATTGACCTTCAGAACAATCTGTTTCTGTGAGCTTACTTTCTTTTACTGTGAGCTTAATTTCTTTCTAAATATGACCACTAAAAACCATTTGAACAATTTGTTTCTGCGAGCTTATTTTCTTTCCATTTACGACGTCTACAAACATGATCAATCTGTTTCTGCGAGCTTACTTTCTAATTATGACCTCTACACACCATCTCAACGATCTGTTTCTGTGAGCTTACTTTCTTTCCTATTATGACCTCTACAAACCTTCTTAACAATCTGTTTCTGCACGCTTACTTTCTTTCGAATTATGACCTCTACAAATCTTCTGAACAATCTGTTTCTGGAAGCTTACTTTCTTTCGAATTATGACCTCTACAAGCCTTCTGAACAATCTCTTTATGCGAGCTTACTTTCTTTCGAATTATGACCTCTACAAATCTTCTGAACAATCTGTTTCTGCGAGCTTGCTTTCTTTCGAATTATGACCTCTACAAACCTTCTTAACAATCTGTTTCTGCACGCTTACTTTCTTTCGAATTATGACCTCTACAAATCTTCTGAACAATCTGTTTCTGGAAGCTTACTTTCTTTCGAATTATGACTTCTACAAACCTTCCGAAAAATCTCTTGCTGTGAGCTTAATTTCTTTCTAAATATGACCTCTAAAAACCATTTGAACAATTTGTTTCTGCGAGCTTATTTTCTTTCCATTTACGACGTCTACAAACATGAACAATCTGTTTCTGCGAGCTTACTTTCTTTCTAATTATGACCTCTACAAATCTTCTGAACAATCTGTTTCTGGAAGCTTACTTTCTTTCGAATTATGACCTCTACAAGCCTTCTGAACAATCTCTTTATGCGAGCTTACTTTCTTTCGAATTATGACCTCTACAAATCTTCTGAACAATCTGTTTCTGCGAGCTTGCTTTCTTTCGAATTATGACCTCTACAAATCTTCTGAACAATCTGTTTCCTCGAGCTTACTTTCTTTCTAGTTATGACCTCTACAAAACTTCTGAACAATCTGTTTCTGCGAGCTTACTTTCTTTCGAATTATGACCTCTACAAGCCTTCTGAACAATCTCTTTATGCGAGCTTACTTTCTTTCGAATTATGACCTCTACAAATCTTCTGAACAATCTGTTTCTGCGAGCTTGCTTTCTTTCGAATTATGACCTCTACAAATCTTCTGAACAATCTGTTTCCTCGAGCTTACTTTCTTTCTAGTTATGACCTCTACAAATCTTCTGAACAATCTGTTTCTGGAAGCTTACTTTCTTTCGAATTATGACCTCTACAAGCCTTCTGAACAATCTCTTTATGCGAGCTTACTTTCTTTCGAATTATGACCTCTACAAATCTTCTGAACAATCTGTTTCTGCGAGCTTGCTTTCTTTCGAATTATGACCTCTACAAATCTTCTGAACAATCTGTTTCCTCGAGCTTGCTTTCTTTCGAATTATGACCTCTACAAAACTTCTGAACAATCTGTTTCTGCGAGCTTACTTTCTTTCGAATTATGACCTCTACAAGCCTTCTGAACAATCTCTTTATGCGAGCTTACTTTCTTTCGAATTATGACCTCTGCAAATCCTCTGAACAATCCGTTTCTGCGAGCTTACTTTCTTTCGAATTACGACCTCTGCAAACCTTCTGAACAATCTCTTTATGCGAGCTTACTTTCTTTCGAATTACGACCTCTACAAACCTTCTGAACAATCTCTTTATGCGAGCTTACTTTCTTTCGAATTACGACCTCTGCAAACCTTCTGAACAATCTCTTTATGCGAGCTATCACTCCCCCGTTTTATTTGCAACCTTCTTGTGTTGTGTATTTCTCCAGTCTTTTTTCCTGTATAACTTTTACTTCTTCAAATCTTCCTAACCTTTCGGTGAGTTTCCTTCTCGTCCATCTTTGTCCTTATACTTATCTCTCAGACCTTCTACTGTGGCATATAAACTGACAGGCTCCTGTCAGACCTCTGTGGCAAGCAGCTGCTTGAGGGAGTATTTATCTTCCGAAGAGTCGATTTCTGGAAGCTATTCGGAATTTCTTCTTCTTCATACTGAATAGTCTGTTTCGTTTTCCTTTCTTCTTTGGAAAAGAATATATCTGTTACCACTAAACCTCGAAAGCCGTTAATGTTTACATTACCTAGCTAATCTGCAGATTAACTGATTTGCTCCGTTAACGTGCGGAACCAAGAGTTTTCCGCATTTTACCTAGGTAATGTGCACATTAACGGCTTCCGTATCGTTAAAGTTCAAAAGTTTGTTTCTCTCATTGTGCTAAATCTCTTGAATATGAATCTTCGTGTCACGTGATTCACTCGTCCGCATTATAAAAAACGCCCCGGATGAGCGGAGGCCAAGTGAGAACGAATCGGTAAAGTGATTCATTCTTGATAACGAATCACTAAAATGATTCGTTCTAACTTCGCCTGCTCATTTTGGGGGCGTTTTTTAAAATTCGGACGACTGATTCATGTTGACAGAGGGATGACCCTGGTTTCAACTCTACTCTCGGACACTAGATAAATAACATTATGTTAATTTAAGCGTACAGAAACTTTCCTGTTGTTCCAGCAAAGATCTTATTTTCACTTTAACGAGTGCCTAGTAGGTAATGTGCAGATTATCCAGGTAATTTGAGAAATGAAACAATTTTCCGCACGTTAACGGATCACCCTAGTTAATCTGCACAATAATTAGATAACCTGTAGAATAACTGATTTCCGCACTTTAGCGGTAACATATACACAAGTTTACTTTCGCTTTCAATCCTGCTTTGAGTGAGGCGGGGGTGGCTCAGTCGGTAGCGCGCCAGGCTCGTAATCTGTAGTTCCCAGGTTCGAGTCCCAGCTGGGTCAGCGTTGAGATTTATCTCCGCAAAATTCCCCGCCCTGCCCACGGTCAGTAGGGGACACCGATGGCTTTCATAAAGGCCGCCGTCCGTCGGATGGGACGTTAAGCCGTGGTCCCGTGTGCGGGAGAGCCATACCCTCTGCACGTTAAAGAACACGCTGGATGGCCTTGACGGGAGACTACCATCTGTCTCGCAACAGCTGTTCCAGTGGGTCCCCCCCCCCAACCTTCTCTGAGCCTTCGGGGTCCATGTGATCTGGTCATTTAGCCCATGGTGTGCAAAAAAAGTGCCGCTCAGAGGTAAAACAACACAACGTTAAAGAACACGCTCGATGGCCTTGACGGGAGGCTATCATCTGTCTCCCAACAGCTGTTCCAGTGGGTCCCCTCCCCCAACCTTCTCTGAGCCTTCGGGGTCCATGTGACCTGGCCATTTAGCCCATGGTGTGCAAAAAAAGTGCCGCTCAGAGGTAAAACAACCCAACGTTAAAGAACACGCTCGATGGCCTTGACGGGAGGCTATCATCTGTCTCCCAACAGCTGTTCCAGTGGGTCCCCTCCCCCAACCTTCTCTGAGCCTTCGGGGTCCATGTGACCTGGCCATTTAGCCCATGGTGTGCAAAAAAAGTGCCGCTCAGAGGTAAAACAACACAACGTTAAAGAACACGCTCGATGGCCTTGACGGGAGGCTATCATCTGTCTCCCAACAGCTGTTCCAGTGGGTCCCCTCCCCCAACCTTCTCTGAGCCTTCGGGGTCCATGTGACCTGGCCATTTAGCCCATGGTATGCAAAAAAGTGCCGCTCAGAGGTAACCCAACACAACAACTTTCGCTTTCAATCCTGCTTTGAGTAGGCAGGTTACGATCGATTAAAACGGGGTCATTAATATATTATGACACACGTCATGTCCGTAAGGAATAAGTTATATGAACAACGACCATATGAATGAAATGACAACTCTTAAACATCAACACATCCCTTCGTACGAAAGGGGTTGAGTTTGACGTTGCAATCATTTTCCGCCATGCTGTGTCCTCATCAGATGTTCGTTAAACCTGTATCTGCAACCCGAAGGAGTAGTTGCGGGGTGGGATGCAGAGGATGGGGAGGAACGCCACCTCTCTTATGATGGGAGCTCTCGTATGATTAAGTTGAAGGCGTTTCGTCAACATTGTGAGGTTAAACATTCCAATTAATGTCTATCCCGCCCAGCATCTTTTCAATGCATGCAGGGGGCCCCCGAGGGTTCGACACAAGTTCCAGCTGCACTCCTCGCGGGTTGGCATGACAACCAGTCGGCCAATCGGAGTGTGCCAGCTGCGTATGGACATTAAGAGGCCTCTGGTGACGGTTGCTACTGGGTAATGAGTACGATGGGGGATACTATTAGCTAGATGAGAGCCTGACCTCTGGGCCTCTGGTTCGGGGGTTACGACCTCGGACAACCAACCATTGTAATTAGATATTGCAGACACTTGTTGTCCACCTTCATTACACAGTTCTTGATGATCTTTTGATGCGGTGGAGGCACATCAAAAATTGAAAGAAATGAGGAAAGGTGGTGAGATGATAACACATCAAATGTAAGGAGGGGCATGATTAAAATTGGTACGTTTTTTTTAGAAATTAGTGATCTGGCAACCTTCGTGTACAGTCGCTCAAAAAAAAAATATCCGAACGCTATGGTTGATTTTACAGAATTCAGAAAAAATAACAGTCAACGATTTTTTTTTTAGAAATTGGTGATCTGGAAACCTTCGTGTCACGTGACACGAAGGTTGCCAGATCACTAACTTTTAAACAATCGTTGCCAGATATTTTTTATGAATTCTGTAATCAACCATCGTGTTCGGATGTACCTAAATAAATTAGTCCTCGATTACCTGTCTATCGCATTTATTTTACCGATTATTAAAATTCCCCCGAAGGTCGGTGGGGGGGGGGGGTCGTGCCCCCTTTCTTCTCACTCTCTCTCTCTACTCCCTTAACCTCATTTTTATCATCCGGACTGGATGGTGCATTTACTGCTCTGTGGTCCGCATCATCAGAGACCACCATAATTTTTATCCGTCATGCACGTGCAATTTGTGTGTTCAAATCCAACGAGATTTATATATATTTTTTTTCATGCCTGTGCATCTTCCCCTTTCCTCTTTCCCCCATATATTTTCCTGTCCGAATTATAGAAAAAAAAAACCAAATATTTTTTTCTCACGTTTATTAAAGTCTAGAAAACACATCAGTCGGCATCACATCATCAGATGTTTGTTGAGGACCAGTTTGAGCAAGTTTAGAAAACTGTCCAATCATCTAGAGTTATTTTCTTCCCCCCCCCCCCCGTTTAGAGGAGGGGGCGGCTCAGTCGGTAGCGTGCCAGGCTTGTAATCTGTAGTTCCCAGGTTCGAGTCCCAGCTGGGTCAGCGTTAAGATTTTTCTATGAAAAACTCCCCCCCCCCCTGCCCACGGTCAGTAGGGGACACCGATGGCCTTGGAAAGGCCGCCGTCCGTCGGATGGGACGTTAAGCCGTGATCCCGTGTGCGGTTGAGCCATACCCTGTGCACGTTAAAGAACACGTTGGATGGCCTTGACGGGAGGCTACCATCTGTCTCCCAACAGCTGTTCCAGTGGGTCCCCTCCCCCAACCTTCTCTGAGACTTCGGGGTTCTTGTGACCTGGCCATTTAGCCCATGGTGTGCAAAAAAGTGCCTCTCAGAGGTAAAACAATCCAACGTTAAAGAACACGCTGCATGGCCTTGACGGGAGGCTACCATCTGTCTCCCAACAGCTGTTCCAGTGGGTCCCCTCCCCCAACCTTCTCTGAGCCTTCGGGGTCCTTCTGACCTGGCCATTTAGCCCATGGTGTGCAAAAATGTGCCGCTCAGAGGTAGAACAACCCAACCTTAAAGAACACGTTGGATGGCTTTGACGGGAGGCTACCATCTGTCTCCCAACAGCTGTTCCAGTGGGTCCCCCCCCCCAACTTTCTCTGAGCCTTCGGGGTCCTTCTGACCTTGCCATTTAGCCCATGGTGTGCAAAAAAGTGCCGCTGACCCAGCTGGGAAAGTCCATCGCTGTACCCTACTGCGACGTTTTGTGGAGATAAATCTCAATTCTGACCCAGCCGGGAATCGAACCTGGGCGCTACCGACTGAGCCACCTCGCACCCATTGGTGTATATTGTAATATTTTATCGATGCATTGTATTAACAATTTATTAGCACCTAAAAAGCACAAAAGAATATTTCCTTTATCGCTTGGAAGTAAAAATTTCCAAATAATAGCAAAATAGAAATTCCGAAGCAAACTGTTTTATTAAGAATGAGTTTTTTTATTTTTTACTAAAAAAAAAACTAAAAAATTCCTTACTTGCTAAGAAATAAAAAAATATGAAATAAAACATATCGGTGGTGTAATCAGTCACTGAGTTTGTACAGTCGCTCAAAAAAGTATCCGAACACTGTGGTTGATTATAAAATTCAGAAAAAATACCTGACAATGATTTTTTTAGAAATTAGTGATCTGGCAACCTTCGTGTCACGTGATTACAGAATTCAGGAAAAATTTCTGGAGCGTGTACAGCAACTGTACACGCTCCAGTTACCGTTCACAGCAAACTGGAGCGTGTGCAGTTACTGCACACGCTCCAGTTTGCTGTGAACGGTAACTGCACACGCTCAATATTTCTGTGAGTGGGCCCACACGATCCAATGTGCTGTGAACATTAACCGCAACCGCTCCAGTTTGCTGTGAACGGTAACTGCACACGCTCAATATTTCTGTGAGTGGGCCCACACGATCCAGGTCTTTGTGAGCTCACACGATCCAGTGTGCTGTGAACATTAATCGCAACCGCTCCAGTTTGCTGTGAACGGTAACTGCACACGCTCAATATTTCTGTGAGTGGGCCCACACGATCCAATGTGCTGTGAACATTAACCGCAACCGCTCCAGTTTGCTGTGAACGGTAACTGCACACGCTCCATATTCATTGCATTATATATTCATACGTATTATATATATTAAAAAGCATCCGAACACTATGGTTGATTACAGAATTCAGAAAAAATATCTGGCACGATTTTTTTTTAGAAATCGTGTCACAAAGGTTGCCAGATCACTAATTTCTAAAAAAAAAAATCGTGCAGATATTTTTTCTGAATTCTGCTCTTTTCAGGGAGGGACGACAATAAGCATCACCAAGGCGTGGGACTGCTTCTCAGCAGACACGCTAGTGATGCTCTTCTAGGATATGAGTGCATTAATGAAAGGTTTCTTACAGCAAAATTTCAGACAAGCGTTAAAGACTTGAAATGTTATCTGCTGTTATGCCCCCACTGAGGATGCCGATGAGGATGAGAAGGATAGGTTTTATTAACAACTTCAGGATATTTTGAATTCTGTCAAGAAAGGAGATATTACCCTTGTTCTTGGTGACTTCAATGCCAAAGTTGGTACTGACTCTGACCTTTGGGGAGGAGTAATAGGCCCTTTTGGTATTGGTAGCTGCAATGGCAATGGGCAACGTCTCCTACAGGTAAGTAAACTCAATGGTTTCAGAATAATTAACACATATTACAAACACCGCGACATACATAAGTACACATGGGTTTCACCGTGATGGGCTGCATAGGAATATGATTGATTACATATTAATTAACAGCAAATGGGCTAGTTCTGTTAGAAATACCAGGGCATATAGGGGAGCTGAAATTGGATCTGACCATTACCTAGTTAAAAGTGTCTTGCAACTTAAACGTAAAAAGTGTTGTGCTAGGGTTAAAAAATTTGCTTTTAATACTGAAGCTGTGAAAGACCCAGTTATAGCCAAAGCTTATCATGATAGGTTACTTAGTCGTTATGACAGTCATGGTATGCTTACTACTGAAGTTGAGGAAGAATGGGATCATTTTAAACAGGCTTTTTTGGACACTAACAATACTCTTTTAGGAAAAAAGGAGCAGAAGAGACAGAATTATCTGAGTGATAAGGCACTTGAGCTTATTTCGGAAAGAAAGAACTGCAGGAATGTCCTTAATCAATACCCTACTAGTCCTAATAGAAAGCATTACAGAGAACTTAATAAACGTGTAAAAGATCAGTTAGCTGCTGATAAGAATCTTTGGCTTGATGGTTTGGCTGATAAAGCCGAGGAAGCAGTTACACAGCACAACAGCAGAGAGCTGTACCACATAGTTAATGTTTTGTGTGGTAGAAAACGGACAGGTATACAGGAATTGAAGGATAAACAAGGTAAGGTTATAGAAGGTGAGGATTCTGTCATGGCTAGGTGGGCTGAGCATTTCAGTGATGTTCTAAACAATGCAGTTAGTTCTATTCCCATTGTTTGCAATGATGATAGATGCATTGGTGGCTTTAATGTTGGCCCTATAATACAATCTGAAGTTATTTTGGCTGTTTCTAAACTTAAACTTCATAAATCCCCAGGGGTAGATGAAATTACTACAGAAATGCTTAGAGCTGGAAATGTTTCGGTTACCACTTGGATGACTGAAATTCTGAATATCTTTTATGATAAAGGCATGGTTCCTAAGGATTTTACCAGAGCTATTGTTATCCCTATTTTCAAAAAAGATGATCGCAGTTCTTGTGATAACTATAGGGGTATCAGCCTACTCTCTGTTCCAGGTAAAGTTCTTTCCATGATTGTGCTTAATAGAATTAAGAATCTGGTTGACAGTCAATTGCGTGATGAGCAATGTGGATTCAGAAGTGGTAGGGGATGTGTGGATCAGATATTTTCACTTAGGCAGATTCTTGAGAAATGTTTCGAGTTTCAGAAACCTTTGATTGCTAACTTTGTTGATTTCAAAAAGGCTTTCGACTCTGTTGATCGTCATAAGTTGTGGTTGATTGTGAGATCATATGGTATACCAGACAAGTTAGTTAACATAATGAAAGCTCTCTATAATAACACTGAGTCGTGTGTGAGGGTTGGTAAGGCTTGTAGCAATTGGTTTAGCATTACTTCTGGTGTTCGACAAGGGTGCATTTTGTCTCCTTTTCTCTTTAGATTGGTTATTGATTATGTTATGCGAAATTCACTTCAAGGGAAAGATTTTGGCCTTAAATGGGCTGGAGATACGAAAATTTCTGATTTAGATTATGCTGATGATTTAGCCCTTCTGGCAAATGATGTTGATGAGATGAACTCTTTCATTCGAGCTGTTGATGAGACTGGTAGTAGGGTAGGTTTGGTTATAAACAGAGAGAAAACTAAAGTGATGAAAATTGGTCAGGCAGGCTGTGATTCAGTTAATCTAAATGGTTGCAGTCTTGAGCAGGTGTCACAGTTTAATTATCTTGGGAGCTATGTAACAGATAATGGTGATGTGCGGCATGAGATTAACAGACGAATAGGGATTGCTGCCGGGACTTTTAAGAATCTATGGAGAGTGTGGAGAAATAGGCGTATACACCTAAAGACTAAAATTAGACTGTATAATAGTTTGGTTCTTTCTAGGGTTAGTTATGGTAGTGAAACTTGGACACTTTGTAAACAAGATAACAGGAAACTAGATGCTTTTGATTCCAGATGCTTACGCAGTATCTTGGGCATTAGGTGGTTCAACTTTGTAACTAATGATGAGGTTAGGCAAAGGAGTCTGCAACCTCCTTTAAGCAGCATATTGTGCAGAGAGAGACTCCGTTGGTTTGGCCATGTTGCCCGTATGAATAATTATAGATTGGCGAATAGGGTTATGAACAGTGTGCCTAAAGGCCTCAGAAAGAAGGGGAGACCTAGGATGCGGTGGGCAGACAATGTCAAACAGGACCTTGTTAGAATTGGTGTGCAGTGGCCAGATGCAGTAGATGTAGCTCAGGAGAGACTTGCTTGGAGAACTAAATTGCACGGTCTGGTTGGACCTTGTAGTCCATGGCTGCTTGAGGATGATGATGATGTAATCAACCATAGCGTTCGGATATTTTTTTAAGCGACTGCATTCACTTCAAAGAAAGATAGGGCGCTGGCAATATTGTCGAGTAAGTAAATCGACGCCTTATCTTATTTCCGATTGCCCATCAATATGCTTTGGATTTATTTCTATTTTTTTATGGCCCATATTGGGCAAGATACGTATTTTCTATAATTTATAAAAATATAAATTTTATTTATACACTAATTTATACGAGAAATATAGTTTTTGTCATTTTTTTTTCAATTTTTCGTTTGATTAGTAATAATTTGTAATCCATTTTTTTTATAGTATTATATTTTATTTGCTCATCATGTATTTTCAGGGGTTAAGAATTTCGTTGCAATAAATTCGTTTCGACTGTCGCTATGGTGATTTAAAATCTGTGGTGTTGATATTGGACATTTACAAGTATATTTTACATTCTTTTTTTTTCGCTGGGTGCTGACTAGTTGATTTAAATAACTAGTCAGCACCCCGCTCGATTTGATTCTATAATTTGAAGCTATCAATTAAACAATTTGGAAGAAGATATTTAGTTCAAACTTCGAACAGAATATTTTCGTGCTATAGTACTAGTGTCGCCATCTACTGCTGAGTTTCGACACTAAAAGTAAATTGCCCCAAATTTTTCTTAAAAATTGAATCGGAAGATAATTATTTTATTTTCCACATAAATTAAGTGGTCATTTTGTGATGAGCATCATATATATATATAATAAGCTTTCTACCTAATAAGGTGCTTAAAGATAAAAGTATTCGATCAAATATACATTATACCAATGAAAACATTTGATAATTTCGATGTTTATGTCTACAGGAATCAAAGGTTGTCGCTTAATAACTTCTGAAATATGGATTTAATGGAAATATTTGCCAGAAGATAAATTGAACATAATAATAAAATCTATTTAAATCTCGATTTTAAACAATATTGCTTCACTATTTAAAGAATTATGGAAGCTCGAATATTTAAAAATAAATTATTTTGATTTCATGAAAATCATTCATAATCAAATATTAAAATAATCATTACGCAAACTTTTAAAATATATATTTATTTTATTAAATAGTTTTAAACAATAGTGATTATTTTAGTGTTAAATAATTTTTGCGGTAAATTCTTGCCTTGTCCAAAATTCCCCGCCCTGCCCACGGTCAGCAGGGGACACCGATGGGCTTGGAAAGGCCGCCGTCCGTTGGATGGGAGGTTAAGCCGTGGCCCGTGTGTGGGAGAGTCATACCCTGTGCACGTTGAAGAACATGCTAGATCGCCTTGATGGGAGGCTACCGTCTCTCTCCCAACAGTTGTTCCAGTGGGTCCCCTCCCCCAACGTTCTCTGAGCTTCGGAGTCCTTGTGACCTGGGTATTTAGCCCATGGTGTGCAAAAAAAGTGCCGCTCAGAGGTAAAACAACCCAACGCTAAAGAACACGCTGGATGGCCTTGACCGGAGCCTACCATCTGTCTCCCAACAGCTGTTCCAGTGGGTCCCCTCCCCCAACCTTCTCTGACCCTTCAGAGTCCTTGTGACCTGGGGGGCTGGGGGGGCTCAGTCGGTAGCGCGCCAGGCTCGTAATCTGTAGTTCCCAGGTTCGAGCCCCAGCTGGGTCAGCGTTGAGATTTATCTCCGCAAAATTCTCCGCCCTGCCAACAGGCAGTAGGGGACACCGATGGGCTTGGAAAGGCCGCCGTCCGTCGGATGGGACGTTAAGCCGTGGCCCCGTGTGCGGGAGAGCCATACCCTGTGCACGTTAAAGAACACGTTGGATGGCCTTGACGGAAGGTTACCATCTGTCTCCCAACAGCTGTTCCAGTGGGTCCCCTCCCCCAACCTTCTCTGAGACTTCGGGGTCCTTGAGACCTGGCCATTTAGCCCATGGTGTGCAAAAAAGTGCCACTCAGAGGTAAAACAATCCAACATTAAAGAATACGTTGGATGGCCTTGACGGGATGTTACCATCTGTCTCCCAACAGTTGTTCCAGTGGGTACCCTCCCCCAACCTTCTCTGAGCCTTCGGGGTACATGTGACATGGCCATTTAGCCCATGGTGTGAAAAAAAGTGCCGCTCAGAGGTAAAACAATCCAACGTTAAAGAACACGCTGGATGGCCTTGACGGGAGGCTACCATCTGTCTCCCAACAGCTGTTCCAGTGGGTCCCCTCCCCCAACCTTCTCTGAGCCTTCGGGGTCCATGCGACCTGGCCATTTAGCCCATGGTGTGCAAAAAAGTGCCGCTCAGAGGTAAAGCAACCCAACTTTAAAGAACACGCTGGATGGCCTTGACGGGAGGCTACCATCTGTCTCCCAACAGCTGTTCCAGTGGGTCCCCTCCCCCAACCTTCTCTGAGCCTTCGGGGTCCATGTGACCTGGCCATTTAGCCCATGGTGTGCAAAAAAGTGCCGCTCAGAGGTAAAACAAATCAACGTTAAAGAACACGCTGGATGGCCTTGACGGGAGGCTACCAGCTGTCTCCCAACAGCTGTTCCAGTGGGTCACCTCCCCCAACCATCTCTGAGCCTTCGGGGTCCTTGTGACCTGGCCATTTAGCCCATGGTGTGCAAAAAAGTGCCGCTCAGAGGTAAAACAAACCAACGTTAAAGAACACGCTGGATGGCCTTGACGGGAGGCTACCAGCTGTCTCCCAACAGCTGTTCCAGTGGGTCACCTCCCCCAACCATCTCTGAGCCTTCGGGGTCCTTGTGACCTGGCCATTTAGCCCATGGTGTGCAAAAAAGTGCTGCTCAGAGGTAAAACAACCCAAACCAACTGTTTTTACATTCTTCTTTGCTGAAGACTATTGCACAAACTTTAAAATAAAAAATTAAAATATAATTATTTCAAGACGTTTCATTTAACGGAAAAGAAATAATACCTAAAAAATAAATAAAAAAAACTGATTAATGCTATTTTTTACTTAATAATATCTCATTGAACAAGGATGAAATTCATCATCATCATCATCATCATCATCATCCTCAAGCAGCCATGGGCTTCCGAGGTCCAACCAGACCGTGCAATTTAGTTCTCCAAGGAAGTCTGTCCTGAGCTACATCTACTGCATCTGGCCACTGCACACCAATTCTAACAAGGTCCTGTTTGACATTGTCTGCCCACCGCATCCTAGGTCTCCCCTTCTTTCTGAGGCCTTTAGGCACACTGTTCATAACCCTATTCGCCAATCTATAATTATTCATACGGGCAACATGGCCAAACCAACGGAGTCTCTCTCTGCACAGTATGCTGCTTAAAGGAGGTTGCAAACTCCTTTGCCTAACCTCATCATCAGTTACAAAGTTGAACCACCTAATGCACAAGATACTGCGTAAGCATCTGGAATCAAAAGCATCTAGTTTCCTGTTATCTTGTTTACAAAATGTCCAAGTTTCACTACCATAACTAACCCTAGAAAGAACCAAACTATTATACAGTCTATGTTAGTCTTTAGGTGTATACGCCTATTTCTCCACACTCTCCATAGATTCTTAAAAGTCCCGGCAGCAATCCCTATTCGTCTGTTAATCTCATGCCTAACATCACCATTATCTGTTATATCGCTCCCAAGATAATTAAACTGTGACACCTGCTCAAGACTGCAACCATTCAGATTAACTGAATCACAACCTGCCTGACCTATTTTCATCACTTTAGTTTTCTCTCTGTTTATAACCAAACCTACTCTACTACCAGTCTCATCAACAGCTCGAATGAAAGAGTTCATCTCATCAACATCATTTGCCAAAAGGGCTAAATCATCAGCATAATCTAAATCAGAAATTTTCGTATCTCCAGCCCATTTAAGGCCAAAAGCTTTCCCTTGAAGTGAATTTCGCATAACATAATCAACAACCAAACTAAAGAGAAAAGGAGACAAAATGCACTCTTGTCGAACACCAGAAGTAATGCTAAACCAATTGCTACAAGCCTTACCAACTCTCTCACACACAGTCGTTAGCTCACTTCATCTCAATCGGTAGCTCACTTCGTCTTATGTCTCAGTCGGTAGCTCATTTTATGTAGCAGTCGGTAGCTCACTTCATTTTATGTCTCAGTCGGTAACTCAGTTCATCTCATGTCTCAGTCGGTAGCTCACTTCATTTTATGTCTCAGTCGGTAGCTCACTTCATCTCATGTCTCAGTCGGTAGCTCACTTCATTTTATGTCTCAGTCGGTAGCTCACTTCATCTTATGTCTCAGTCGGTAGCTCATTTTATGTCTCAGTCGATAGCTCAATTCATCTCATGTCTCAGTCGGTAGCTCACTTTATCTCATGTCTCAGTCGGTAGCTCACTTCATTTTATGTCTCAGTCGGTAGCTCACTTCATTTTATGTCTCAGTCGGTAGCTCACTTCATCTCATGTCTCAGTCGGTAGCTCACTTCATTTTATGTCTCAGTCGGTAGCTCACTTCATCTCAATCTGTAGCTCACTTCATCTTATGTCTCAGTCGGTAGCTCATTTTATGTCTCAGTCGGTAGCTCAATTCATCTCATGTCTCAGTCGGTAACTCAATTCATCTCATGTCTCAGTCGGTAGCTCACTTCATTTTATGTCTCAGTCGGTAGCTCACTTCATCTCATGTCTCAGTCGGTAGCTCACTTCATTTTATGTCTCAGTCGGTAGCTCACTTCATCTCAATCTGTAGCTCACTTCATCTTATGTCTCAGTCGGTAGCTCATTTTATGTCTCAGTCGGTAGCTCAATTCATCTCATGTCTCAGTCGGTAGCTCACTTTATCTCATGTCTCAGTCGGTAGCTCACTTCATTTTATGTCTCAGTCGGTAGCTCACTTCATCTCATGTCTCAGTCCGTAGCTCACTTCATTTTATGTCTCAGTCGGTAGCTCACTTCATCTCATGTCTCAGTCGGTAGCTCACTTCATTTTATGTCTCAGTCGGTAGCTCACTTCATCTCAATCGGTAGCTCACTTCATCTTATGTCTCAGTCTGCAGCTCACTTCATTTTATGTCTCAGTCGGTAGCTCAATTCATCTCATGTCTCAGTCGGTAGCTCACATCATTTTATGTCTCAGTCGGTAGCTCAATTCATCTCATGTCTCAGTCGGTAGTTCACTTCATTTTATGTCTCAGTCGGTAGCTCACTTCATTTTATGTCTCAGTCGGTAGTTCACTTCATTTTATGTCTCAGTCGGTAGCTCACTTCATCTTTTGTCTCAGTCGATAGCTCACTTCATCTTATGTCTCAGTCTGCAGCTCACTTCATCTTATGTCTCAGTCTGCAGCTCACTTCATCTTATGTCTCAGTCTGCAGCTCACTTCATCTTATGTCTCAGTCTGCAGCTCACTTTATCTCAGTCGGTAGTTCACTTCATGTCAGTCGGTAGCGCGCCAGGTTCTTAATCTGTAGTTCCCAGGTTCGAGTTCCAGCTGGGTCAGCGTTGAGATTTCTATCCTCTAACCCCCCCCCCATCTCCTCCGACAGAAAGGGTGACACTGACGGGGTTGCAAAAGCCTGTCCCTCAAATGAAATGTTAAGCCGTAGTCCCATGTGGTGTGGGGCGGGGGTGGCTCAGTCGGTAGCGTGCCAAGCTCGTAATCTGTAGTTTCCAGGTTCGAGTCCCAGCTGGGTCAGCGTTGAGATTTATCTCCGCAAAATTTCCCCGCCCTGCCCACGGTCAGTAGGGGACACCGATGGGCTTGAAAAGGCCGCCGTCCGTCGGATGGGACGTTAAGCCGTGGCCCCGTGTGCGGGAGAGCCATACCCTGTGCACGTTAAAGAACACGCTGGATGGCCTTGACGGGAGGCTACCATCTGTCTCCTAACAGCTGTTCCAGTGGGTCCCCTCCCCCAACCTTCTCTGAGCCTTCGGGGTCCATGTGACCTGGCCATTTAGCCCATGGTGAGCAAAAAAGTGCCGCTCAGAGGTAAAACAACCCAACCCAACCCATGTGGTGAAAAGCCACACCCTGTGCACGTTAAAGAACACACCGTATGGCTCTTGAAGGGAGACTACCATCTGCATTCCAACAGCTGTTCCAGTGGGTACCCAACCTTCTCTGATCATTCGGGGTCCTTGTGGTCGTTCGACCACGTCACAAGGACCCCGAATTTTTGCATACCATGGGCTAAATGGCCAGGTCACAAGACCCCGAAGGCTCACAGAAGGTTTGGGGAGGGGACCCATTGGAACAGCTGTTGGAAGACAGATGGTAGCCTCCCGTCAAGGCCATCCAGCGTGTTCTTTAACGTTGGGTTGTTTTACCTCTGAGCGGTAATTTTTTGCACACCATGGGCTAAATGGCCAGGTCACAAGGACTCCGAAGGGTCAGAGAAGGTTGGGGGAGGGGACCCACTGGAACAGCTGTTGGGAGACAGATGGAATCCTCCTGTCAGGGCCATCCAGCGTGTTCTTTAACGTTGGATTGTTTTACCTCTGAGCGGCACTTTTTTGCACACCATGGGCTAAATGGCCAGGTCACAAGGACCCGAAGGGTCAGAGAAGGTTGGGGGAGGGGACCCACTGGAACAGCTGTTGGGAGACAGGTGGCAGCCTCCCGTCAAAGCCATCCAGCGTGTTCTTTAACGTTGGATTGTTTTACCTCTGAGCGGCACTTTTTTGCACACCATGGGTTAATGGCCAGGTCACAATGACCCCGAAGGGTCAGAGAAGGTTGGGGGAGGGGACCCACTGGAACAGCTGTTGGGAGACAGATGGTAGCCTCCCGTCAAGGCCATCCAGCGTGTTCTTTAACGTTGGGTTGCTTTACCTTTGAGCGGCACTTTTTTCCACACCATGGGCTAAATGGCCAGGTCACATGGACCCCGAAGGCTCAGAGATGGTTGGGGGAGGTGACCCACTGGAACAGCAGTTGGGAGAGAGATGGTAGCCTCCCGTCAAGGCCATCCAGCGTGTTCTTTAACGTTGGTTTGTTTTACCTCTGAGCGGCACTTTTTTGCACACCATGGGCTAAATGGCCAGGTCACATGGACCCCGAAGGCTCAGAGAAGGTTGGGGTAGGGGACCCACTGGAACAGCTGTTGGGAGACAGATGGTAGCCTCCCGTCAAGGCCATCCAGCGTGTTCTTTAACGTTGGATTGTTTTACCCAACGTGCACCCACTGTGTGCAAAAAAAGTGCTGCTAAGAAGTGAAACAAGCCAAAATTCTTATGTATGCACCCTCTTTTATATTTTTTACTGCATTCGAGAAGAGTGAAGTGGCAACTGCAAGCATCTCTGACGTCATCCCGACGATCGATCTGATGCCAGATCGGTTTTTCGTTCGTCCCATCCGCTTCGTCTTCCTGAAGTGCGAAGTGGCAGACAGATGCAGCGAGGCTGCCAATCACGAAGACCGATTCGATCCCAATCGCAACCAGATTTCGCAAATGTGGGATGAGAAATTCGCTCGAGGAATCGACTCGTGATCCGCAAACACGCAACGGAAATTGATTCGTTTCTGCGGGGGGAAAGATTCATCGGTTTCATTTTTTCTCGCTTTTTTTTTTCGTGGATCAATTATCAATTACGATTAGAATTATGATTTGCTTTCACGAGGACTTCACGAGGTAATCATTTTGAGGAAGGACATTGGCTGTCGTTTGGTGAGAGGTGATAGCTCTTATTGGGTTGGGTTAGCTCCGGGCGGCCCTTTTTGGCACACAGTGGGATAAAAGACAGGTCACAAGCACTCCGAATCCTCAGAGAAGGTTGGGGGAACTGGGTTTTGACTCATTGGACAGGTGTTGTGGTAACCTCCTTTCCAGTTGGGTTGTTTTACCTCTGAGCGGCACTTTTTTGCACACCGTGGGCTAAATGGCCAGGTCACAAGGACCTCGAAGGCTCAGAGAAGGTTGGGGGAGGGGACCCACTGGAACAGCTGTTGGGAGACAGATGGTAGCCTCCCGTCAAGGCCATCCAACGTGTCCTTTAATTTACACAGGGCATGGCTCTCTCACACACGGGGTCACGGCTTAACATTCCATAGGAAGGACGGTGGTCTTTCCAACTTTTTATTATCAGAGAGAATGATGTGGCGATGTCGAAATCGAATGTAGGGTGTAAGAATCGAATGAAGGGGATGAGACTTGTTACGAATCGTGTCGTGAATAAGGGTAATAAACCGCAGCTTTCTTCTATTTTCAAGAGTGAGAATTTGGTAGTTGAAACGAATATCAATAACTATTAGAGATTCTCGTTTGTTAAAATAGATTTTGTTGATGATTTTAAGAGCTCCATTTTGAACTTTTTTCTAAGTTATAAGAGTTCTTTTCTTTAGCGTTGGGTTGTTTTACCTCTGAGCGGCCCTTTTTTGCACGCCATGGGCTAAATGGCCAGGTCACAAGAACCACGAAGGTTCAGAGAAGATTGGGGGAGGGGACCCACTGGAGCAGCTGTTGAGAGACAGATGGTAGCCTCCCGTCAAGGCCACCGAGCGTGTTCTTTAACGTTGGGTTGTTTTACCTCTGAGCGGCACTTTTTTGCACACCATGGGCTAAATGGCCAGGTCACATGGACCCGAAGGCTCAGAGAAGGTTGGGGGAGGGGACCTACTGGAACAGCTGTTGGGAGACAGATGGTAGCCTCCCGTCTAGGCTACCGAGCGTGTTCTTTAACGTTGGGTTGTTTTACCTCTGAGCGGCACTTTTTTGCACGCCATGGGCTAAATGGCCAGGTCACAAGAACCACGAAGGTTCAGAGAAGGTTGGGGGAGGGGACCCACTGGAGCAGCTGTTGGGAGACAGATGGTAGCCTCCCGTCAAGGCCATCCAGAATGTTCTTTAATTTACACAGTATGACCTTCTCGCACACGGGGAACACGGATTAATTACCCATACGACGGACGGCGGCCTTTCCAAACCCATTCAGTTTTGCGGAAATAAATCACAAAACTGGGTGTAGTGCTGCTGCTCCCGTACGGTTTTGACCATGAAAAAGTCCCCACTTTCTGTAACCGGAAGTGACGTCACAGGGACACGGGACCGAAAGTATGCGTGGCCGTATCCCGTGACTTTGGGGACTTTTCAAGGTCAAAACCGTACAGGGAGCAGCACACTACTAGTGGAATAGTTGGGACTCGAACCTGGGAACTTGCAGATTTACAGATTTGCAGATTTACGATCTTGGCGCGCTACTGATTGACCCGCTTATCAAATGAGTCACCTTGAAAATGATGTTTTGGTGAAACTACAGAAAAAACGACACTTAGGATAATCACTTTCAGTGTAGTTTTTTCTTCCGGCGAGCAATTGCAAGATTGCTTTTTACGCAAACATACAATCGACCAAATTCCGAAAGGTCTAAAATATTTCCATCAACGATTCGTGACCGCAATCATTCCTGCATTTCATCTCTGGTCATGTAGCGTTACGATCACCATAGCAACGAAACTGCAAAGTGATCTCTACAGCGACACGCTTGACCGTTGGGTTTGTAACGCCAACACTCAACTTCAGAGTTCGCTGAACATGGTACGGTACCATCTGCGTATACATCGACTCAGTTATATCAGTTTAAAGATTTTCGCGTCCCATGGTCAGTCGCGAGATGTCCCTCGGACTCACATGTCCGTTTCGAAGCATTCCACGGGACTTTGATGAAACATGACTTGAAATCTGATATTTAAGTTTTTCTGTAACTTTGAAAGTTGAAATGCTTTTCAGAATATTTTACAGAGAACTACTCGCGGTGAGTATGAAACCTTAATTTTGTTTCGATTACTTTTATATTGTTTTTTATGAAGTACGTGTCGGTTATATTGTTTTCTATGTGATACATGTCGGTTATATTGTTTTCTATGATGTACATGTCAATTAATAGGTCAGAACTTTTAAAAAATATGTAAAAATATAATGTAATAATTTAAAAATGTAACAGGCATGGATGTGTGTGTCGTTTTTCTGCTGAGGTCCTGCCATCCTCTCAGACCTTCTACTGTGCAAAATAAACTGACAGGCTCCTGTCAGCCTCTGTGACAAGCAGATGCTTGAGGGGGTATTTATTTTTTTTTATTTATTTAACACGAGTCTTATTATATTCTTACTCTGGTAGAGTAGTGATGTTTGTTTTTCTGCTGAGGTTCCGCCATCATCACAGACCTTCTACTCTGGGCTTATAAACTGACAGGATTTTTTGTCAGATCTCTGGGTTGGGTTGTTTTACCTCTGAGCGGTTCTTTTTTGCACACCATGAGCTAAATGTCCAGGTCATATGGACCCCGAAGGCTCAGAGAAGGTTGGGGGATGGCATTGATGGGAGGCTACCATCTGTCTCCCAACAGCTGTTCCAGTGGGTCCCCCTCCCCCAACCTTCTCTGGGACTTCGAGATCCTTGTGACCTGGCAATTTAGCCCACTATGTGTAAAAAAAGTGCCGTTCAGAGGTAAAACAACCCCAAAACCCATTCCCAAACCTTCTCTATCCCTTGGAGTTCTTGTGACCTGGCCATTTAGCCCACTACATGTAAAAAAAGTGCCGTTCAGAGGTAAAACAACCCCAAAATCATTCCCAAACCTTCTCTGATCCCTTGGGGTTCTTGTGACCTGGCCATTTAGCCCACTATGTGTAAAAAATGTGCCGTTCAGAGGTAACAGAACCCAGTCTCTTTAATGTTTAAAATATTGTTCATTTGAAATTTAGATGGCATTTTTTCGGGGTCGTTGTGACCTGACCATTTAGCCCATGGTGTGCAAAAAAGTGCCGCTCAGAGGTAAAAGAACCCAACGTTAAAGAACACGCTGGATGGCCTTGACGGGAGGCTACGATCTGTCTCCCAACAGCTGTTCCAGTGGGTCCCCCTCCCCCAACCTTCTCTGGGCCTTCGGGATCCTTGTGACCTGGCAATTTATCCCACTAAGTGTAAAAAAAGTGCCGTTCAGAGGTGAAACAACCCCAAAACCATTCCCAAACCTTCTCTGATCCCTTGGGGTTCTTGTGACTTGGCCATTTAGCCCACTGTGTGTAAAAAAAGTGCCGTTCAGTGGTAACAGAACCCAGTTTCTTTAATGTTTAAAATATTGTTCATTAGAAATTTAGACGGCATTTTTTCGGGGTCGTTGTGACCTGACCATTTAGCCCATTATGTGCAAAAAAGTGCCGCTCAGAGGTAAAACAACCCAACATTAAAGAACACGCTGGATGACCTTGACGGGAGGCAAACATCTGTCTCCCAACAGTTGTTCCAGTGGGTCCCCTCCCCCAACCTTCTCTGAGCCTTCGGGGTCCTTGTGACCTGGCCATTTAGCCCATGGTGTGCAAAAAAGTGCCGCTCAGAGGTAAAACAACCCAACGTTAAAGAACACGCTGGATGGCCTTGACGGGAGGCTACCACCTGTCTCCAAACAACTATTCCAGTGTGTCCCCTCCCCCAACCTTCTCTGAGCCTTCAGGATCGTTGTGACCTGACCATTTAGCCCATGGTGTGCAAAAAAGATGCCGCTCAGAAATGAAACAACCATTTTACGCCAAGAATACATGAACCAATCACACACGCCTTTAAACCTTCAGTATGAAACTAAAACGAGTTTTTCCCGACAAAGTTCTCCTGAAACTGCATCGATCGTTTGCAGTAGAAGACGACGCAGGTTACAGGGGTGGAGACAACACAGGGGAATGCCGGGTAATATGAGGGCACAGATTGACGACGGGGACATTAGCTAAATGAAATGCACGTCGTCCAACACAGAACCAATTTATCGCTTCGTTGAACGATTACCAGCGTTCAGGGAAGAACGCTCATCGGTGACACACGTGTCTCACCCGCGTTTGACCTTTTGCAGAGACAGACGTTACGCACAGAGGCGTTTCGACTTCCAGGTAATTGATTTAAAAATAAAAATGGAACAGTTCCATGCTCTGTGATTTTGGAATCAGATTTAGGGGGCAGTTTTTCTTTTAGTCCAGAGATGTCAAACACGTGGACTTTAAGGGGCCACGTGTTTGACATCTCTCTAAATGCAGCGTAATTTTACGCAGCTGTGACGTAAGGGGAATCCGGGTCATTTATGGATTATTAGAAATTTTTTGTTTTGAGTTGTTTTCGTTTTTTGTGTATTATATTCAATGTGACGACTGGTGTTTTCAATTGAAATTGTTTCTGTATGCAGATCTCACGAACGAGATTATTCTTATGAGACCTCAGAAGTTTTTGTATGCTGTTAAACATTAACTGAAATAAAAAACTATCTATCTAAATTTTTTGAATTCCCCCAACCTTCTCTGGGCTTTTGAGGTCCATGTGACCTGGCCATTTAGCCCATGGTGTGCAAAAAAGTGCCGCTCAGAGGTAAAACAACCCAACGTTAAAGAACACGCTGGATGGCCTTGACGGGAGGCTACCACCTGTCTCCCAACAGCCGTTCCAGTGGGTCCCCTCCCCCAACCATCTCTGAGTCTTCGGGATCAATGTGACCTGGCCATTTAGCCCATGGTGTGCAAAAAAGTGCCGCTCAGAGGTAAAACAACAACAACCTATCAGACCTCTGTGGCAAGCAGCTGCTTGAAGGGAAATTGATTTTTTATTTTTGAAATATTACTATTTACACTTTCCGAATATCCCAAACGGTATAATTGCGACCTCTAGCGGTAGAAAATTTTGAAAAACTGCAAAAATGATCTTGGGGGTTTCGCTTGGCAATAATAATGAGTTGACCCCTTGAACCCCAGAGTAGGTGGAAGAAAATTAATTTATGGAAAATAAAACACAAATGCCTTCTATGTCGTAAAAGTACTGAAGAAATAATACTATTGGCATTGTCATCAGCCATCCGTATTTCGTGTTAAACTTTTAAGCAGTGGAAATAGTAGGTACAGTCGCGCAAAAAAATATTCGGACACTATGGTTGATTACAGAATTCAGAAAAAATATCTGGCAACGATTTTTTTTTAGAAATTATTGATCTGGCAACCTTCGTGTCACGTGACACGAAAGATGCCAGATCATTAATTTCTAAAAAAAACGTTGCCAGATATTTTTTATGAATTCTGCAATCAACCATAGTGTTCGGATACTTTTTTGAGCGACTGTAAGTGGTCATATTATTTTGATACTAGATCGTGTGGGCTCACTCACGGAAATATTGAGCGTGTGCAGTTACCGTTCACAGCAAACTGCAGCGTGTGCAGTAACTGCACACTGCTGGAGCGTGTACAGTTGCTGTACACGCTCCAGATATTTTTCCTAAATTCTGTAATCATGTGGCACGAAGGGTGCCAGATCACTAATTTCTAAAAAAAATCGTTGTCAGATATTTTTTTCTAAATTCTGTAATCAACCATCGTGTTCGGATACTTTTTTGAGCGATTGTACACAAACAATATTATTGGACAGTTCTTTTAAAGTGGTCAACTTTCCAATACTGACTTTTAAGATAATTTTCGCAAGTCTTTTCAACCAATTGCTAAAAAAAATCTTCAAAATAACCGAAATACGTAACTTTCAAAAAACTTAATCATTCTACATTGAATACTCAAATTGCAAATTAAAAGCTTCATAAATGTATAAAAATATATTTTTTTTATGCGATTGAGATGGTTCATCTACAGACCGCCGTTTTTAAGTTGGAATGCCCGGACATCCAGGATCGCAGATATGCCTCCGATTTTTAAAATTCGTTTGCTGGGGCGCATAATATTAGGGTTATTTTACCTCTTAGCGGCACTTTTTTTTGCACACCATGGGCTAAATGGCCAGGTCATAAGGACCCCGAAGGCTCAGAGAAGGTTGGGGAAGGGGACCCACTGGAACACCTGTTGGGAGACAGATGGTAGCCTCCCGTCAAGGCCATCCATCGTGTTCTTTAACGTGCAGAAGGCATGGCTGTCCCGCACACGGGGCCACGGCTTAACGTGCCATCCGACGGACAGCGGCCTTTACAAGCCCATCGGTGTCCCCTACTGACCGTAGGCAGGGCGGGGAGTTTTACGGAGATAAATCTCAACGCTGACCCAGCTGGGACTCGAACCTGGGAACTGCAGATTACGAGCCTGGTGCGCTACCGACTGAGCCACCCCCGCCCCTGATTCTCAATAAATCCACCATTATACCAAAATATATTTTTTTTATGATGAAATGTTATTCAAGGTAAATTTAAAAAACCTGCAAAACGTCTTCTAAAAGAAACTCAAAATGCAATTTGGAAAATATTGAAAGAATTACTTGCAAACACTTATAAGATATGCAATTCTTTCGTTAAATAGTTTAAAATAATGTTTACTCTTAAAGTTTTGGTGAATATATCATGCAAACTTTCAAGCATTGCCCTTAATAAATATTCAAGCTTCCACAACTTTTGCTTTGAATAGTTTTAAAAATCGAGTCTTCAGTGTCATTGGGGCGGGGGTGGCTCAGTCGGTAGCGCGTCAGGCTCGTAATCTGTAGTTCCCAGGTTCGAGTCCCAGCTGGGTCAGCGTTGAGATTTATCTCCGCAAAAATTCCCCGCCCTGCCCACGGTCAGTAGGGGGCACCGATGGGCTTTGAAAGGCCGCCGTCCGTCGGATGGGACGTTAAGCCCTGGCCCCGTGTGCGGGAGAGCCATACCCTGTGCACGTTAAAGAACACACTGGATGGCCTTGACGGGAGGCTACCATCTGTCTCCCAACAGCTGTTCCAGTGGGTCCCTTCCCCCAACCTTCTCTGAGCCTTCGGGGTCCTTCTGACCTGGCCATTTAGCCCATGGTGTGCAAAAAAGGGCCGCTCAGAGGTAAAACAACCCAACATTCAGTGTCATTTGTTTTTTGAAGATTTGAAGAAGATTCCTAAAGTCGTAACTTGGATTTGATCTTAATAAAATGACCACATATTATAATTATCAACAGTTATATTTGATTTTTAGTATTCTCCATTATACAATTAATGGTGTATTAAGTTATTAATATTTGTTCAATTTTAGAAAATATCTTTAGTTATTAAAGTTTTTTTTTTATTTTTCTTATAAATTCTTAATATCTATTTATAATATTTCAGTTATATATGATTGCTGTTTATAGAGAAAAACTAAAAATTATTTTGTATCTTAATTTTACAGTTCGCCATTTTAATTATTTTGTCCTAAAGTCGTAACTTGGATTTGATCTTAATAAAATGACCACATATTATAATTATCAACAGTTATATTTGATTTTTAGTATTCTCCATTATACAATTAATGGTGTATTAAGTTATTAATATTTGTTCAATTTTAGAAAATATCTTTAGTTATTAAAGTTTTTTTTTTCTTTTTCTTATAAATTCTTAATATCTATTTATAATATTTCAATTATATATGATTGCTGTTTATAGAGAAAAACTAAAAATTATTTTGTATCTTAATTTTACAGTTCGCCATTTTAATTATTTTGGAAGGTAAGTAAAAAATGAATTTGAATCATTCTTTTCAAATGAATTACGTAATGTACTAACTTTTAACTATCTTAAAAGCCATCGTAGAATTGAGTTATGCTTTTAAGTTAGCGTTTATGATAAAAAAAATTTAATTAATTCCTCTAGAGTAGGGATTCTCAACACGGGGTACACGGTAAAATTTTTTAGACTACGCCGTGAGAGCTCAAAAGTCGAATTACCAATAAAATGTTTATAATTTTATAATATTTGTTAAATTGTTATGCCATTTTTTGTGGTTATCGATATATGTAATTTCTGAATACAAAATTTAATGTGTTTTTTTTTACATGTGTTTTATTTTATTCCCATTGTTATGCTATAACTATAGTTTTATCTATCTGTACAGGGGTACTGTCGCTCAAAAAAGTATCCGAACACTATGGTTGATTACAGAATTTAGAAAAAAATATCTGGGAATCATTTTTAGAAATTAGTGACCTGGCAACCTACGTGTCACGTGATTACAGAATTCAGGAAAAATATCTGGAGCGTGTACAGCAACTGTACACGCTCCAGTTACCATAATATTTTGATACTAGATCGTGTGGGCTCACTCACGGAAATATTGAACGTGTGCAGTTACCGTTCACAGCAAACTGGAGCGTGTGCAGTAACTGCACACGCTCCAGTTTGCTGTCAGCGGTAACTGGAGCGTGAACAGTTGCTGTACACGCTCCAGATGCTTTTCCTGAATTCTGTAATCACGTGACACGAAGGTTTTCCAGATCACTAATTTCTAAAAAAAAATCGTTGCTAGATATTTTTTCTGAATTCTGTAATCAACCATAGTGTTCGGATAATTTTTTGAGCGACTGTACGCCAGTTACATACATATTTCCAGGGGGTACTTGAAACATAAAAAGTTGAAAACCACGGCTCTAGAGACATGTCTGGAGAAGAAAATTACATAGTCTGGTTGAACCTCCGTAGCCTCTGGCTGCATGAGGATTTTGTATGTATGTAATGTTGTTAAAAATTGATAAAACCTCAAATTATTCAAATTCACGCAAGTTGTTGGAGGGTTCCAACTGTTAAAATTTCTCTTAGGTTAATGGGGAGATTTGAATTAATAAAATTACCCTAGGTTGTTCGAGGGCTCACAATTATTCAATTATCCGTGATTGTTCGGAGAGGGCTCTAATTTTTAAAATTTCCCTAAATTCTTAGGAAGGGCTGCATTGTTATAATTCTGTTTGGCTGTTGGAGGGCTTCAATTGTAAAATTCTCCTAGGTTATTGGAGGAGGCTCCAATTTCAAAATTCCTCTAAATTGTTGATTCCAATTATTGAAATTATCCTAATGTGTTTGGGGGCTTCAATCATTGAAATTCCTCTAGGTTGTTAAAGAAGTTTCAATTATTAAAATTTTTTGGTGGTTAGTAGAGCTTCAAATATTAAAATTCGTCTACGTTGTTGGAGTGAATGAGGCTCCGATTATTAAAATTTCCTGGGATTTTTTGTGGGAGGGCTTATAGGGTATATTTATTGTCTGCTCATTGTTTAAAATTTTTAAAACCTCAATTTTCTTTTTTTACATCAATTTTTTTACCATTACATCTTCGTGACGTCATTATCGTCCAACTCATCATCTATCGTCGTCCGCTGATGCACACATTGTTCTTCTTCATCCGAAGAATGCCTTTATCATCCTTTCGCCCCTGTCACGTGGGGGGCGGGGGTGGCTCAGTCGGTAGCGCGCCAGGCTCGTAATCTGTAGTAGGTTCGAGTCCCAGCTGGGTCAGCGTTGAGATTTATCTCCGCAAAAATTCTCCGTCCTGCCCACGGTCAGTAGGGGACACCGATGGGCTTGGAAAGGCCGCCGTCCGTCGGATGGGACGTTAAGACGTGGCCCCGTGTAGGGGAGAGCCATACCCTGTGCACGTTAAAGAACACGCTGGATGGCCTTGACGGGAGGCTGTCACCTGTCTCCCAACAGCTGTTCCAGTGGGTCCCCTCCCCCAACCTTCTCTGAGCCTTCGGGGTCCATGCGACCTGGCCATTTAGCCCATGGTGTGCAAAAAAGTGCCGCTCGGAGGTAAAACAACCCAACCCAATCCCTGTCACGTGATATGAAATCACGCCTCGTAACGCGATCCAACTCTTCAATTTATTCCCGCGCAAACCACCTCGTTCTCTTCCATATTTAGCTCGTGCTAGCCCAGTCGTAACAGTTACACCTCAGCGCGCATGATCTATTATCATTACATCAATTACAGGCCTTTTCCCGCCGCCCCCCCCCCCCTCCCCAAGCCCGTTGCCAGGCAACCCATCACCCAACCCTATCTCGTACGGGAGCGTGACATCCATGCCAAAAGAAGATAGTTAGCGATTGATGATGAAGAATGTGGCCTGCCTTTAATTAATAATTCCTCAAGGTCATCCTGCTCAGGATGACGTTCGGGATCAAATTTTCCAGAGAAAGTGTTGCTTTGGTTACTCGATGTTTTCATTGCTTGCTGCCTACGTCACATTCGCTCGAGAATACTTAATTGAAGATGGGGAGGAGGATGGGGGGTGGTAACAAAGTGCCCTGAGGTCATCTTGTGTTAGGTGTGTAGTGCCGGTTTTGTAAGGTGTTGCTCTTTTGTCAAAGGCATGTTTCAACACCGTGTTCTGTCCATCTCCATTTTGGTTTTTAAATCGGTTGTTTGCCTAGTAATATTCATTACCTGATTAAATTTTACAATTATCAAAATGGGTTTTTCTTATCTTTTGGAGGGGGGGCGGGGTTCCCGTTTGTAGTCAACGCACGCGAATCAACAATGAAAAATTGTCAAAGAGCCAATTCGCGTTTTTTTTCGAATCGAAAACTAGTTTCGAAACAAAGCACAAATGTGGATTTTTTTTTTTTCTAAAAGTTCAATGAAAGTGTCCGCACCCATTTCTTCTCGCGCTGAAACTGTGGGGTTAGTTCGCGCTAAATAGAACGTCACGTGACACAATAAGTCGAACCACATCTGCTCAGAAGTCATCGAATAGATACCGAATCAGATCCATTTCTCGGATTTATTTTTTACCAAACATTTTTATAGGTGTCTAGCTAAAGAATTTTGTCGATTCAGAGTATTCATTTCAAATGTTTGTTTTGGTTTTTAAGCGGAGAATTTTTTTAGCTTTTTTTAAGAATGTTTTTTTTTTCTACATTGTCTTCATATTCGCCAGAGAGAGACTCCGTTGGTTTGGCCATGTTGCCAATATAGATAATTATAGATTGGCGAATAGGGTTATGAATAGTATACCTAAAAGCCTCAGAAAGAGGGGGAGACCTAGGATGCGGTGGGCAGACAATGTCAAACAGGACCTTGTTAGAATTGGTGTGCAGTGGCCAGATGCAACAGATGTAACTCAGGACACACTTGCTTGGAGAACTAAATTGCACGGTCTGGTTGGACCTCCGTAGCCCATGGCTGCTTGAGGATGATGATGATGATGATGAAAAGGGTTATGAACAGTGTGCCTAAAGGCCTCAGAAAGAAGGGGAGACCTAGGATGCGGTGGGCAGACAATGTCAAACAGGACCTTGTTAGAATTGGTGTGCAGTGGCCGGATGCAGTAGATGTTGCTCAGGACAGACTTGCTTGGAGAACTAAATTGCACGGTCTTGTTGGACCTCCGTAGCCCATGGCTGCTTGAGGATGATGATGATGATGATGAAAAGGGTTATGAACAGTGTGCCTAAAGGCCTCAGAAAGAAGGGGAGACCTAGGATGCGGTGGGCAGACAATGTCAAACAGGACCTTGTTAGAATTGGTGTGCAGTGGCCAGATGCAACAGATGTAGCTCAGGACAGACTTGCTTGGAGAACTAAATTGCACGGTCTGGTTGGACCTCCGTAGCCCATGGCTGCTTGAGGTTGATGATGATGATGATGAAAAGGGTTATGAACAGTGTGCCTAAAGGCCTCAGAAGGAAGGGGAGACCTAGGATGCGGTGGGCAGACAATGTCAAACAGGACCTTGTTAGAATTGGTGTGCAGTGGCCAGATGCAACAGATGTAGCTCAGGACAGACTTGCTTGGAGAACTAAATTGCACGGTCTGGTTGGACCTCCGTAGCCCATGGCTGCTTGAGGTTGATGATGATGATGATGAAAAGGGTTATGAACAGTGTGCCTAAAGGCCTCAGAAGGAAGGGGAGACCTAGGATGCGGTGGGCAGACAATGTCAAACAGGACCTTGTTAGAATTGGTGTGCAGTGGCCAGATGCAACAGATGTAGCTCAGGACAGACTTGCTTGGAGAACTAAATTGCACGGTCTGGTTGGACCTCCGTAGCCCGTGGCTGCTTGAGGATGATGATGATGATGATGAAAAGGGTTATGAACAGTGTGCCTAAAGGCCTCAGAAAGAAGGGGAGACCTAGGATGCGGTGGGCAGACAATGTCAAACAGGACCTTGTTAGAATTTGTGTGCAGTGGCCAGATGCAACAGATGTAGCTCAGGACAGACTTGCTTGGAGAACTAAATTGCACGGTCTGGTTGGACCTCCGTAGCCCATGACTGCTTGAGGATGATGATGATGATGCATTCAAAGTGATAGTGTTGGGATGTTTTTACCTGCGAGTTGTAATTCTTTTGAAAACAATTACCTAAATAGTCATGTCGTAACGGTGGCTCAAGACTTCAGCTTCAGCAAAAGTAGCGAAATATTTAATCCAAATTTTCATAGATTATGAATTACAGAAAAAAAGACGCATTGAAATTACTCGATAACCCACTTGGGCCAGCGTTGACATTTACCTCCGCAAAACTCACCTCCCTTCCCTCGAGGCAGCCATCCGTCGGATGGGACATTAGCCATGGCACCGTGTACGGAAGATCCATACCTTCTGCACGATAAAGAACACTCTGGATACCTTGCTGGGAGGCTACCATCTATCTCCCAACAGCTGTACCAGTGGGTCTCCTCCCCCAACCTTCTCTGAGTCTTCGGGGTCCTTGTGACCTGGCGATTTAGCCCATAGTGTGCAAAAAAGTTCCGCTCAGAGGTAAAACAATCCAACGTTAAAGAACACTCTGGATGGTCTTGACGGGATGCTACTATCTGTCTCCCAACAGCTGTTCCAGTGGGTCCCCTCCCCCAACCTTCTCCGAACCTTCGGAGTCCTTGTGACCTGGCCATTTAGCCCATGGTGTGCAAAAAAGTGCCGCTCAGAGGTAAAACAATCCAACGTTAAAGAACACGCTGGATGGCCTTGACGGGAGGCTACCATCTGTCTCCCAACACCTGTTCCAGTGTGTCCCCTCCCCCAACCTTCTCCGAACCTTCGGAGTCCTTGTGACCTGGCCATTTAGCCCATGGTGTGAAAAAAAGTGCCACTCAGAGGTAAAACAATCCAACGTTAAAGAACACGCTGGATGGCCTTGACGGGAGGCTGATATGATTAATGTGGCTCTCCCGTACAATAATATGATTAATATGGCTCTCCCGTACACGGGGCCACGGCTTAACGTCGCATCCCACGGACGGCGGCCTTTCCAAGCCCATCGGTGTCCCCTACTGACCGTTGGCAGGGCGAGGGATTTTGCTGAGATAAATCTCAACGCTGACCCAGCTGGGTCTCGAACCTGGGAACTACAGATTACGAGCGTAGCGCGCTACCGACTGAGCCACCCCCGCCCTTAATCAGTTAGTGATTTAGTATATCTCAGTATAATTTGATTCATTACGTAATTTATTAAAATTATCCTAATCCTCGTAGATAATTTGTTTATCTATTTAATGAGTTCATTTAAGTTTCGTTATTTCGAATCCAATAACAGTACTATTGAAACAATTATCCTTAAATTTCCGTAACAATAACTTTACAAACTTAACAAATTTTTACAGTAATTTTTTCTCCATTTTTATTTTAATAATATTTCACCTCTTTTGCAAAGAATCCCACGTTTAAAATGCAACACATCATATCACACAAGTTCATCTTACAGAACGGGCGGGGGTGGCTCAGTCGGTAGCGCGCCAGGCTCGTAATCTGTAGTTCCCAGGTTCGAGTCCCAGTTGGGTCAGCGTTGAGATTTATCTCCGCAAAATTCCCCGCCCTGCCCACGGGCAGTAGTGGGACACCGATGGGCTTGGAAAGGCCGCCGTCCGTCGGATGAGACGTTAAGCCGTGGCTCCGTGTGAGGGAGAGCCATACCCTGTGCGCGTTAAAGAACACACTGGATGGCCTTGACGGGAGGCTACCATCTGTCTCCCAACAGCTGTTCCAGTGGGTCCCCTCCCCCAACCTTCTCTGAGCCTTCGGGGTCCATGTGACCTGGCCATTTAGCCCATGGTGTGCGAAAAAAGTGCCGCTCAGAATTAAAACAACCGAACGTTAAAGAACACACTGGATGGCCTTGACGGGAGGCTACCATCTGTCTCCCAACAGCTGTTCCAGTGGGTCCCCTCTCCCAACTTTCTCTGAGCCTTCGGGGTCCATGTGATCTGGCCATTTAGCCCATGGAGTGCAAAAAAGTGCCGCTCAGAATTAAAACAACCGAACGTTAAAGAACACACTGGATGGCCTTGACGGGAGGCTACCATCTGTCTCCCAACAGCTGTTCCAGTGGGTCCCCTCTCCCAACCTTCTCTGAGCCTTCGGGGTCCATGTGATCTGGCCATTTAGCCCATGGAGTGCAAAAAAGTGCCGCTCAGAATTAAAACAACCGAACGTTAAAGAACACGCTGGATGGCCTTGACGGGAGGCTATCATCTGTCTCCCAACAGCTGTTCCAGTGGGTCCCCTCCCCCAACCTTCTCTGAGCCTTCGGGGTCCATGTGACCTGGCCATTTAGCCCATGGTGTGCAAAAAAGTGCCTCTCAGAGGTAAAACAACCCAACCCATCTTACAGACGAGTTCACACACTTATTTTTTTCACGTTTTCTTTTTTAAAGAACATGTGGTTATTCATCGAGCGAATCATTTTAATCTGCGAGGAAATCTTAATTAAGTCCCATTTACTCTTTGAGATAAGCAGTTATTAGCAAGACATTTTTAGTGTCACGAAAACACCGTCGTAGCGACATTACGGACAGGTCTAGGTGTCACATACGCGACAAGGAGGAGGCGAAGAGTGTTCGTCGTCATAGCAACGGCATCGGAGAAAAAGACGGTTTATCCTTACTCAGAGGATCGCCCGTCGTTAATCATATTTTTAACTTGTTAATTTGAGATGTCTTACAAGTGATTAATGAGCTAGGAAAAATGTGAGAATTTATCGAGTCTTGGCTGTGAGCTAAGTTTGGGAGAGATTCACCGCTGTTGTAAATTGAGGGGATATTAACTGTGGAAACTTAAACACCGACAATTAAATTATCTTTTCAAGCAGGGGATCATAATGATAAGTATACAAGGTTTATTATTATTAAGTTACATTTTGTGCGGCGGAGTTTTTTGCACATTGAGTGGACGATAATCGTTAGGAAATTAACGGCTGTTGACTTAACACTCTGCTGTTAGAAAAGTTAATACTGATCTCATCTGGATAAATAGAAATTGCTTTTGCAGAACAGGAAAAAAAAAGTGTGTCAAAATATGCGTTTTTTTTAACGATAGAAAGAAGGGTTCGGTTGTTTTACCTCTGAGAGGCACTTTTTTGCACACCATGGGATAAATGGCCAGGTCACAAGAATCCCGACGGTTCAGAGAAGGTTGGGGGAGGGGACCCACTGGAACAGCTGTTGGGAGACAGATGGTAGCCTCCCGTTAAGACCATCCAGCGTGTTCTTTAACGTTGGGTTGTTTTACCTCTGAGCGGCACTTTTTTGCACACCATGGACTAAATGGCCAGGTCACATGGACCCCGAAGGCTCAGAGAAGGTTGGGGGAGGGGACCCACTGGAACACTGGAACACCTGTTGGGAGACAGATGGTAGCCTCCCGTCAAGGCCATCCAGCGTGTTCTTTAACGTTGGGTTGTTTTACCTCTGAGCTGCACTTTTTTGCACACCATGGGCTAAATGGCCGGGTCACATGGACCCCGAAGGCTCAGAGAAAGTTGGGGGAGGGGACCCACTGGAACAGTTGTTGGGAGACAGATAGTAACCTCCCGTCAACGCCATCCAGCATGCACAGGGTATGGCTCTCCCGTACACGGGGCTACGTCTTAACGTCCCATCCGACGGACGGCGGCCTTTCCAAGCCCATCGGTGTCCCCTACTGACCGTGGACAGGGCGGGGAATTTTTGCGGAGATAAATCTCAACGCTGACCCAGCTGGGACTCGAACCTGGGAACTACAGATTACGAGCCTGGTGCGCTACCGACTGTGCCACTCCCGCCCCACGATAGAAAGAATGTTATAAAAGCTGCCGTTTGCTGGTAGGATTTTTTTTATTTAAAGGTTATTAATAAGAGACCTGATTGGTTCAAACGGTAGCGTGCCAACCTCGTACAGTTTCAAGGTTCAAGGTTCGAGTGTGATTTGTACCAGGGTTGAAACTTATACCCAGTATCCCGCCCTGTTTTATCTGTGGTGAAAAAAGGGGATGACAATAGGCTTGGGAATCCCGCCGTCCATCGGATAGGAGATTAAGCCGTTGCCGCATGTACAGTCGCTCAAAAAAGTATCCGAACGCTATGATTGATTACAGAATTCAGAAAAAATATCTGGCAACGATTTTTTTTAGAAATTAGTAATCTGGCAACCATCGTGTCACGTGACACGAAGGTTGCCGGATCGCTGATTTCTAAACATAATCGTTGCCAGATATTTTTACTAAATTCTGTAATCAACCATAGTGTTCGGATATTTTTTTCAGCGACTGTACAGATGTTGGGTTGTTTTACATCTGAGTGCCCCTTTTTTTCGTACACCATGGGCTAAATGGCCAGGTCACATGGACCCCGAAGGCTCAGAGAGGGTTGGGGGAGGGGACCCACTGGAACAGCTGTTGGGAGACAGATGGTAGTCTCCCGTCAAGACCATGCAGCGTGTTTTTTAACGTTGGGTTGTTTTACCTCTGAGCGGCACTTTTTACCATCCTTTTACCACCTTTTACCATCCAGCGTGTTCTTTAACGTGCAGAGGATATGGTTCTCCCGCACACGGGGTCACAGCTTAACGTCCCATCCGAAGGACAGCGGCCATTCCAAGGCCATCGGTGTCCCCTACTGACCGTGGGCAAGGGGGGGGGGAGTTTTGCTGAGATATTCTCAAAGCTGAGCCAGTTGGGACTCGAACTTGGGAAGTACAGATTACGAGCTTGGTGCGCTACCGACTGAGCCACCCCCGTCCCCTTGAATACGGGGCCACGGATTATCATCCATTCCAACGGACGGTAACTTTTCCAAGTTTTTGGGTATCCTCTTTCTGACAGAGAGCGGGAATGGGGGAGGGGATTAAGAGGAAATAAATATTGTTACAAATTAAAATGGATCAGCATTGAGCTTGAGTTCAAGTAAAAATATGTCAGTGAAAATTACAATTCAATGCAATTTATTACATAATCATGGGTAAAATTATTTCTAAACATACTAGGTCAACGACACGAAACTCCATAACAATACAAAGATAAACTATTAGAAGAATCTTTTATCTCAATTCTATGGGCGGGGTGGCTCAGTCGGTAGCGCGCCAGGCTCGTAATCTGTAGTTCCCAGGTTCGAGTCCCAGCTGGGTCAACGTTGAGGTTTATCTCCGCAAAATTCTCCGCCCTGCCCACGGTCAGTAGGGGACACCGATGGGCTTCGAAAGGCCGCCGTCCGTCAGATGGGACATTAAGCCATGGCCCCGTGTGCGGGAGAGACATATCATATCCACTTTAAAGAACACGCTAGATGACCATGAGGGGAGTCTGTCTCCAAACAGCAGTTCCAGTGTGTCCCCTCCCCCAACCTTCTCTGAGCCTTCGGGGTCCATGTGACCTGGCCATTTAGCCCATGGTGTGCAAAAAAGTGCCGCTCAGAGGTAAAACAACCCAACGTTAAAGAACACGCTGGATGGCCTTGACGGGAGGCTACCATCTGTTTCCTAACAGCTGCTCCAGTGGGTCCCCTCCCCCAACCTTCTCTGAGCCTTCGGGGTCCATGTGACCTGGCCATTTAGCCCATGGTGTGCAAAAAAGTGCCGCTCAGAACTAAAACAAGCCAAGACTCTCTCAAAGCTATTCACATCCAAATCCCAAAACATGGCTAATATCATTCAGTGAACAATAAAATCATGTTGGTAAAAAATATTCAATCTAACGAGACGATCTTTACTAATACCTAAACAAACTAAAGAACCAAACACCACATAAATGACTTCTTTCTAAGGTTTTAGTCATCAAGTACTCCAAAACTGTGGGTAAGTGTATGGGTTTCTCAGAACTAATTCTTTTCAGACTTTGATCACTACGCACAAGACGACAAATTCTTTTCCTTTGTCAGCTAAACAACACGATCCTAATAATTGTGACCCTCCAAATTCAAATAATCTAATCAACCTTCGGCGCACTCACCATATAAAATGCTTCTTCACTTTATATACCCATCGCGAACATACTGAAACTAATTAACCCTCTTTTCCGATGCTCACAAATCCAACAAACAATTCTGTCCTTTCTACTTTTCACATCGTTTCTGTATTCCAATTCGTTGCTTACATAATTCTCACGCAGAAGCATACGCGAGTGTTCAGGTCACATTTAGCATAAATTCACTGTGGAGCACTTTCATCTGTCGAAAAATTTTCAGTCATAATTATTAAACTTTCCTTAGGTTTTGGGGGAAGGCTCCAATTATTAGAATTCCCCTTGGTTTTGATGAAGGGTCATAATTATTAAAATTTCCTTTGGTTTTGGGGCAGGGCTCCAATTATTAAAATTCCACTTGGTTTTGATGGAAGGTCATAATTATTAAAATTTCCTTTGTTTTTAGGGCAGGGCTCCAATTATTAGAATTCCCCTTTGTTTTGATGGAGGGTCATAATTATTAAAATTTCCTTTGGTTTTGGGGCAGGGCTCCAATTATTAAAATTCCCCTTGGTTTTGATGGAAGGTCATAATTATTAAAATTTCCTTTGTTTTTAGGGCAGGGCTCCAATTATTAGAATTCCCCTTGGTTTTGATGAAGGGTCATAATTATTAAAATTTCCTTTGGTTTTGGGGCAGGGCTCCAATTATTAAAATTCCCCTTTGTTTTGATGGAGGGTCATAATTATTAAAATTTCCTTTGGTTTTGGGGCAGGGCTCCAATTATTAAAATTCCCCTTGGTTTTGATGGAAGGTCATAATTATTAAAATTTCCTTTGTTTTTAGGGCAGGGCTCCAATTATTAGAATTCCCCTTTGTTTTGATGGAGGGTCATAATTATTAAAATTTCCTTTGGTTTTGGGGCAGGGCTCCAATTATTAAAATTCCCCTTGGTTTTGATGGAAGGTCATATTTATTAAAATTTCCTTTGTTTTTAGGGCAGGGCTCCAATTATTAGAATTCCCCTTGGTTTTGATGAAGGGTCATAATTATTAAAATTTCCTTTGGTTTTGGGGCAGGGCTCCAATAATTAAAATTCCCCTTGGCTTTCATGGAGGGTCATAATTATTAAAATTTGCTTTGGTTTTGGGGCATGGCTCCAATTATTAAAATTCCCCTTGGTTTTGATGGAGGGTCATAATTATTAAAATTTCCTTAGGTTTTGGGGGAGGGCTCCAATTATTAGAATTCCCCTTGGTTTTGATGGAGGGTCATAATTATTAAAATTTCCTTTGGTTTTGGGGCAGGGCTCCAATTATTTGAATTCGCCTTGGATTTGATGGAGGATCATAATTATTAAAATTTCCTTAGGTTTTGGGGGAGGGCTCCAATTATTAAAATTCCTATTGGTTTTGATGGAGAGTCATAATTATTAAAATTTCCTTTGGTTTTGGGAGAGGGTTCCAATTATTAGAATTCCTCTTGGTTTTGATGGAGGGTCATAATTATTAAAGTTTCCTTTGGTTTTGGGGGAGGGCTCCAATTATTAGAATTCCCCTTGGTTTTGATGGAGGGTCATAATTATTAAACTTTCCTTAGGTTTTGGGAGAGGGCTCAGATTATTAGAATTCCCCTTTGTTTTGATGGAGGGTCATAATTATTAAAATTTCCTTTGGTTTTGGGACATGGCTCCAGTTATTAAAATTCCCCTTGGTTTTGATTGAGGGTCATATTTATTAAACTTTCCTTAGGTTTTGGGAGAGGGCTCCAATTATTAGAATTCCCCTTGGTTTTATTCGAGGGTCATAATAATTAAAATTTCCTTTGGTTTTGGGGCAGGGCTCCAATTATTAAAATTCCCCTTGGTTTTGATGGAGGGTCATAATTTTTAAAATTTCCTTTGGTTTTGGGGCAGGGCTCCAATTATTAAAATTCCCCTTGGTTTTGATGGAGGGTCATAATTATTAAAATTTCCTTTGGTTTTGGGGCAGGGCTCCAATTATTAAAATTCCCCTTGGTTTTGATGGAGCGTTATAATTATTAAAATTTCCTTTGGTTTTGGGGCATGGCTCCAATTATTAAAATTCCCCTTGGTTTTGATTGAGGGTCATATTTATTAAACTTTCCTTAGGTTTTGGGAGAGGGCTCCAATTATTAGAATTCCCCTTGGTTTTGTTCGAGGGTCATAATAATTAAAATTTCCTTTGGTTTTGGGGCAGGGCTCCAATTATTAAAATTCCCCTTGGTTTTGATGGAGGGTCATAATTTTTAAAATTTCCTTTGGTTTTGGGGAGGGCTCCAATTATTAGAATTCCCCTTGGTTTTGATGGAGGGTCATAATTTTTAAAATTTCCTTAGGTTTTGGGGGAGGGCTCCAATTATTAAAATTCCCCTTGGTTTTGATGGAGGGTCATAATTATTAAAATTTCCTTTGGTTTTGGGGCAGGGCTCCAATTATTTGAATTCCCCTTGGATTTGATGGAGGATCATAATTATTAAAATTTCCTTAGGTTTTGGGGGAGGGCTCCAATTATTAGAATTCCCCTTGGTTTTGATGGAGGGTCATAATTATTAAACTTTCCTTAGGTTTTGGAAGAGGGCTCAGATTATTAGAATTCCCCTTTGTTTTGATGGTGGGTCATAATTATTAAAATTTCCTTTGACTTTGGGGCAGGGCTCCAATTAATAAAATTCCCCTTGGTGGTGATGGAGGGTCGTAATTACTAAAATTTCCTTTGGTTTTGGAGGAGGGCTCCAATTATTAGAATTCCTCTTGGTTTTGATGGAGGGTCATAATGATTAAAATTTCCTTTGGTTTTGGGGCAGGGCTCCAATTATTAAAATTCCCCTTGGTTTTGATGGAGGGTCATAATTATTAAAATTTCCTTTGGTTTTGGGGCAGGGCTCCAATTATTAGAATTCCCCTTGGTTTTGATGGAGGCTCATAATTATTAAAATTTCCTTTGGTTTTGGGGCAGGGCTCCAATTATTAAAATTCCCCTTGTTTTGATGGAGGGTCATAATTATTAAAATTTCCTTTGGTTTTGGGGCATGGCTCCAATTATTAAAATTCCCCTTGGTTTTGATTGAGGGTCATATTTATTAAACATTCCTTAGGTTTTGGGAGAGGGCTCCAATTATTAGAATTCTCCTTGGTTTTGTTCCAGGGTCATAATAATTAAAATTTCCTTTGGTTTTGGGGCAGGGCTCCAATTATTAAAATTCCCCTTTGTTTTGATGGAGGGTCATAATTATTAAAATTTCCTTTGGTTTTGGGGCAGGGCTCCAATTATTAAAATTCCCCTTGGTTTCGATGGAGGGTCGTAATTACTAAAATTTCCTTTGGTTTTGGGGGAGGGTTCCAATTATTAAAATTCCCCTTGGTTTTGATGGGGGGTCATAATTATTAAAATTTCCTTTGGTTTTGGGGGAGGGCTCCAATTATTAGAATTCCCCTTTGTTTTGATGGAGGATCATAATTATTAAAATTTCCTTAGTTTTTTGGGGAGGGCTCCAATTATTAAAATTCTCCTTGGTTTTGATGGAGGATTATAATTATTAAAATTTCCTTAGGTTTTGGGGGAGGGCTCCAATTATTAAAATTCCCCTTGGTTTTGATGGATGATTATAATTATTAAAATTTGCTTAGGTTTTGGGAGAGGGCTCCAATTATTCGAATTCCCCTTGGTTTTGATGGAGGGTCATAATTATTAAAATTTCCTTTGGTTTTGGAGGAGGGCTCCAATTATTAGAATTCCCCTTGGTTTTGATGGAGGGTCATAATAATTAAAATTTCCTTTGGTTTTGGGGCATGGCTCCAATTATTAAAATTCCCCTTGGTTTTGATGGAGGGTCATAATTATTAAAATTTCCTTTGGTTTTGGGGCAGGGCTCGAATTATTAGAATTCTCCTTGGTATTGATGGAGGGTCATAATTATTAAAATTTCCTTTGGTTTTGGGGCTGGGCTCCAATTATTAAAATTCCCCTTGGTTTTGATGGAGGGTCATAATTATTAAAATTTCCTTAGGTTTTGGGGGAGGGCTCCAATTATTAAAATTCCCTTTGGTTTTGATGGAGGGTCATAATTATTAAAATTTCCTTTGGTTTTGGGGCAAGGCTCCAATTATTAGAATTCCCCTTGGTTTTGATGGAGGGTCATAATTATTAAAATTTCCTTTGGTTTTGGGGCAGGGCTCCAATTATTAAAATTCCCCTTGGTTTTCATGGAGGGTCATAATTATTAAAATTTGCTTTGGTTTTGGGGCAGGGCTCCAATTATTAAAATTCCCCTTGGTTTTGTTGGAGGGTCATAATTATTAAAATTTCCTTTGGCTTTGGGGCATGGCTCCAATTATTAGAATTCCCCTTGGTTTTGTGCGAGGGTCATAATTATTAAACTTTACTTAGGTTTTGGGAGAGGGCTCAGATTATTAGAATTCCCCTTGGTTTTGATGGAGGGTCATAATTATTAAAATTTCCTTAGGTTTTGGGAGAGGGCTCCAATTATTAAAATTCCCCTTGGTTTCGATGGAGGGTCAAAATAAAATTTCCTTAGGTTTTGGGGGAGGTCTCCAATTACATTTTTTTTGTGACTTTTTAAGAATGTAGTTTTCATTTTATTTCTATTGTCTCTTTGCTACGTTTCGTCTGCCTAGTCCAGTTCTTGACGATGTTACGATTCCTAAGTGTTTGTTACAGAATTATTATGTTTGTACCATTATGACTTTCTTTTTTTTTTTTCATCTATTACAGGATCTCGTGCCTTGCAAGATGGCGACTGCATTGGCCTCAACGCAGCCGAATATTTCCACTATTCGCCTGGAGGATTTGATCCCAATCACGTGATGACAGATGTCCAATGCCGGGCCGGATGCGGATCTCACTTCCTGCCTTATTCGGGCGTCCTGAAACAGAGGCTTTGTCTGTGCGCAAAAGATGACAGAGGTAAATAAATTTCTGAAAAAAAAAATGAAAAAAAAAATGGGCAAATTAAAATAGATACAGTCGTTCAAAAAAATATCCGACCATTATGGTTGATTACAGAATTCAGAAAAAGTATCAGGCAAAGATTTTTTTTTTAGAAATTAGTGGTCTGGCAACCTTCGTGTCACGTGACACGAAGGTTGTCAGATCACTAATCTCTAAAAAAAAATCGTTGCCAGATATTTTTTCTGAATTCTGTAATCAACCATAGGGTTCGGATATTTTTTGAACGACTGTACACTGGTTGTTTATTGTTGGTAGCAGTTGTGTGTGATAAAAACAAATGGGACCTGTTATAAGCAAAAATGGCGGAATAGTAATAGCAACCTGATTAAAAGATAGAATGTTTTTTTTTGGCTGTTTGTTGCTGTTTCCATTTCCGTTTAAAAAAATGGAAAACATTTTTAACGTAAATAGCATCAACTACAATCTCATTATAGCTTTATTGGCCGATTGTTTCGACACTTTTTTTTTGGTGGAAAAAAAAACTTTTATGACAAAATGGCAACAATAACAACCTCATTAGACGATTTAGTGTTATTTATTGGCCAATTGTTTTGACCCTTGTTTTGTTTGCGGAAAAAACTTGTTAACGAAATGACAAGAATAACAGCTTCATCAGATGATTTAATGGTTATTTATTGGCCGATTGTTTTGACATTTTCCAGGGGCGGGGGTGGCTCAGACGGTAGCGCGCCAGGCTCGTAATCTATAGTTCCCAGGTTCGAGTCCCAGCTGGGTCAGCGTTGAGATTTATCTCCGCAAAATTCCCCACCTTGCCCACCGTCAGTAGGGAACGCCGATGGGCTTGGAAAGGCCGCCGTCCGTCGGATGGAACGTTAAGCCGTGGCCCGTGTGCGGGAGAGCCATACCCTGTGCACGTTAAAGAACACGCTGGATGGCCTTGACGGGAGACTACCATCTGTCTCCCAACAGCTGTTCCAGTGGGTCCCCTCCCCCAACGTTCTCTGAGCCTTCGGGGTCCATGTGACCAGGAGATTTAGCCCATGGTGTGCAAAAAATTGCCGCTTAGAGGTAAAACAACCCAACGTTAAGGAACACGCTGGATGGCCTTGACGGGAGGCTACCATCTGTCTCCCAACAGCTGTTGCAATGGGTCCCCTTCCCCAACCTTCTCTCTGGGGCGGGGGTGGCTCAGTCGGTAGCGCGCCAGGCTCGTAATCTGTAGTTCCCAGGTTCGAGTCCCAGCTGGATCAGCGTTGAGATTTATCTCCGCAAAATTCCCCGCCCTGCCCACGGTCAGTAGGGGACACCGATGGGCTTGGTAAGCCCGCCGTCCGTCGGATGGGACCTTAAGCCGTGGCCCCGTGTGCGGGAGAGCCATACCCTGTGCACGTTAAAGAACACGCTGGATGGCCTTGACGGGAGGCTACCATCTGTCTCCCAACAGCTGTTCCAGTTGGTCCCCTCCCCCAACCTTCTCTGAGCCTTCGGGGTCCATGTGACCTGGCCATTTAGCCCATGGTGTGCAAAAAAGTGCCGCTCAGAGGAAAAACAACCCAACCCAACCTTCTCTGAGCGTTCGGGGTCCATGTGACCTGGCCATTTAGCCCATTGTGTGCAAATAAAGTGCCGCTCAGAAGTAAAACAACCCAACTTGACATTTTCCATTTTTGTGTATGGAAAAACTTTTTAGAAAAACGCCAACAATAACAATCTCATCAGTCAATTTAGTAGTTACGTTTTAGTCGATTGTTGCTGTCACCTTTTCCTTTTTTTTTTTAAATATTTTTTTACCAAAATAACAACAACTACAGTGTTATCAGAAGGTTTAGTTATTGACTGATATTGTTGACACTTTTATATTATTGGTAGATATTGTTGACACTTATTTATTATTGGCAGATGTTGTTGACGTTTTTTATTACCAGACTTGCTGATATTTTTTATTGGGGTGACTTTTTATTGGGTGTTTTTATTGGTTTTTTTATTGGGTTTTTGGGTTATTGGTTGAGTTGTTGGCAATTTTTTATTGACCGATGTCGTTTACACTTTTTTTATTTGCCGATGTTGTTGACACTTTTTTATTGGCCGATGTTATTGACTTTTTTTCATTGGCCGATGTCGTTGACACTTTTTTTATTGGCCGATGTCATTAACACTTTTTTTATTGGCCGATGTTGTTGACACTCTTTTTATTGGTCGATGTCGTTGACACTTTTTTATTGGTCGATGTCGTTGACACTTTTTTTATTAGCCGATGTTGTTGGCACTTTTTTATTGGCCGATGTTGTTGACACTTTTTTTGCCGATGTTGTTGGCACTTTTTTATTGACCGGTGTCGTTGACACTTTTTTATTAGTTGTTGACACTTTTTTTGGGGGGAGGCAGGAATTTTTTAACAAAATGGTAACCCTAACAAGCTCATTAGAAGTTTTAATGGTTAGTTATTGACGGATTTTTGCTGTAATTGTCTTTTCCGTTTGGCAAGAAAAAGGACTAACAAAAATCTTCATCAGAAATTTTAGTCTTTATTTATAGGATTTTTTTTGTGCATCTAATGTTTTTCTCATCATTTTTTTTTCCACAAATGTTCAGTGGCGACTGTTCCGGCAGTGGAAAGTGACGACTGCTCCACCAACAAGGACCTGCTCACCTTCTATAACTCCTTCATCATCGTCGCCATCAGCGGACTCCGCGTGAAACCCTCGGAGGAGATAGCTCAGGCCGGAACTGACGTCATCTTCGAGATAAAGCACGACACGGGGAACAACATCGAATTCACGATCGAATACGGCGACGGCAGCAGCGGGACCCTCACCGACGTCAACGAAGTGGTCGCACATAAGTTCTACCTGCCTGGAAAGTACAAGATCGTGGTTTCAGCTATTCCGATGGGAGCCCCAGAGGTTAATGAAAAATATTCTCTATCTAATTCAAATTTGTTTTCAGAAGTATTTTCTATACAATTATTTAACATTAAAGAAAGCACTAAGCCGACTCTTATCAGTGGGAATGTATGTAGTATTGACAGATACAGTCGCTCAAAAAAAAGTATCCGAGCACTATGGTTGATTACAGAATTCAGAAAAAATATCTGGAGCGTGTACAGCAACTGTACACGCTCCAGTTACCGTTCACAGCAACGATTTTTATTGCTCACACGATCCAATGTGCAGTAACTGCACACGCTCCAGTTTGCTGTGAACGGTAACTGCAGACGCTCAATATTTCCGTGAGTGAGCCCACACGATCTAGTATCAAAATAATATGACCACCTACAGTCGCTCAAAAAAGTATCCGAACACTATGGTTGATTACAGAATTCAGAAAAAATACTTGGCACAATTTTTTTTTTAGAAATTAGTGATCTGGCAGCCTTCGTGTCACGAAGTTTTCCTGCACACGCTCCAGTTTTTTTTTTACTGCACACGCTCCAGTTTGCTGTGAACGGTAACTGCATACGCTCAATATTTCTGTGAGTGAGCCCACACGATCCAGGTTTTTGTGAGCTCACACGATCCAATGTGCTGTGAACATTAACCGCAACCGCTCCAGTTTGCTGTGAACGGTAACTGCACACGCTCAATATTTCCGTCAGTGAGCCCACACGATCTAGTATCAAAATAATATGACCACCTACAGTCGCTCAAAAAAGTATCCGAACACTATGGTTGATTACAAAATTCAGGAAAAATATCTGGAGCGTGTGCAGCAACTGTACACGCTCCAGTTACCGTTCACAGAAAATTGGAGCGTGTGCAGTTACTGCACACGCTCCAGTTTGCTGTGAATGGTAACTGCATACGCTCAATATTTCTGTGAGTGAGCCCACACGATCCAGGTGTTTGTGAGCTCACACGATCCAATGTCCTGTGAACATTAACCGCAACCGCTCCAGTTTGCTGTGAACGGTAACTGCACACGCTCAATATTTCCGTGAGTGGGCCCACATGATCCAGGTTTTTGTGAGCTCACACGATCCAATGTGCTGTGAACATTAACCGCAACCGCTCCAGTTTGCTGTGAACGGTAACTGCACACGCTCAATATTTCTGTGAGTGGGCTCACACGATCCAGGTCTTTGTGAGCTCACACGATCCAATGTGCTGTGAACATTAACCGCAACCGCACACGCTCAATATTTCTGTGAGTGGGCTCACACGATCCAGGTCTTTGTGAGCTCACACGATCCAATGTGCTGTGAACATTAACCGCAACCGCTCCAGTTTGCTGTGAACGGTAACTGTACACGCTCCATATTCATTGCAATATATATTCATAAGCATTATATAAATTCAGAAAGTATCCGAACACTATGGTTGATTACAGAATTCAGAAAAAATATCTGGCAACGAATTTTTTTAGAGATTAGTGATCTGGCAACTTCGTGTCACGTGACGCGAATTCTGAAAAATACTCAGTATTTTCTAATTTCTAAAGACTAATCGTTGCCAGATATTTTTTCTCAATTCTGTAATCAACCATAGTGTTCGGATAATTTTTTTGAGCGACTGTACAAAGCAGGAACGGGAACTTATAACTCCACAAAACCACCCGCCCTGCCCACGTCAATAGGGGACACCGATGGGCTTGGAAAAGGCCGCCGTCCGTCTGACAGGACGTAAAGCTATGGTTCTCTTTGGGGAGACATATCATATCCACTTTAAAGAACACCCTAGATGACCTTGAGGGGAGTCTGTCTCCCAACAGCTGTTCCAGTGGGTCCCCTCCCCCAACCTTCTCTGAGCCTTCGGGGTCCATGTGACCTGACCATTTAGCCCATGGTGTGCAAAAAAGTTCCTCTCAGAGGTAACACAACTCAACGTTAAAGAACACGCTGGATGGCCTTGACGGGGGGCTACCATCTGTCTCCCAATAGCTGTTCCAGTGGGTCCCCTCCCCCAACCTTCTCTGAGCCTTCGGGGTCCTTGTGACCTGGCCATTTAGCCCATGGTGTGCAAAAAAGTGCCGCTCAGAGGTAAAACAATCCAACCCAAATCCGAACACTATGGTTGATTACAGAATTCAGAAAAAATATCTGGCAACGATTTTTTTTAGAGATTAGTGATCTGGCAACCTTCGTGTCACGTGACACGAAGGTTGCCAGATCACTAATCTCTAAAAAAAATCGTTGCCAGATATTTTTTCTGAATTCTGTAATCAACCATAGTGTTGGGATATATTTTTTGAGCGACTGTCCTCACAGGCCAGTTGTTAGGAGACTAATGGTGGCTTGTCTTCTTAAAGCCATTCGGCTTGTAATTTAACGTGTACAATGAAAGGCTTTCTTTCACCTGGTCCACGGCTTAACGTCCCATCTGACGGACGGCATATTACGAGCTTTTTAGCTTAATAATATGTCTTAAGACCCTTATACCAAATGGGGCGGGGGTGGCTCAGTCGGTAGCGCGTCAGGTTCGTAATCTGTAGTTCCCAGGTTCGAGTCCCAGCTAAGTCAGCGTTGAGATTTATCTCCGCAAAATTCCCCGCCCTGCCACGGTCAGTAGGGGACACCGATGGGCTTGGATAAGGCCACCGTCCGTCGGATGGGACGTTAAGCCGTGGCCCCGTGTGCGGGAGAGCCATACCCTGTGCACGTTAAGGAACACGCTGGATGGCCTTGACGGGAGGCTACTATCTGTCTCCCAACAGCTGTCCCAGTGGGTCCCCTCTCCCAACCTTCTCTGAGCCTTCGGGGTCCACATGACTTGGCCATTTACCCCATGGTGTGCAAAAAAGTGCCGCTCAGAGGTAAAACAATCCAACGTTAAAGAACACGCTGGATGGCCTTGACGGGAGACTACCATCTGTCTCCCAACAGCTATTCCAGTGGGTCCCCTCCCTCAACCTTCTCTGAGCCTTCGGGGTCCATGTGACCTGGCCATTTAGCCCATGGTGTGCAAAAAAAGTGCCACTCAGAGGCAAAACAACCGAACAACCCAACCAAAATAATGAATATTAAAATAATTCTACACACAAATTCATAAAATATCAACTGGATTGCAATTATATTTATTTTTTACATTTTCGTGCTCTTAGTATATTCTTATAGCTAATACTGCATTCGTTAAATAGTCAAACATTTTCCAATTCTTTAAACATCGCAAACAATATTCTTAAAAATAGAAATTTAAATATATATATTGATTTTCATTTCAAAGTATTTTTCCAAGTATAGAAAGTGTAATTATAACCATGATTTCATTTTATTTTTGATTTATAGTCTTACAGAGTACTGGCTAGCACTGATTTAACAGTGGTGGACCTCATAGAAGACTCTTCCGTGACCTTCAGCTGTCCTCAAGTGGTGAAACCCACCGTTGTGGTCACGTGCAACCTGACCATCACCACCGGAGGCTTCATCAGCATGGAAATTGACTTTGGGGACGACACGAAACCCACCATCATGGGTCTGTCAGGTACGTTCAGCGCCTAATTATATAATTATAATATCGCCTAATGGTCAAGAAAAGTTTATTAGAGGCGAATGTTATGGACTTTGAAGGGATATCGTGTTCTTGACGACAAATCCAGGGAATGGTTTTTTTGCTATGATAAAATCACGGAAGGTTTCTTTTATGGTGAAACTATGGAACGTTTTTTTACTATGATGGAACCATGAAAGAATTTTTTCCTGTAATAAAATCATGGAAGGGTTTTTAACTATGGAAAAACGATGGAAGGGTTTTTTATGGTGAAACTATGGAAGGGTTTTTTACTATGATGGAACCATAAAAGAATTTTTTCCTGTAATAAAGTCATGGAAATATTCTTTACTGTGATGAAATCATGGAAGGGTTTTTTTACTATGAGGAAACCATGGAAGGGTTTTTTATGGTGAAACCATGGAACGGTTTTTTTACTATGATGGAACCATTAAAGGATTTTTTTTTCTTATTAGGATGAAACCATGGAAGGGTTTTATGGTGAAACCATGGAAAGGATTTTTACTGTGATGAAACCATGGAAGGGTTTTTAATTTTGATTAAACTATGGAAGGATTTTTAATTTTGAAGAAACTATGGAAGGTTTTACTATGATGAAACCGTGGAAGGGTTTTCTATGTTTAAACAATGGAAAGATTTTTAATTATGATGAAACTATGGAAGGCTTTACTATGAATTCGTGGAAGGTTTTTTTTACTATGGTGAAACCATGAAAGGCTTTTTTTTACTTTGGTGAAACCATGGAAAATTTTTTAGATGGTAGCCTTCCGTCAAGGCCATCCAGCGTGTTCTTTAACCTGCACAGGGTATGGCTCTCCCACACACGGGGCCACGGCTTAACGTCCCATCCGACGGACGGCGTCCTTTCCAAGCCTATCGGTGTCCCCTACTGACCGTGGGCAGGGCGGGGAATTTTGCGGAGATAAATCTCAACGCTGACCCAGCTGGGACTCGAACCTGGGAACTACAGATTACGAGCCTGGCGCGCTACCGACTGAGCCACCCCAACCCCACAAACTGAACAAACATTTGAAAGATTGAGGGAATTTAATCCTCAATCGCGAAAAAATTAATGCCCATCAACTGCCTGACACATGTAACAGCAGCCAAAGTAAAACTTCTTTATTTCGATATATTTTCGAATTTTACATAAATTCTTAAAATAATTAGTTGAAAAAAAATTGCTTCTCTTCAGTTGGATTCGAACCCACCCTCAAGCATACCGGCATCTTTTCTGCTAGATTAACCATTTCTTCAAAAAAATATACAAGACTACGAATTTTTTAGAAATTAGTAATCTCGCAACCTTTGTGGAAAAAAAAGTATCCGAACACTATGGTTGATTACAGAATTCAAAAAAATATCTGGCAACGATTTTTTTTTTTAGAAATCAGTTATCTGGCAACCTCGTGTCACGTGACACGAAGGTTGCCAGATCACTAATCTCTAAAAGAAATCGTTGCCAGATACTATTTCTGAATTCTGTAATCAACCATAGTGTTCGGATACTTTTTGAGCGACTGTAGGTGGTCATATTATTTTGATACTAGATCGTGTGGGCTCACTCACGGAAATATTGAGCGTGTGCAGTTACAGTTCACAGCAAATGGAGCGTGTACAGTTGCTGTACACGCTCCAGATATTTTTCCTGAATTCTGTAATCACGTGACACGAAGGTTGCCAGATCACGAGCTCACAAAGACCTAGATCGTGTGGGCTCACTCACAGAAATATTGAGCGTGTGCAGTTACCGTTCACAGCAAACTGGAGCGTGTGCAGTAACTGCACACGCTCCAGTAACTGCACACGACGCTCCACTTAATCGACAACAATATGTTGCTGATTAATAATAATGGTCAGTTGCTGTACACGCTCCAGATATTTTTCCTGAATTCTGTGATCACGTGACACGAAGGTTGCCATATCACTAATTTCTAATTAATAGCAATGGTCAGATAATGGAAAACAATGGCTTCTTAATTAATAGCAATCGCCACTTAATCGACAACAATATGTTGCTGATTAATAATAATGTACAGTTGCTGTACACGCTCCAGATATTTTTCCTGAATTCTGTGATCACGTGACACGAAGGTTGCCATATCACTAATTTCTAAAAAAAAATCGTTGCCAGATATTTTTTCTGAATTCTGTAATCAACCATAGTGTCCGGATACTTTTTTGAGCGCCTGTATCTATGCATACCGGTTTCAAAGTGCATGTCATGTGTCTCGAAAGATATTTAACAAACGTTGCAATTGCAAAGGTTTCAAACTTCACCGCGCAAAAAGCCACTAACCACTTTTTATAACTAGGTTGTTGTAATAAATAAAATAAATAAATACCCCCTCAGGCAGCTGCTTGCCACATAGGTCTGACAGGAGCCTGTCAGTTTATATGTCAGAGTAGAAGGTCTGTGAGGATGGCAGGACCTCAGCAGAGAAACGACACAAACAGCCATGCCTTATCCGGGGCTCGAACCCAGGTCCCTTAGATCAGTAGCCAAGTGAAATTATATATTCATTACAACAACGTAGTTTGGGTGTGAACGAGACATTTTATTATTTGCAAAAATGGTCAAAGGACAACAATGCCTCGTTAATTAATAACAATCTCCAGTTAATGGACAATAATATACTGCTAAGCAATAACAATGGGCAGTTAATTGATAGCAATGTTCTGTTGATTAGTTACAATATTCATTTCATGAACGGCAACAACATCTTGTTAATTAGTAATAATCGCAGGACAATCAATAACAATTGCAATGGCCAGTTAATGGATAACAAGGGCATGTTAATAACAATCACCAGTTAATGGGCAACAATATCTTGGTAATTAATAATAATGATCAGTTAGTGAACGGCAATGGTCTGTTAAAATAGCAACAATGTTAACGGACAACAATATCTTGCTAATTAATAAAAAAAATGGTCAGATAATGGAGACCAATGGCTTCTTAATGTGTAACAATCGACAGTTTATGGATAACAATATGTTTCTAATTCTTGATAATGGCCAGTTAATTGACAACAATTTCCTGTTAATTACCAATGATGTTAAGTTAATGGGCAACAGTATCTCGTTAATTAATAGCAATGGTCAGATAATGGAAAACAATGGTTTCTTAATTAATAGCAATCGCCACTTAATCGACAACAATATGTTGCTGATTAATAATAATGGTCAGTTAATAGGCAACAATGGGTTATTAACTAGCAACTATGTTTAATGGTCAACAATGGATTATTAACTAGCAACAATGTTTAATGATCAACAATTGGTTATTAACTAGCAACAATGTTTAATGGTCAACAATTGATTATTAATTAGCAACAATGTTTAATGATCAACAATTGGTTATTAACTAGCAACAATGTTTAATGATCAACAATTGGTTATTAACTAGCAACAATGTTTAATGATCAACAATTGGTTATTAACTAGCAACAATGTTTAATGATCAACACTGGATTATTAATTAGCAACAATGTTAATGGACAACATTTTTTTTTTTTTTTTTTTTTTTTTTTTTTTTTTTTTTTTTTTAGCAACAATGTTAATGGACAATAATGGGTTGTTAATTAGCAAAAATGTTAAGGGGCAACAATGTGTTATTAATTAGCAACAACGCTAATGGACAACAATCGTCTAATAATTAGCAGCAATGTTAATGGACAACAATCGCTTAATAATTAGCAACAATGTTGATGAACAAAAATATCTTGCTAATTAATAACAATGGTCAGTTGATGGACAATAACGACTTGTTAATTAATAACAATCGCCACTTAATGGACAAAAATATCTTACTAATTATTAATAATGGTCAATTAATGGACAAAAGTGGCTATTAATTAGCAACAATATCTTCAAATAAGCTAATGTCAATGGCTAATTAATAACAATGGTCAGTTACTGACTACTATTATTAATTAGAAAGATATTGTTGTCCATTAAGTGCAATTGTTATTAATTAACAAGCCATTGTTCTCCATTAACTGACCATTGTTACTAATTAGCAAATAATTGTTTTCGTGTTTATCTATTTGCATCTGGCTTGTAGTCCTTGCTAATTAATAACAATGGTGAGTTAATGGAGAACAATGGCTTGTTAATTAATAACAATCGCACTTGATGGACAACAATACCTTGCTAATTAATAATAGTGGTCAGTTAATAGACAACAGGGACCTGTTAATTAGTAACAATGTTCAGTTAACGGACAACAATGGCTTGTCAATGGCCAAATATTGTGTCTAATAAATTGTTTTCGTGTCTGTCTATTTGCATCTGGATTCTGTGGGTGATGTATGCCGTCGCATGGCCGAGTGGTTAGCGCGCTTGGCTACTGATTTAAGGGACCTGGGTTCGAGCCCCGGGTAAGGCATGGTTGTATGTATCGTTTTTCTGCTGAGGTCCTGCCATCCTCACAGACCTTCTACTCTGGCATATAAACTGACAGGCTCCTGTCAGACTTCTGTGGCAAGCAGATGCTTCAGGGGGTCTTTATTTAAGCCGTTCCTTGGCCGAGTGGTTAGCGCGCTTGGCTACTGATCTAAGGGACCTGGGTTCGAGCCCCGGGTAAGGCATGGTTGTATGTATCGTTTTTCTGCTGAGGTCCTGCCGTCCTCACAGACCTTCTACTCTGGCATATAAACTGACAGGCTCCTGTCAGACTTCTGTGGCAAGCAGATGCTTCAGGGGGTCTTTATTTAAGCCGTTCCTTGGCCGAGTGGTTAGCGCGCTTGGCTACTGATCTAAGGGACCTGGGTTCGAGCCCCGGGTAAGGCATGGTTGTATGTATCGTTTTTCTGCTGAGGTCCTGCCATCCTCACAGACCTTCTACTCTGGCATATAAACTGACAGGCTCCTGTCAGACTTCTGTGGCAAGCAGATGCTTCAGGGGGTCTTTATTTAAGCCGTTCCTTGGCCGAGTGGTTAGCGCGCTTGGCTAGATCTAAGGGACCTGGGTTCGAGCCCCGGGTAAGGCATGGATATATGAGTCGTTTTTCTGCTGAGGTCCTGCCATCCTCACAGACCTTCTACTCTGGCATATAAACTGACAGGCTCCTGTCAGCTTCTGTGGCAAGCAGATGTTTCAGGGGGTCTTTATTTAAGCTGTTCCTTGGCCGAGTGGTTAGCGCGCTTGGCTACTGATCTAAGGGACCTGGGTTCGAGCCCCGGGTAAGGCATGGATATATGAGTCGTTTTTCTGCTGAGGTCCTGCCATCCTCACAGACCTTCTACTCTGGCATATAAACTGACAGGCTCCTGTCAGCTTCTGTGGCAAGCAGATGTTTCAGGGGGTCTTTATTTAAGCTGTTCCTTGGCCGAGTGGTTAGCGCGCTTGGCTACTGATCTAAGGGACCTGGGTTCGAGCCCCGGGTAAGGCATGGATATATGAGTCGTTTTTCTGCTGAGGTCCTGCCATCCTCACAGACCTTCTACTCTGGCATATAAACTGACAGGCTCCTGTCAGCTTCTGTGGCAAGCAGATGTTTCAGGGGGTCTTTATTTAAGCTGTTCCTTGGCCGAGTGGTTAGCGCGCTTGGCTACTGATCTAAGGGACCTGGGTTCGAGCCCCGGGTAAGGCATGGATATATGTGTCGTTTTTCTGCTGAGGTCCTGCCATCCTCACAGACCTTCTACTCTGGCATATAAACTGACAGGCTCCTGTCAGACTTCTCTGGCAAGCAGATGCTTCAGGGGGTCTTTATTTAAGCCGTTCCGTGGCCGAGTGGTTAGCGCGCTTGGCTACTGATCTAAGGGACCTGGGTTCGAGCCCCGGGTAAGGCATGGATATATGTGTCGCTTTTCTGCTGAGGTCCTGCCATCCTCACAGACCTTCTACTCTGGCATATAAACTGACTGGCTCCTGTCAGACCTCTGTGGCAAGAAGCTGCTTGAGGGGGTATTTATTTAAGCCGTCCCGTGGTCGAGTGGTTAGCACGCTTGGCTACTGATCTAAGGGACCTGGGCTCGAGCCCCGGGTAAGACATGGATATATGTGTCGTTTTTCTGCTGAGGTCCTACCATCCTCACAGACCTTCTACTCTGGCATATAAACTGACAGGCTCCTGTCAGACCTCTGTGGCAAGCAGATGCTTGATGGGGTATTTTTTTTTTATGTATTGGCGATGTACCTGTACATCTTCCTTTCAATTAATATCACCTGTGTTTTTGTGAACCAAATCTGGTAAGAAATAGATATATATTTAAAATGACTAGTGATTTTATTATCAATTTCGAGGTGTATTTTTAATTAATTAATTATTTCGTTGTTTTGGCGTAGGACCCCGAAACCATTGAGCTTATTTGTCGTAGGACTATGAAACCGTTGCCCACATTGTCGTATAGTCTGTTATAGGTAGAAACTTGGATTTATATCGCAATAATGGGGGTGTTAAAGAAGGGTACTGCGAGAAAAATTGCTGCAGTTTCAAAAACTGGAAGGAAAAAAAGCATTTTTAGGGAAATGTCCCTTTTTTTAAACCCATGGAAGTCTGGTCTCCTTAAATATAACATGTACAGTCGCTCAAAAAAATATCCGAACACTATGGTTGATAACAGAATTCAGAAAAAATATCTGGCAACGATTTTTTTAGAAATTAATGATCTGGCAACCTTCGTTAGTTTAACCTTCGTTCTTAGTGATCTGGTAAAAATCTTTGCCAGATATTTTTTCTGAATTCTGTAATCAACCATAGTGTTCGGATGTTTTTTTTTTGAGTGACTGTATATATATTATTGAAAGATAATAACAATATCAGCAAGCAAATAAAATACATCGAAAACTATAACTCTCCCTATAGTTGTGGGGTCATCCCGTGGCCGAGTGGTTAGCGTGCCTGACTACTGATCTAAGGGACCTGGGTTCGAGCCCCGGGTAAGGCATGAATGTTCGTGTCGTTTTTCTGCTAAGGTCCTGCCATCCTCACAGACCTTCTGCTATGGCATATAAACTGACAGCCTCCTGTCAGACCTCTGTGGCAAGCAGTTCCTTGAGGGGTTATTTATTTATTTATATTTGTGGGATGATTCCAATGCATGCCGTCCCATGGCCGAGTGGTTAGCACGCTTGGCTACTGATCTAAGGGACCCGGGTTCGAGCCCCGGGTAAGGCATGAATGTTTGTGTTGTTTTTCTGCTGAGATCCTGCCATCCTCACAGACCTTCTACTATGGAATGTAAACTGACAGGCTCCTGTCAGACCTCTGTGGCAAGCAGTTCCTTGAGGGGTTATTTATTTATTTATATTTGTGGGATGATTCCAATGCATGCCGTCCCATGGCCGAGTGGTTAGCACGCTTGCCTACTGATCTAAGGGACCTGGGTTCGAGCCCCGGGTAAGGCATGAATGTTCGTGTTGTTTTTCTGATGAGGTCCTGCCATCCTCACAGACCTTCTACTATGGCATGTAAACTGACAGGCTCCTGTCAGACCTCTGTGACAAGCAGCTGCTTGAGGGAGTATTTTTTTTTCAATGCATAAAGCACGCGCTTAAGAATTAAGATAAACGTGTAGAATGCCGAAAAATCAAGTGAGTTATTATTATTATTACTTATGCAGATACTTCCATCCAAGATATTGGTCCTCACATTCCCCAGCACGAGACACCAGAGATGGCTCCAAAAGAATCTGGCTACATGCTCGTCATACCACAGAAAGAGGCAGTGAACACCAGAGGCAGGCTTTCGGCTGTGCAGTTGTGGTCTTTGGAGTCAGGAGCTATGGCTGTGATCGTAAGTAAAAGTTAATTTCAACTTTCAAGGGAAAGAAATATTAATGTTTCATTCTTTTCCTATTTATTTTGTAAGGTAGGAGATCTGTGAAATCAATTTCGTGGTTGTGAACGAACTTTAAAGAAAATACTACTCTTTTATAGCCTAATTTTAGTCTTCAGGGGTAAACGCTTATTTTGCTGTAATCCAAAGATTCTTGCAGCATCTTCACAATCATTCATTTATCGATCTGGATTTGTTCGATATGCATTGTTCGAGGTGCTAAAAAGAGAAAATGACAAATTTCATTCTCTTTATAAATGATCATCTCATATTCACTAGAGACAATATGTCATTCTTCTAGTTTAGCTTTTCCGTTATCTCATTTCTTTTCCTTCGGATTCTTCTTTTCCTTTCCTTTATGATTCTTCTTTTCCTTTTTTCTTGGGTTCTTCTTTCCCTTTCCTTCAGGATGTTATTTTTCTTTCCTCCGGGTTCCTCTTTTCTTCTACTTCAGAATCTTTTTTTTTTTTTACTTTTACTTTTCCTCGGGTCCTTCTTTTTCTTTCCCCCGGGTTCCTCCTTTTTCTTTCCCCCGGGTTCCTCCTTTCTTCTACTTCAGATTCTTTTTTTTCCTCCCCTTTTCCTTTAGGTTCTTCTTTTCTTTTTCCTCGGATTTTCTTTTCCTCAATTTCTTTTCTTTTCCGTCATGTTCTTCTCTCTTTCAGGGTCAGAATTCTTCTTTCCTTTAAGGTTCTTCCTTCCTTTTCCTCTGGTTTTTTCTTTTCCTTTCCCTAAAGTTCTTCTTTTCCTTTCCCTCAGGTTCTTCTTTCCTTTCCGTTACGTTCTTCTTTCTCCTTTCCTTCAGAATCCTCTTTTCCTTTCACTCGAGTTTTTCTTTTCCCAAAGTTCTTGTTTTTTCTTTCCCTCGGATTCTATTTTTCCCTTCCCCTAATGTTCTTCTTTTCCTTTCCTTCATATTCTGCTTTTCATTCCTTCATATTCTTCTTTTCCTTTCCTTCACATTCTTTTTTCCTTCCTTCATATTCTTCTTTTCCTTCCTTCATATTCTTCTTTTCCTTCCTTCACATTCTTCTCTTCCTTTCCTTTATATTCTTCTTTTCCTTTCCTTCATATTCTTTTTCCCCTTAATGTTCTTCTTTACCTTTCCTTCATATTCTTCTTTACCTTTCCTTCATATTCTTCTTTTCCTTTCTTTATATTTTTCCTTTCCTTCATATTCTTCTTTTCCTTTCGTTCATATTCTTTTTTCCTTCCTTCATAATCTTCTCTTCCTTTCCTTTATATTCTTCTTTTCCTTTCCTTCATATTCTTTTTTCTTTTCCTTAATGTTCTTCTTTACCTTTCCTTCATATTCTTCTTTACCTTTGGGGGCGGGGGTGGCTCAGTCGGTAGCGTGCCAGGCTCGTAATCTGTAGTTCCCAGGTTCGAGTCCCAGCTGGGTCAGCGTTGAGATTTATCTCCGCAAAATTCCCCGCCCTGCCCACGGTCAGTAGGGAACACCGATGGGCTTGGAAAGGCCACCGTCCGTCGGATGGGACGTTAAGCCGTTGTCCGTGTGCGGGAGAGCCATACCCTGTGCACGTTAAAGAACACGCTGGATGGCCTTGACGGGAGGCTACCATCTGTCTCCCAACAGCTGTTCCAGTGGGTCCCCTCCCCCAACCTTCTCTGAGTCTTCGGGGTCCATGTGACCTGGCCATTTAGCCCATGGTGTGCAAAAAAGTGCCGCTCAGAGGTAAAACAACCCAACCCAACTTCTTTACCTTTCCTTCATATTCTTCTTTTCCTTTCCTTTATATTCTTCCTTTCCTTCATATTCTTCTTTTCCTTTCCTTTATATTCTTCCTTTCCTTCATATTCTTCTTTTCCTTTCCTTTATATTCTTCTCTTCCTTTCCTTCACATTCTTCTTTTCTCTTCCTTTATATTCTTCCTTTCCTTTATATTCTTCCTTTATATTCTTCTCTTCCTTTCCTTCATATTCTTCTTTTCTTTTCCCTCAGGTCCTTCGGCGACGCTGCGAGGAGACAGTCTGTCCCGCAGGAAAGGACATCCGAAGCTGCACGAGGGAAGAGTCCTTTTGTCCCCAACTGACTTCCTGCACCCCGAACAAAATCGCCCGTTGTCCCGTCCACAATCTAGCTAAGATTCCAGAGTTCGAGATCGTGCACGTCATTCAGATCATGGTGGAAACGGGTCACCACTTCATGCCTCTGCCCTCTACTCCCGAAGTCTACCCTGGCGACATCATAGGATTCGTTTCGACGATGGCGAAAATCGGCTACAGGAAACCCTACTTGAAAGAGAGGTCAGATCTCGGAGCCCTGTCCTTTGACATGAAACAGTCCGTGCTTCCGCAAGACGTCCTTGCCGACACGCAGAAGATTCACTATTTTCAGGCGGTGGTGAACAATCCGATGGAGCTGGGGATCCAGTACATGTTCAGCAAGAAGATTGGGATGCACGATGTGGTCATGAAGCTGACGAATCAGTTCACCAAACCCGTGATCAGGAAACAGGAAGTGAACTCTCAACGTCCTCTGCAAGGACTAAAGTTGACGGTGACTCCACCGGATGTGTCAACCACGGAGCAAGTGAACATCGAGATCAGGATCAGCGGAGGAACATTTGTCGATCTCGTGTGGGAGTTCGGGGATGGCAGGACAAGAAAGGAATTTTTGAGAGGTGAGAACTCTTTCGAATTATATCCAGAAAATGTTTATATTGATTTCATTTCCATAAATAGTTTTAGATTTCGCTAACTTACTTAATATTAGCTTAAAAAGTCCATTTCATTTGCTAGGGTTGGGTTGTTTTACGTCTGATTGTCATTTTTCTTTGCGAACAATTTCTAAATGGTCGGGTCACAAGGACCCCAAGGGTTCATTAAGGTAAGGTCCAGGTCACAAGGACCCCAAGGGTTCATTAAGGTAAGGTCCAGGTCACAAGGACCCCAAGGGTTCATTAAGGTTAGGTCCAGGTCACAAGGACCCCCAAGGGTTCATTAAGGTAAGGTCCAGGTCACAAGGACCCCAAGGGTTCATTAAGGTAAGATCCAGGTCACAAGGACCTCAAGGGTTCATTAAGGTAAGTCCAGGTCACAAGGACCCAAGGGTTTTCCTTTTCATTCAGCTTCTTTTCCTTCCCTTCAGATTTACTTTTTCATTCAGCTTCTTTTTCCTTCCTTTCAGATTTTCCTTTTCATTAAGTTTCCCTTCCCTTCAGATTTTCCTTTTCATTCGGTTTCTTTTTCCTTCCCTTCAGATTTTTCCTTTTCATTCATTTTCTTTTTCCTTCCCTTCAGATTTTTCCTTTTCATTCAGTTTCTTTTTCCTTCCCCTCAGATTTTCCTTTTCATTCAGCTTCTTTTTCCTTTCCTTCAGATTTTCCTTTTTCATTCAGCTTCTTTTTCCCTTCCTTTCAGATTTTCCTTTTCATTCAGTTCTTTTTCCCTGCTTCAGATTTTCCTTTTCATTCAGCTTCTTTTCCCCTCCCTTTCAGATTTTCCTTTTCATTCAGTCTTTTTCCTTCCCTCCAGATTTTTCCTTTTCATTCAGCTTCTTTTTTCCTTCCCCTCAGATTTTCCTTTTCGTTCAGCTTCTTTTTTCCTTCCCTTCAGATTTTCCTTTTCATTCAGTTCTTTTCCTCCCCCTCCCCCCTTCAGAATTTCATTTTCATTCAGTTTCTTTTTCCTTCCCTTCAGATTTTCCTTTTCATTCGGCTTCTTTTTCCTTCCCCTCAGATTTTTCTTTACATTCAGCTTCTTTTCCTTCCTCTCAGATTTTTCTTTTCATTCAGCTTCTTTTTCCTTCCCCTCAGATTTTTCTTTACATTCAGCTTCTTTTCCTTCCTCTCAGATTTTTCTTTTCATTCAGCTTCTTTTCCTTCCCCTCAGATTTTACTTTTCATTCAGCTTCTTTTCTTTTCCTTCAGATTTTTCTTTTTCATTCAGCCTCTTTTCTTTCCCTTCAGATTATCCTTTTCATTCAGCTTCTTTTCCTTCTTCAGATTTTCTTTTTCATTCAGCTTCTTTTCCTTTCCTATATGAAGCAAAAAAAAAGAGGAATCTTAAGGAAAAGAAAAAAGGAACACGAAGGAAAAAAAATAACAACCTCAAGGGAAAGAAGAATGGAAAAAAAAAGTAAAATAACAACCTGAGAAAAATTTGAGGGAAAAGAAAAAACGAAGAAAAGGAAAAATAAGCTTCTGAAAATACCTGAAGGAAAGGAAAAGAGGAAACTGGAGGAGAAAAAAAGAAAAAACCTGAAGAAAAAAAAAAGAGTCTGAAGGAAAGGAAAAATAACAACCTGAAGAAAATAAGAAACTGAGAAAGGGAAAGACTAAGGACTTGAGAAGATTTTGAAAGAAAGGAAAAGAAGAGCCTGAAGGAAAGGAAAGGAAGAACCTGAAGGGAAAACGTGACAATTTTTTAGAAAATATCGTATATTCAATTAAAATAGTATAACATAGAAGCTTGTTTTGTCCCCCTGCAAACGCTTTTCGGTGAATTGGGCTTCTTGAAAACTTTTATCATTCTATCGTATTTTAGCCGCTTTCTCGTATATCATATTATTTTCGGGCTTGCATAATCGAGAGTTTACTGTAGTTAATACTTAGATGAAATTTGAACTGGAGAGTCTACTGTAGTTAATATTTAGATGAAATTTGAACTGGAGAGTCTACTGTAGTTAATACGTAGAATGAAATTTGAACTGGAGTTTCAGCTTCAGTATGCACTTACTGAGTGAGAGTTTTTAAATTTCATTTTGTGTTGTTTTTCTTTTCCAGAGGTTAAAAAAGGCGGGAAGTATGAAAAGACTTACAAGTACCCCCAGCCTGGTGTTTACGTCATCAAAGTGCGAGCCTCGAATCCCCATGCCAACTTCAGTCAGAGCCACGTGCTAAAATCTCAGAGACCCGTTCTGCCCATATATGGAGTAACAACGAACACTCCACAGATCTTACCAAGTAAGTGCAGATTGTTCCTATTTCTATTGACGAGGAGGTATAAAGTGCACTCACATGCCACAATAGAGGTGAAATAACCCTGTGTGTGGGGGGGGGGGGGAATTTCAAAAAAAAAATTCACGAAGATTAATGTAAATAATATTTACGGTGCCACTAGTGACTCTTCTTCCAAAATTTCTTAAAAGATAGACTTATTGTAACAAAAATTAGAAACGTCACTAGTGAACTTCTTCCAAAATTTCTTAAAAGATAGACTTATTGTAACAAAAATTAAAAACGTCACTAGTGAACTTCTTCCAAGATTTCTTAAAAGATAGACTTATTGTAACAAAAATTAAAAACATCACTAGTGAACTTCTTCCAAAATTTCTTAAAAGATAGACTTATTGTAACAAAAATTAGAAACGTCACTAGTGAACTTCTTCCAAAATTTCTTCAAAGATACACTTATTGTAACAAAAATTAGAAACGTCACTAGTGAACTTCTTTCAAAATTTCTTAAAAGATAGACTTATTGTAACAAAAATTAGAAACGTCCTAGTGAACTTCTTCCAAAATTTCTTAAAAGATAGACTTATTGTAACAAAATTAAAATCGTCCTAGTGAACTTCTTACAAAATTTCTTAAAAAATAGACTTATTGTAACAAAAATTAGAAACGTCCTAGTGAACTTCTTCCAAAATTTCTTAAAAGATAGACTTATTGTAACAAAAATTAAAATCGTCCTAGTGAACTTCTTACAAAATTTCTAAAAAGATAGACTTATTGTAACAAAAATTAGAAACGTCACTAGTGAACTTCTTCCAAAATTTCTTAAAAGATAGGCTTATTGTAACAAATATTAGAAACGTCAGTAGTGAACTTCTTCCAAAATTTCTTAAAAGATAGGCTTATTGTAACAAATATTAGAAACGTCAGTAGTGAACTTCTTACAAAATTTCTAAAAAGATAGACTTATTGTAACAAAAATTAGAAACGTCAATAGTGAACTTCTTCCAAAATTTCTTAAAAGATAGACTTTTGTAACAAAAATTAGAAACGTCACTAGTGAACTTCTTCCAAAATTTCTTAAAAGATAGACTTATTGTAACAAAAATTAGAAACGTCACTAGTGAACTTCTTCCAAAATTTCGTAAAAGATAGACTTATTGTAACAAAAATTAAAAACGTCACTAGTGAAATTCTTACAAAATTTCTAAAAAGATAGACTTATTGTAACAAAAATTAAAAACGTCACTAGTGAAATTCTTACAAAATTTCTAAAAAGATAGACTTATTGTAACAAAAATTAGAAACGTCACTAGTGAACTTCTTACAAAATTTCTAAAAAGATAGACTTATTGTAACAAAAATTAGAAACGTCACTAGTGAACTTCTTCCAAAATTTTTTAAAAGATAGACTTATTGTAACAAAAATTAGAAACGTCACTAGTGAACTTCTTCCAAAATTTCTTAAAAGATAGACTTATTGTAGCAAATATTAGAAACGTCACTAGTGAACTTCTTCCAAAATTTCTAAAAAGATAGACTTATTGTAACAAAAATTAGAAACGTCACTAGTGAATTTCTTCCAAAATTTCTTAAAAGATAGACTTATTGTAACAAAAATTAGAAACGTCACTAGTGAACTTCTTCCAAAATTTCTTAAAAGATAGACTTATTGTAACAAAAATTAGAAACGTCACTAGTGAAATCAAACAAGTTCGCTACGGAGTTCCCCAAGACTTAATATTGGCACCCACACTCTTCCTGATTTATATTAATGATATCAACAACTTAAAAATCAACTCCTGTATCTGTTTATATGCTTAATATATGTGATATTAAGCAGTGGTAAAATTTTTGAAAAAGTTAATAGTGATGTACAAAACGATATCGATATTATTTCAATAAGGTTACAAAACAATTGTATATATTTAAACACAAACAAGTATAAGGCCATGTACTTCCATCAACTTAATGTCTCAATTCCTGATACCAATAAAATTTTACACTATTCACTTACTTGTCTAACAAATGTGGACACTAAAATTTCAGGTGTCAAAATCGACGAAAATGGATGTGTGATCCATTTTCGTCGATTTTGAAGAAAAGTGTTAACCTATAATTTGAAATATTAATAATATATACCTATAATAAGAAAAGTGTTAAACTATAGTTAGAATTCACGTGGTAGTATCCCATTATTTTTGGTAATATAATGTAAGAGTTTGTGTCAGATAAATTTTGGTAAATAACTTCTTTAAACATACAGGTACTGGGCAGAGATAGAAAATCACATTCACAACTCAATATTTTCTAAAATATGATTTTTAATTAAATATATGTCTAATGATAAATTAAAGATCTCCATTAAATGTGTCTAAATCTCGATTTTAAATAATATTTTTTCAGAATTCAAAGTGTTACGAACGATGTAATATTTAACAGGCTACAAAAAAGCTGACCCCAAAATTTAATCGGGGAGGGGGTGGCTCAGTCGGTAGCGCGCCATGCTCGTAATCTGTAGCTCCCAGGTTTGAGTCCCAGCTGGGTCAGCGTTGAGATTTATCTCCGCAAAATTCCCCGCCCTGCCCACGGTCGGTAGGGGACACCGATGGGCTTGGAAAGGCCGCCGCCCGGCGGATGGGACGTTAAGCCGTGGTTCCGTGTGCTGGAGAGCCATACACTGTGCACGTTAAAGAACACGCTGAATGGCCTTGACAGGAGGCTACCATCTGTCTCCCAACAGCTGTTCCAGTAGGTCCCCTCCCCCAACCTTCTCTGAGCCTTCGGGGTCCATGTCACCTGGCCATTTAGCCCATGGTGTGCAAAAAAGTGCCGCTCAGAGGTAAAACTATCCAACGTTAAAACACGCTGGATGGCCTTGACGGCAGGCTACCATCTGTCTCCAACATTTGTTCCAGTGGGTCCCCTCCCCCAACCTTCTCTGAGCCTTCGGGGTCCATGTGACTAGCCATTTAGCCCATGGTGTGCAAAAAGGTGCCGCTCAGAGGTAAAGTAACCCAACCAAAATTTAATTAAAATATTAAAACACGTTAAAAGATCAGCCAACTACTCTACTACAGTCAACTATGATCTCTGACCTCTTAACCTCTCTTAATATTTTAATTACATTTTGATGTCAGCTTTTTTGTAGCCTGTAAAATATTACAGCGTTCGTAACTATTTGAATACTACAAAAATATTGTTTAAAATCGAGATTTAGGCACATTTAATGGAGATCTTTAATTTATCTTTAGACATATCTTTCATTTAAAATCACATTGTAGGAATTACTGAACTCTGAACGTGATTTTCGGGTGGGTGTAATCTGACGTTACCAGGTTCGAGTCCCAGATGTGTCAACGTTGAGATTTATCTCCGCAAAACTCCCCGCCCTCCCCACGGTCAGAAGAGAACACCGATGGGCTTGGAAAGGCCGCCGTCCTTCGGATGGGACGTTAAGCCGTGGTCCCGTGTGTGGGAGATCCATACCTTGTGCACGTTAAAGAACACATTGGATGGTCTTGACGGAAGGCTACGATCTGTTTCCTAACAGCTGTTCCAGTGTGTCCCCCTCCCCCAACCTTCTCTGAGCATTCGGGGTCCTTGTGACTTCGCCATTTAGCAGCTTAGAGGTAAAACAATCCAACATTAAAGAACACCCTGGATAGCCTTGACGGGCGGCTACCATCTGTCTCCCAACAGCTGTTCCAGTGGGTCCCCTCCCCCAACTTTCTCTGAGCCTTCGGGGTCCTTGTGACCTGGCCATTTAGCCCATGCTGTGCAAAAAAGTGCCGTTCAGAGGTAAAACAACCCAACGTTAAAGAACACGCTGGATGGCCTTGACGGGAGGCTACCATCTGTCTCCCATCAGCCGTTCCAATGGGTCCCTTCCCCCAACCTTCTCTGAACCTTCGGAGTCCTTGTGACCTGGCCATTTAGCCCATGGTGTGCAAAAAAGTGCCGCTCAGAGGTAAAACAATCCAACGTTAAAGAACACGTTGGATGGCCTTGAAGGGAAGCTACTATCTGTCTCCCAACAGCTGTTCCAGTGGGTCACCTCCCCCAACCTTCTCTGAGCATTCGGGTTCCTTGTGACCTGGCCATTTAGGCCATGGTGTGCAAAAAAGTGCCGCTCAGAGGTAAAACAACCCAACGTTAAAGAACACGTTGGATGACCTTGACGGGAAGCTACCATCTGTCTCCCATCAGCCGTTCCAGTGGGTCCCTTCCCCCAACCTTCTCTGAACCTTCGGAGTCCATGTGACCTGGCCATTTAGCCCATGGTGTGCAAAAATTGCCGCTCAGAGGTAAAATAACCCAACGTTAAAGAACACACTGGATGGCCTTGACAGGAGGCTACCATCTGTCTCCCAACAGCCGTTCCAGTGGGTCCCCTCCCGCAACCTTCTCTGAGTCTTCGGAGTCCATGTGACCTGGCCATTCAGCCCATGGTGTGCAAAAAGTGCCGCTCAGAGGTAAAACAACCCAAAGTTAAAGAACACGCTGGATGGCCTTGACGGGAAGCTACCATCTGTCTCCCAACAGCTGTTCCAGTGGATCCCCTCCCCCAACCTTCTTTGAACCTTCGGAGTCTATGTAACCTGACCATTGAGTCCATGGTGTGCAAAAAAGTGCCGCTCAAAACAATGAGATAAAACAAACCAAAACCAAAACTGAACATTATTTTTCTATCGAAGTGATTCCATTTTTATGTCCAGATATTTATGCCGTTACCATTGAAATGAAAACGCTCATTTTTTTTTAAATCCTTATAAAAAAATTTTCGACCTTTTTCTGTTCTTAAGACTCCATCCTATTCGAACTGACCTATCCTGCCTCGGAACTTCTTCCAACGAACGCTTCGGTCCTATTTACTTTCGGTGATAAAAAAACTTTCAAGTGGAACATTCCCAAAGAGGGGGAAGGAATTACCGAGAGCTTTGAACACAAGTACCGGAGACCAGGAGTCTACCTCGTCAGCATCAGAATCTCGAACATTGTGACGTCATACACGCTCATGACTGAGGTAAGTCACGTGATCCAAATGTTGCTCTACTACTGTGGAACCTAAATATGTATTCCTTGGCCAATTTATTAATAACGGACCTGTACAGTCTCCCGAAAAAATATCCGAACACTAGGGTTGATTGCAGAATTCAGAAAAAATATCTGGCAACGATTTTTTTTAGAAATTAGTGATCTGGTAACCTTCGTGTACGTACAGAATTCAGAAAAAATATATGGCAACGTTTTTTTTTTTTTTTTTTTTTAGAAATTAGCAATCTGGCAACCATCGTGTACTTACAGAATTCAGAAAAAATATCTGGCAACGATTTTTTTTTAATTTGTGATCTGGCAACCTTTGTGTTAGTGACACGAAGGTTGCCAGATCACTAATTTCTAAAATAAATCGTTGCCAGATATATTTTCTGAATTCTGTAATCAACCCTAATGTTCGATATTTTTTTCAGTGACTGCATTCTTTTGTAAATTTTGGAACGTGTATGTTGGAAGAGTGTTCGATAACATTGTAACATATTTATTTATGTCATTTGGCAATCGTTCTGTCATTTTGAATACAAAGGACTTTTCAGTCTCCCTCAATTTGAATGTTAATCACTTCACAGTCTCCCTCAATTTGAATGTTAATCATTTCACAGTCTCCCTCAATTTTAATGTTAATCACTTCACAGTCTCCCTCAATTTTAATGTTAATAACTTCACAGTCTCTCTCATTTAGGGTTTAAAGTTTCGGTGTATTCCATTTTGAATGCTAATTAGTTATCAGCAACCCTCATTTTGAATGCTAAGAAGTTTTCATAATTTTTTTCTTTCTGAATGCTAATGAGCTTCCATTATCCTTCATATTGAATGCTAATGAGTTTTCAGTCTCCCCGTTTAGGATGATCATAAATTTATTATACTCCATTTTGAATACTAAGAACTTTTCATTTTTCTTTCTGAATGCTACGAACTTTAATTCTTTTTCATATTCAAAGCTGATGAGCTTCTAATATCCTTCATATTAAATGCTAATGAGCTTCCAGTCTTCTTCATATTAAATGCTAACTAACTTCCAGTCTTCACATTCAATGTTAAAGAACTTCTTACTTCGTTCATATCAAAACCTAATTGAGCTTCCAATCTTCTTCATATTGAGTGCTAATGAGCTTCCAGTCTTTATATTGAATACTAATGAGCTTCCAGCTTTCTTCAATTTAAATGCTAATGAGCTTCTAGTTTTCTTCATATTGAGTGCTAATGAGTGTCAAGTCTTCACATTGAATGCTAATGAGCTTCCTGCTTTCTTCATATTAAGTGCTAGTGAGCTTCCAGTCTCCTTCATATTGAATGCTAGTGAGCTTCCAGTCTTCTTCATATTGAATGTTAATGAGCTTCCAGTTTCCCTCATATTGAACGCTAGTGAGCTTCCAGTCTTCTTCATATTGAATGCTAATGAGCTTCCAGTCTTCTTCATATTGAATGCTAATGAGCTTCCAGTCTTCTTCATATTGAATGCTAATGAGCTTCCAGTCTTCTTCATATTGAATGCTAATGAGCTTCCAGTCTTCTTCATATTGAATGCTAATGAGCTTCCAGTCTTCTTCATATTGAATGCTAATGAGCTTCCAGTCTTCTTCATATTGAATGCTAATGAGCTTCCAGTCTTCTTCATATTGAATGCTAATGAGCTTCCAGTCTTCTTCATATTGAATGCTAATGAGCTTCCAGTCTTCTTTATATTGAATGCTAATGAGCTTCCAGTCTTCTTCATATTGAATGCTAATGAGCTTCCAGTCTTCTTCATATTGAATGCTAATGAGCTTCCAGTCTTCTTCATATTGAATGCTAATGAGCTTTCAGCCTTCTTAACTTTGAATGCTAATGAGATTCCTGTCTTCCTCACCTTTGAATGCTAATGAGATTCAGTATTTCACTTTGAATACTAATGAACTTCCAGTCTTCCGCTCTTCTTCATTCTGAATTATAATGTCTTCCAGTCTTGTTCTTTCGGAATGCCATTGATCTTCCAGTCTTCTTAATTTTGAATGCGAATGAGCTCCAATCTTCTTCATTTTGAATGCTAATGAGCTGCCAATCTTCTTCATTCTCAATGCTAATGAGCTCTCATTCTTCTACATTCTGGATGCTAATGAGCTGCCAATCTTCTTCATTTTGAATGCTAATGAGCTGCCAATCTTCTTCATTCTCAATGCTAATGAGCTCTCATTCTTCTACATTCTGGATGCTAATGAGCTGCCAATCTTCTTCATTCTGAATGCTAATGAGCTCTCATTCTTCTACATTCTGGATGCTAATGAGCTGCCAATCTTCTTCATTCTGAATGCTAATGAGCTCTCATTCTTCTACATTCTGGATGCTAATGAGCTGCCAATCTTCTTCATTCTGAATGCTAATGAGCTCTCATTCTTCTACATTCTGGATGCTAATGAGCTGCCAATCTTCTTCATTCTGAATGCTAATGAGCTCTCATTCTTCTACATTCTGGATGCTAATGAGCTGCCAATCTTCTTCATTCTGAATGCTAATGAGCTCTCATTCTTCTACATTCTGGATGCTAATGAGCTGCCAGTCTTCTTCATTCTGAACGCTAATGAGCTGCCAATCTTCTTCATTCTGAACATTAATGAGCTCTCATTCTTCTATATTCTGGATGCTAATGAGCTGCCAATCTTCTTCATTCTGAATGCTAATGAGCTCTCATTCTTCTACATTCTGGATGCTAATGAGCTGCCAATCTTCTTCATTCTGAATGCTAATGAGCTCTCATTCTTCTACATTCTGGATGCTAATGAGCTGCCAATCTTCTTCATTCCGAATGCTAACGAGCTCTCATTCTTCTACATTCTGGATGCTAATGAGCTGCCAATCTTCTTCATTCTGAATGCTAATGAGCTCTCATTCTTCTACATTCTGGATGCTAATGAGCTGCCAATCTTCTTCATTCTGAATGCTAATGAGCTCTCATTCTTCTACATTCTGGATGCTAATGAGCTGCCAATCTTCTTCATTCTGAATGCTAATGAGCTCTCATTCTTCTACATTCTGGATGCTAATGAGCTGCCAATCTTCTTCATTCTGAATGCTAATGAGCTCTCATTCTTCTACATTCTGGATGCTAATGAGCTGCCAATCTTCTTCATTCTGAACGATAATGAGCTTCCGATCTTCTTATTATTTTTTCAGTTTCCTCATTTTGATGCTAATTAATGTTCACTCTTCCTGATTTTGGATGGCTGTCCTTCATTTTTAATCATAATTAGCTTTCATTATCCTAATTTTCAATGCTAATCAGTTTTTACTTTTCCTTATTTCAAATGCTAATGATTTTTTTGTTTGTTTGTGCTCATAATATGCTAATGTTTTTTTATTCCCTTTCAATTTGTTTGTGATCATAACTGTATCCCACTTTCTCATTCCTCATGATAGGTAGAGACTGCCATAAGAATTCGTGATCTAGCTGTGAACGTGCTCTACAGTCCACAGATCGGAAGTCACGATCAAATATCCGGTTATGGGGCTGACAAAACGAAATTTCCTGTGGAGAGAAATGTCTCTATGCATATGAGTGTGGCTACAGGTGAGTTTGGGAATATCACGCACTCAACTTTAAAACATTTCATAACCAATATTCTTTTAATGAGGTTAACCTTTATATTATTCCTTAAACCATCACTTAACTCTGGAGGGCGGGGATGGCTCAGTCGGTAGCGCGCCAGGCTCGTAACCTGAAGTTCCCAAGTTCGAATCCCAGCTGGGTCAGCGTTGAGATTTATCTCTGCAAAAATCCCCGCCCTGCCCACGGTCAGTAGGAGACACCGATTGACTTGGAAAGGCCGCCGTCCGATGGGACGTTGAGCCATACCCTGTGCACGTTAAAGAACACCCTGGATGGCCTTGTCGGGAGACTACCATCTGTCTCCCACCAGCCGTTCCAGTGGGACCCTCACCCAACCTTCTCTGAGCCTTCGGGGTCCATGTGTACCTGGCCATTTAGCCCATTGTGTGCAAAAAAGTGCCCCTCAGAGGTAAAACTACCCAACCCACACAACTTTGCACTATCAGCGACACAAACTGACAATTACAACCTCTACACATGAAATTATTTTTAAATCCCAAATAAATATTTCAAAACTTCAATTTTTAACAATATTCCTTTAGTATTTAATAAACGGCGATATCCGTCTAAACTGGAGAGAGGTGACATTTGATTCCTGTTATTTCCTATTTCATACGTTTCATTTTTTTGTTTCTTCCAGGTGAGGTTGAACTCTACATCGTTCAAATGGCGAATGGAACAACTCTGTTGAACAGCTCGGACACCGTATACACTACCATGTTCCAAGAGGTAAGTACCGCCACTTAAGTCCTCACACTGTAAAGAATTGAAATAGAGAAATAAAATCCAGCAATATTAAGTTTGATGGCATTCAGATATTTGGCTATGACGGACATGCGCAGCAACAAACCAGGCTCGTAATCTATAGTTCCTAGGTTCGAGTCCCACCTAGATCAGCGTTAAGATTTATCTCTGCAAAACACTCACCACCCTGCTCGGACAATAAGGGATGCCTACGGGCTTGGAAAGGCCGCCGACCGTCGGTTGAGACGTAAATCCGTGTACCAGTGTGCGTAAGAACCATACCCTGTGATCGTTAAAGATCACGCTGGATGGCCTTGGCGGGCGGATTCCATCTGTCTCCCAACAGATGTTCCAGTGAGTCCCCTGCCCCAACCTTCTCTGAGCGTTCGGGGTCCATGTGACCTGGTCATTTAGCCCATGGTGTGCGAAAAAAGTGCCGCTCAGAGGTAAAACAACTCAACGTTAAAGAACACGCTGGATGGCCTTGACGGGAAGCTACCATCTGTCTCCCAACAGCTGTTCCAGTGGGTCCCCTCCCCCAACCCTCTCTGAGCCTTCTGGGTTCTTGTGACCTGGCAATTTAGCCCATGGTGTGCAAAAAAGTGCCGCTTAGAGGTAAATCAATCCAACGTTAAAGAACACGCTGGATGGCCTTGACGGGAGGCTACAATATATCTCTCAACAGCTGTTCCAGTGGGTCCCCTCCCCCAACCTTCTCTGAGCAATCGGGGTCCTTGTGACCTGGCCATTTAACCCATTGTGTGCAAAAGAGTGCCGCTCAGAGGTAAAACAACTCAACGTTAAAGAACAAGCTGGATGGCCTTGACGGGAAGCTACCATCTGTTTCCCAACAGCTGTTCCAGTGGGTCCCCTCCCCCAACCCTCTCTGAGCCTTCTGGGTCCTTGTGACCTGGCAATTTAGCCCATGGTGTGCAAAAAAGTGCCGCTAAGAGGTAAATCAATCCAACGTTAAAGAACACGCTGGATGGCCTTGACGGGAGGCTACAATATATCTCTCAACAGCTGTTCCAGTGGGTCCCATCCCCCAACCCTCTCTGAGCCTTCTGGGTCCTTGTGACCTGGCAATTTAGCCCATGGTGTGCAAAAAAGTGCCGCTAAGAGGTAAAACAATCCAACGTTAAAGAACACGCTGGATGGCTTTGATGGGACGATACCATCTGTCTCCCAACAGCTGTTTCAGTGGGTCCCCTCCCCCAAACTTGTCTGAGCCTTCGGGGTACTTGTGACCTGGCCATTTAGCCCATTGTGAGCAAAAAAAGCGAGGCTCAGAGATTATGTTGTTTTGCCTCTGAGCGGCACTTTTTTGCCCACAATGAACTAAATTGTTAGGCCACAAGGACCCCGAAGGCTGGGGGAGGAGACCCACTGGAACAGCTGTTGGGAGACAGATGGTAGCCTCCCGTCAAGGCCATCCAGCGTGTTCTTTAACGTGCACAGGGAATGGCTCTCCCGCACACGGGGGCCACGTTTAACGACCCACCGATAGATAGACGGACGATGGCCTTTCCAAGGCATCAGCATCCACTACTGACCGTAGGCAGAGCGGAAATTGTTTTTGAGGAAAATCCTCTTCTTGTTAGTGTCGCCATCTATCGGGGATATATTAAACTGGGAGCGCCGATCGTGTCAATTCGTTGCTGCATTAAGGAAACATTGCAAAATGATGAACGTTTCAAACCAGCAGAAAATATTTTGCACAGGAAATGTAGTAGCACAGATAGGCAACTTTCATATATGCCCATCGGGGCACAAAAAATCGATGCCAGCGCACCTGTTGAGCATCGTCATAACTAATATTCTTGAAAAGTAATATATAACCAGGGTCATGGCGTATCCAAACTGGGGAGGGGACCAGGGCCAGGCCTCTGTTGGCAGGGACGTACCTAGCATTTATTTATTTATTTATTTTTTGGTTTGTATGTGTGGGGGGGGGGGCGTTGGGGCGAGTCCGAGAGTTTAATTTCAAAGATTGGGTTGTTTTAGCTCTGAGAGGCACTTTTTTGCATACAGTGAGCTAAATGGCCACGTCACAAGGACCCCGAAGGCTCAGAGAAGGTTGGGGGAGGGGACCCACTGGAACAGTTGTTGGGAGACAGATGGTTGCCTCCCGTCAAGGCCATCCAGCGTGTTCTTTAACGTTGGATTGTTTTACCTCTGAGCGGCACTTTTTTCCCACCATGGGCTAAATGGCCAGGTCACAAGGACCACGAAGGCTCAGAGAAGGTTGGGGGAGGGGACCCACTGGAACAGCTGTTGGGAGACAGATGGTAGCTTCCCGTCAAGGCCATCCAGCGTGTTCTTTAACGTTGAGTTGTTTTACCTCTGAGCGGCACTTTTTTGCACACAATGGGCTAAATGGCCAGGTCACATCGACCCCGAAGGCTCAGAGAAGGTTGGGGGAGGGGACCCACTGGAACATCTGTTGGGAGACAGATGGTAGCCTCCCGTCAAGGCCATCCAGAGTGTACTTTAACGTACACAGTATGGCCTTCTCGCACACGGGGCCACGGCTCTGACCGACACTTTTTTTGCATATAATGGACTAAATTGCCAGGTCACAAGGACCACGAAGGCTGGGGGAGAGGACCCACTAGAAAAACTCTTACGAAACAGATGGTAGTCTCCCGTCAACGCCATCTAGCGTGTTCTTTAACGAGCACAGGGTATGGTTCTCCCTAACACTAAACCGAGGCTTATCGTTCCATCCGACGGGCGGCTCCCTCATCCATCGCATTGGTGTCGCCTACTGACCGTGGGCAGAGCTGGGATTTTTGCGGAGATAAATTTCAAAACTGTCTCAGCTGGGACTCGAACCTGGGAACTGCCTGACGTACTACTGAAAGAGCCAGACCCCCTACCCCCCCATACACACACATACACCACCACCACCACCACCACCATCACTACACCACACTTGGGGCGGGGGTGGCTCAGTCGGTAGCGCGCCAGGCTCGTAATCTGTAGTTCCCAGGTTCGAGTCCCAGCTGGGTCAGCGTTGAGATTTATCTCCGCAAAATTCCCCGCCCTGCCCACGGTCAGTAGGGGACACCGATGGGCTTGGAAAGGCCGCCGTCCGTCGGATGGGACGTTAAGCCTTGGCCCCGTGTGCGGGAGAGCCATACCCTGTGCACGTTAAAGAACACGCTGGATGGCCTTGACGGGAGGTTACCATCTGTCTCCCAACAGCTGTTCCAGTGGGTCCCCTCCCCCAACCTTCTCTGGGCCTTCGGTGTCCATGTGACCTGGCCATTTAGCCCATGGTGTGCAAAAAAGTGCCGCTCAGAGGTAAAACAACCCAACGTTAAAGAACACGCTGGATGGCCTTGACGGGAGACTACCATCTGTCTCCCAACAGCTGTTCCAGTGAGTCCCCTCCCCCAACCTTCTCTGAGCCTTCGGGGTCCATGTAACCTGGCCATTTAGCCCATGGTGTGCAAAAACGTGCCACTCAGAGGTAAAACAACCCAACGTTAAAGAACACGCTGGATGGCCTTGACGGGAGGCTACAATCTGTCTCCCAACAGCTGTTCCAGTGGGTCCCCTCCCCCAACCTTCTCTGAGCCTTCGGGGCCCATGTGACCTGGCCATTTAGCCCATGGTGTGCAAAAAAGTGCCGCTCAGAGGTAAAACAATCCAACGTTAAAGAACACGCTGGATGGCCTTGACGGGAGGCCACCATCTGTCTCCTAACAGCTGTTCCAGTGGGTTCCCTCTCCCAACCTTTCTGAGCATTCGGGGTCCTTGTGACCTTGTCATTTAACCCATGGTGTGCAAAAAAGTGCCGCTCAGAGGTAAAACAACCCAACGTTAAAGAACACGCCAGATGGCCTTGACGGGAGGCTACCATCTGTCTCCCAACAGCTGTTCCAATGGGTTCTCTCCCTCAACCTTCTCTGAGCCTTCGGGGTCCTTGTGACCTAGCCATTTAGCCCATGGTGTGCAAAAAAGTGCCGCTCAGAAGTAAAACAATCCAATCCAATACTACCACCACATTTTAACATGCTAATTTAACTCTTTTTTACTTTCAGGCCGGCTACTACAACTTCACAGTCTCTGCGTACAATCACGTGCAAAAGACAACAGACCCGGTGTTTCTGTTCCTTTATCTGATGGAACCTGTCGAAGGCCTGTTAGCCATCGACAACGTGAACGCCACCCTAGAGGAAGAAGAGGACAAAGAATTCGAAGTGTATCTCGACCGCGTGGGCACGGACACGTGTCTCCTGGTCGACTACGACGACGGGACTGTCCTCCGTGCGTTCGGGAACGGAGAGACTTGCAACGAAACCGTAGAAGAGGTCGTCTGGGAAGGAGAATTAGAGAATCCACTGGTCATCCGACACACTTACATCTCGAAAGGCTACATAGACGCTTTCTTCAAGGCTTTCAACGCCATTTCCGAAGTGAACACCACGGTGAGGTTCTTCATTTCGAACCAGACCTGCAAGGCTCCGGACTTGGCTATCAGGAACCGAATCCCCAATTATTATCTTTCTCCGGAGACATATCGTTCTCAACCCGTCGTCCTCTATTCCTACACGACGATGAAGTGTAACGATTCTAGCGACACCGTCAGGACGTGGAGCGGATTCCGCCTCAACGATACTAACGGACAGGTCATCGAAGAGGTCGACCTCACGGTCGTCGACTCGTACCGGAAATCGATGCTGTATCTTCGGCCATTCTTTATGAAGGGCGGTATTTACAAATTGAAATTCACTGTCAATATGACAGGTAAGTTTGTATATATACATTTTTTTTTTTTTTCTTGTAGTGTTTACATTCATCGGAATTGTTGCAGGTCAAAGTTCAAAGTTTTTTTTTTCGCAGGGGTGTCCAAAATAGATATACCAAAATATGGGCGTCCGCAGAAAATTTTCCAGGGGGGGGGGGGGGGGCAAAGCTTGGAGCGAAGGTTGGGGGAGGGAATCCACTGGAACAGCTGTTGGGAGACAGATGGTAGCCTCCTGTCAAGGCCATCCAGCGTGTTCTTTAACGTGCACAGGGTCTGGTTCTGCCGCACACGGGGCCACGGCTTAACGTCCCATCGACGAACGGCGGCCTTTCCAAGCCGAACGGTGTCCCCTAGTTATAAGGGAGGTAAACGTGTCTCTAACTGTTATAAAAAAAACTCTGTATTGAAGAGAAAGAGGGTTTGGAGAAGCCTTCAGCTGGCACCTGAACAATGAGCTGGAACTTCAACATCGTACAGAGACACCAAATATATACTGACGGAATCTGAAAAAAGAACACCATTTACAATTGCAGCGTAATCTATGAGATTTATTTAGTTGGGTTGTTTTACCTCTGAGCGGCACTTTTTTTGCACACCATGGGCTAAATGGCCTGGTCACATGGACCCCGAAGGCTCAGAGAAGGTTGGGGGAGGGGACCCACTGGAACAGCTGTTGGGAGACAGATGGTAGCGTCCCGTCAAGGCCATCCAGCGTGTTCTTTAAGGTTGGGTTGTTTTACCTCTGAGCGGCACTTTTTTGCACACCATGGGCTAAATGGCCAGGTCACAAGGACTCCGAAGGCTCAGAGAAGGTTGGGGGAGGGGACCCACTGGAACAGCTGTTGAGAGACAGATGGTAGCCTCCCGTCAAGGCCATCCAGCGTGTTCTTTAACGTTGGGTTATTTTACGTCTGAGTGGCACTTTTTTGCACACCATGGGCTAAATGGCCAGGTCACATGGACCCCGAAGGCTCAGAGAAAGTTGGGGGAGGGGACCCACGGGAACAGCTGTTGGGAGACGGATGGTAGCCTTCCGTCAAGGCCATCCAGCGTGTTCTTTAACGTTGGGTTGTTTTACCTCTGAGCGGCACTTTTTTGCACACCATGGGCTAAATGACCAGGTCACATGGACCCCGAAGGCTCAGAGAAGGTTGGGGGAGGGGACCCACGGGAACAGCTGTTGGGAGACGGATGGTAGCCTCCCGTCAAAGCCATCCAGCGTGTTCTTTAACGTTGGGTTGTTTTACCTCTGAGCGGCACTTTTTTGCACACCATGGGCTAAATGACCAGGTCACAAGGACCCCGAAAGCTCACAGAAGGTTGGGGGAGGGGACCTAATTGAACAGCTGTTGGGAGACAGATGGTAGCTTCCCGTCAAGGCCATCCAGCGTGTTCTTTAACGTGCACAGGATATGTCTCTCCCGCACACGGGGCCACGGCTTAACGTCCCATCCGACGGACGGCGGCTTTTCCAAGCCTATCGGTGTCCCCTACTGACTCTGGGCAGGGGGAATTTTCCGGAGATGAATCTCAACGCTGACCAGCTGGGACTCGAACCTGGGAACTACAGATTACGAGCCTGGCGCGCTACCGACTGAGCCACCCACGCCCCGGTGTTGAGAAAGGACAGCGATCACACGTTGAAGCGATTCAATGTTTATTGTACCTTTCAATGAGTATTACATTCTACAGATGGCGCGTTTTTCTGATTATACGCAATTATACGACAGAGGATAATATGGCGTTCCTAAAAGAATTCCTACTGGGTGTTCTTTTTTCAATTTCCGCCAGTGTATTTATTACTTGACCACTTTTTAGGGACTAATCATTACCTTAAAATTTACATTAAAAAAAATCATTCGTTGAAATTTTTCAGTAGACAATCATTACTTGAAATTTTGTAATATATAATCATTACTTTAAAATTGTTAATTTTATTTTATTTATTAATTTTATTCCAAATATGTGTCTATTGAAACCGTCATTAAGTCCCAGCCTCATAAATCAGCTGTTGTTGTTGTTTTCAGCTGTTGTTGTTGTTTTTTTTTCAGCTGTTGTTGTTGTTGTTGTTGTTGTTGTTGTTGTTGTTGTTGTTGTTGTTGTTGTTGTTGTTGTTGTTGTTGTTGTTGTTTCAGTTGTTGTTGGTTTTTTCCAGCTGTTGTTGTTGTTGTTTGTTTTTTCAGCTGTTGTTGTTGTTGTTTTTCTTTTCTTTTTTTCAGCTGTTGTTGTTGTTGTTTTTTCCAGCTGTTGTTGTTGTTGTTTTTTTCAGCTGTTATTGTTGTTGTTTTTTCCCAGTGTACATTCAGAATCCTCCTCTGATTCTGGTGCGAGCAGTCGAGACTTTCGTGAAAGTCGTCCCTTCCCCCGTCATTGTTCGTCTGATAGATGGCGCTCAGTCTCGGGTCACCAGAGGTTGGGGTCAAGGACTAAGACTCGACCCTGCGCAATACTCCATCGATCCTGACGACGAAAACAACAAGGTACGTGTCTATCGCAAAAATTGAGTTTAAATCGCAAAAATCCTGTAGAATTTATCAATATTTGCAGTGCATTTTAAATTCTTATGTGAGAGGGTCCCTCGAAAGTAATGTTCCAAATCTGTATCTTTATGTTATTGTTATTATTCGATAAAAGGAAAATGTTTTCTAATGTTGTCAATAGATGGCGCCATGAACGATGTTCAAGGAACTCTACTATAAAAAGCCTGGATACCAGTGATACAGAAAAATTAAAATTTCCGAAGGGACTTATTACTTATACAGAGCAAGGGTCCAGAAAAAAACAGTAAAATGGGGGAGAAGGGCGAGAAACTGAGTGCAGCCAGAAAAAAGTAGGGGGGGGGCAAGAAACCAAGTGCAGCCAAAAAAAAGTAGGGAGGGGCAAGAAACTGAGTGCAGCCAGAAAAAAGTAAAGGAGAAAAAGAAACAGTGCAGCCAGAAAAAGTAGGGGGGGGGGGCAAAAAACTAAGTGCAGCCAAAAAACAGGGGAGGCAAGAACTGAGTGCAGCCAGGAAAAAAGTAAAGGGAAAAAGAAACTGAGTGCAGCCAGGAAAAGTAGGAGGGGGGAGGGCAAAAAACTAAGTGCAGCCAAAAAACGGAGTTTGCAAGAAACTAAGTGCAGCCAGAAAAAAGTAAGGGGGAAAAAGAAACTGAGTGCAGCCAGAAAAAAGTAAGGGGGAAAAAGAAACTGAGTGCAGCCAGAAAAAAGGGTACAGTCGCTCAAAAAAGTATCCAAACACTAAGGTTGATTACAAAATTCAGAAAAAATATTTATATTTAATTAATAATTTAATTAATTTTATATTTTATTTTCTGAATTTTGTAATCAACCTTAGTGTTCGGATACTTTTTTGAGCGACTGTACATACATGTATAATGTATAATTCTTATACATGTATGTATTCGTATTTATTAGCATCATAATAATTGCTAATCAATCCAAATAATTTTTCTAAATAAGATATATTTTGTGAATAACTTTAATATAAAGATTAGTATAAAAGTACAGTCGCTCAAAAAAAGTATCCGAACACTATGGTTGATTACAGAATTCAGAAAAAATATCTGGAGCGTGTACAGCAACTGTACACGCTCCAGTTACCGTTCACAGCAAACTGGAGCGTGTGCAGTTACTGCACACGCTCCAGTTTGCTGATTTTTTTTATTAGAAATTAGTGATCTGGCAACCTTCGTGTCACGAAGGTTACCAGATCACTAATTTCTAATAAAATCAGATATTTTTTCTGAATTCTGTAATCAACCATAGTGTTCGAATACCTTTTTGAGCGACTGTACACCAGTAATAAAAATAGAAAAAAAATGTATAAGAATTATCTACATTATTGGACTACCTATGGTGTACATCATAACTTGGGGCGCTGGCCTTCTGTTATAGGAGGTGTTGGTATAGTACCTGGTGTGTAACTGGGAGGAGTGGGTTCGAATCCCACTCATTGGCAATACTCGTTTTAGCCACAAAATTATTTCTTTAAGTCATGTTTTTCATCGTAAATATTTAAAACTTTGTTTTTCTCCATTTTTTTCGAATTTTTTTCAATCAAAATTTTCTTTTTTAGAATTTTACTATCAAGTGGTATTGTCGCAGACTTCCGGGCGAGGTCATCAACAGAAACCTGACCGACGACCTACAAAATATATCTGACCCCATATTCGACCGCAGCGTCCTCTACCGTGAGAGACCCACGGGCCTGCCTCCTCCAAGTGAAGATGAAGAAGATGAGGAGAATAAAGACGGCATGCTGGAAGAAGTCGATTTGGGAGGATGCTTTGGAAAAGGACCAGGTATAAATGGATCTTTTCGGCTGATTTAGGGTACTTTTCAGCAGATAATGAGTTAATGGCCAGGTTGCAAAGACCCTTAAGGCTCAGAGTTGGATCGCTGGATACTTGTTACGCGATACGTGGAAGCCTATTATTCTGGTAATTCAGAGTGTTTATAACGTTGCTAGTGTGCTTGACTACTGATCAAAGGAACCTGGGTTCGAGCCCCAGGTAAAGCAAAGATGTTGGTGTTGTTTTTCTGCTGAGGTCCCGCCATCCTCACAGACCTTGTCGAGTGGCTAGTGTGCTTGACTACTGATCAAAGGAACCTGGGTTCGAGCCCCAGATAAAGCAAAGATGTTGGTATTGTTTTTCTGCTGAGGTCCCACCATCCTCACAGACCTTGTCGAGTGGCTAATGTGCTTGACTACTGATCAAAGGAACCTGGGTTCGAGCCCCGGGTAAAGCAAAGATGTTGGTGGTGTTTTTCTGCTGAGGTCCCGCCATCCTCACAGACCTTGTCGAGTGGCTAGTGTGCTTGACTACTGATCAAAGGAACCCAGATTCGAGCCCCGGGTAAGTATGAACGTTGATTTTGGTTTTCTACTGAGGTCCTATCATCCTCACAGACCTTTTCAAGTGGCTAGTGTGCTCGCTTACTGATCAGTGGAACCTGGGTTCGAGCCTCGGATAAAGTATGGATGTTGGTGTTGTTTTTCTCATGAGGTCCCGGCATCCTCACACACTTTTGCCGAGTGGCTAATATGTTTGTCTACTGATCAAAGGAACCCAGGTTCGAACCCCGTGTAAGTATGGATGTTGGTTTTGGTTTTCTGCTGAGGTCCCGCCATCCTCATAGGCCTTGTGATGTGGTTAGTGTGCTTGTCTACTGATCAAAGGAAATGGGTTCGAGTCCTAGATAAGGCAAGGATGTTGATGTTGTTTTTCTGCCGAGGTCCCACCATCCTCACAGACGTTAGCCGAGAGGCTAGTGTGCTTGACTACTGATCAAAGGAACCCAGGTTCAAGCTCTGGGTAAGTATGGATGTTGGTCTTGTTCTTCTGCCGAGGTCCCGCCATCCTTATAGACCATGCCAAGTGGGTAGTGTGCTCTGCTACTGATCAGAGAAACCTGGGTTCGAGCCCCGAGTAAGTATGGAGGTTGGTGTTGCTTTTCTGCTGAGATCCCGCCATACTCACAGACCTTTGCCGAGTGGCTAATGTGCTTGGCTAGTGATCAAGGGAACCCAGGTTCGAGCCTCAGGTAAGGTATGGATGTTGGTGTTATTTTTCTGCTGAGGTCTCGCCATCCTTATATACCTAGTACTATGGCGTATAAACCGACAGCCTATTGTTATATCTCTATGGCAAGCAGCTGCTTGAGGGAGGTATTTATTTATTTATACATACATATATATATATACATTTTTTTTTTAGTGTATGGATCTCTCTTGCATACAGCACACAACATATCTTCTCTCCGAAAGACGGCTGCCTTTTCAATCGCATTATTGTTCTTTTTATCTCTGAGGAAGTGTGGGATTTACGGCAGAAATAAAAAGCAAGAAAAATATAACAGGATTGCACAGATACATAACAAAAAACATAAAATAGGCTGAAGTACGAACAAAAATTATTGAGAAGGAGCACAATACATTCATAAGAAAATGAGAAAAATATTTTCTAAGATTGTCAACAGATGGCGCCATGAACGATGTACAAAGTCGTCTACTACACAAAACCTGGATTTCAGTAAAACAAAAATGATAACTATTCCTGTTATGGATGCAAATATTACAGGGCTAATAAAAAAGAGGTGTGACAGGAACCTGTCTGTTTTAATACGCCATAAAGTAGATCTGTTCGGAAGCGAGACCTCAGTACAAAGAAAACGCAAACATCCATGCCATTCCCGAGTCTAAAACCCAGGTAAAATCAGCTTTTCATCAGCAGACAGGCACTGCAACCTTTTGAAAGAATCCGAGAAATGGTTCAAATATTAGGAGTGTGTTTTTTTGTTTTGTTTTTTCGTTGTTGTTTTTTCACAAATAATGAGTCTGTATTTCAACCAATCACAACACTGTCAAAAGTTTAGTGCCAAAACAGTTTCTGCAGAAAAATTAAAAAAGTCGACTCATTAAATATTTTTTGAATGAACTATTAAATATTTGGTTAAAAATACGCATTTTAAATATTTATTTACCATTTATTTTTAAGGTCTTTATCGCTTTTAATGATTTAATCTTAAAAAATTACTTAAAACTAACAAATATCGAATCATTTACACAAACTTCAGAAATGTACAGTCGCTCAAAAAAGTATCCGAACACTAAGGTTGATTACAGAATTCTGAAAAAATATCTGGCAACGATTTTTTTAGAAATTAGTGATCTGGCAACCTTCGTGTCACGTGACACGAAGGTTGCCAGATCACTAATTTCTAAAAAAATCGTTGCCAAATATGTTTTCTGAATTTTGTAATCAACCTTAGTGTTCGGATACTTTTTTGAGCGACTGTACATTTATTGCATTAAATTGTTTTGAATTTTAATAAACTATGGAGGTGAAATCTTATGTATATCATTTATATCTTCAACCATATTTTTTTCACTTAAAGATCTCATTCATATTATAATGATCTTTGTTCGTATTATATTTTTCATGTTATATTTTTGTCATACTGATCTTGGTCATACTTTATACCACTTACACAATTGGGTTTGAGAGATTTTGAAATGCATAGTTGATGTAAATAAATTGCAAATGATGTTTTTGAACTTCATTCTTTTTCTGAATTTTTAATTTCAATGTTTTTTTTTTTTAAATATATTTCTGTTTCAGGAATGATCAATGTATCTGAAGGTTCCGTCAATTGGAATACAACTGTGTTTAGAAGATCCAACGTCACTTATGAGATAATAGTGAAACTGGAAATGTCTGACAGAGACCCCAGCTGGGGAGGATTGCAGATAGTCTTATTGGAGCACATACCACCAGTCATAGCAGTAGAGTGAGATCTCTTTAATTATTCTCTTTTTGGAAACGAATTTATCTCCGTTAATAATTAAAGCTAGGTTGTTCAAGCTTGTTGTTTTACCTTTGAGAGGTACTTTCCTTTTTTTTTTAATAGAACTTTTACTCTTTTTAACTTGAAAATTTTGAATTGACGAGTCTTATTTGAAAATTTTGAATTAACGAGCCTTTTTTGAAAATTTCGAATGAATGATCCTTATTTGAAAAATTCGAACGAATAGTTCTTATTTCAAAATTTCGAATGAATGGTCCTTATTTCAAAATTTCAAATGAATGATCCTTATTTGAAAATTTCGAATGAATGGTCCTTATTTCAAAATTTCGAATGAATGATCCCTATTTGAAAATTTCGAATCAATGATCCTTATTTGAAAATTTCAAATTAATGATCCCTATTTGAAAATTTCAAATTAATGATCCCTATTTGAAAATTTCGAATCAATGATCCTTATTTGAAAATTTCAAATTAATGATCCTTATTTGAAAATTTGGAATTGATGATCCTTATTCAAAAATTTGGAATCAGTGATCCTTATTTTAAAATTTGGAGTCAACAAATTGACAGTGTTGTGATTGGTTGAAATACAGACTCATTGTTTAAAATACACGACTTATTTGAAAATTTCGAATGAATGGTCCTCATTTCAAAATTTCGAATGAATGGTCCTCATTTCAAAATTTCGAATGAATGATCCTTATTTGAAAATTTCGAATGAATGGTCCTCATTTGAAAATTTCGAATGAATGGTCCTCATTTCAAAATTTCGAATGAATGATCCTTATTTGAAAATTTCGAATGAATGGTCCTCATTTCAAAATTTCGAATGAATGGTCCTCATTTCAAAATTTCGAATGAATGATCCTTATTTGAAAATTTCGAATGAATGGTCCTTATTTGAAAATTTCGAATTAATATGATCCTTATTTGAAAATTTCGAATGAATGATCCCTACTTGAAAATTTCGAATTAATGATCCTTATTTGAAAATTTTGAAACAATGATCCTTATTTCAAAATTTTGAATTAATGATCCTTATTAACTTTGTAACTAATGATGAGGTTAGGCAAAGGAGTTTGCAACCTCCTTTAAGCAGCATATTGTGCAGAGAGAGACTCCGTTGGTTTGGCTATGTTGCCCGTATGAATAATTATAGATTGGCGAATAGGGTTATGAACAGTGTGCCTAAAGGCCTCAGAAAGAAGGGGAGACCTAGGATGCGGTGGGCAGACAATGTCAAACAGGACCTTGTTAGAATTGGTGTGCAGTGGCCAGATGCAGTAGATGTAGCTCAGGATAGACTTGCTTGGAGAACTATATTGCACGGTCTGGTTGGACCTCCGTAGTCCATGGCTGCTTGAGGATGATGATGATGATGATGATGATGATTTGAAAATTTGGAATCAACGATCCTTATTTGAATATTTCGAATTAATGATCCTTATTTGAAAATTCTGAGTAGGTAATCATTACTTAAAATCATTGAATAAATAATCATTACTTGAAATTTTTTAAATAAATAATCATTACTTGAAATTTTCTAATGGCCAATCATTACTTGAAAATTAAAAAAAATAATCATTACTTGAAAGTTTTGAATGATATTTACTTAAATTTTAAATAGATTGTAATTGCTTTAAATTTTTTGACTTTTTTTTAAATATAATAAATAAAAGTAAAAAGAAATATAAATAATTTTTTTACTTTTTTTTTACATTTAAGTGGCTAGTTTTAAGGACTCGGAGAAGGTTAAGGGACCCACTGGACAAGGGACAAATGGAATAATGACGTACCAAAAAATCTCGCCCCCCGCGCAAGAAAATTCTTGGGGGAGGCATTTTATTTCATTTAATATTCACTATCACATATCTGAAATTTAACTTTTTTGTAAAGGGAAATAATAGTGATAGTAATGGAAAATTTCCTAGTCTTATGAGTTAAACAGGAGGTAAGGATAAAATCGCTTGTCGAATGGTAAAAAATGATGTCACCCCCACGACTGTCATGGCTCTATGTCAGAGGTTCCCAAACTTATTTGTCCTACCTCCCCATTTTCAGAAATAAAAATTACTCAGCGCCACCCCCCCCCCCCCCTGAAAATCGGGGCGGGGGTGGCTCAGTCGGTAGCGCGCCAGACTCGTAATCTGTAGTTCCCAGGTTCGAGTCCCAGCTGGGTCAGCGTTGAGATTTATCTCCGCAAAATTCCCCGCCCTGCCCACGGTCAGTAGGGGACACCGATGGGCTTGAAAAGGCCGCCGTCCGTCGGATGGGACGTTAAGCCGTGGCCCCGTGTGCGGAGAGCCATATCCTGTGCAAGTTAAAGAACACGCTGGATGGCCTTGACGGGAGGTTACCATCTGTCTCCCAACAGCTGTTCCAGTGGGTCCCCTCCCCCAACCTTCTCTGAGCCTTCGGGGTCCATGTGACCTGGCCATTTAGCCAATGGTGTGCGAAAAAGTGCCGCTCAGAGGTAAAACAACCCAACGTTGAAGAACACGCTGGATGGCCTTGACGGGAGGCTACCATCTGTCTCCCAACAGCTGTTCCAGTGGGCCCCCTCCCCCAACCTTCTCTGAGCCTTCGGGGTCCATGTGACCTGGCCATTTAGCCCATGGTGTGCAAAAAAGTGCCGCTCAGAGGTAAAACAACCCAACGTTAAAGAACACGCTGGATGGCCTTGACGGGAGGCTACCATCTGTCTCCCAACAGCTGTTCCAGTGCGTCCCCTCCCCCAATCTTCTCTGAGCCTTCGGGGTCCATGTGACCTGGCCATTTAGCCCATGGTGTGCAAAAAAGTGCCGCTCAGAGGTAAAACTATCCAACGTTAAAGAACACGCTGGATGGCCTTGACAGGAGGCTACCATCTGTCTCCCAACAGCTGTTCCAGTGGGTCCCCTCCCCCAACCTTCTCTGAGCCTTCGGGGTCCATGTGACCTGGCCATTTAACCCATGGTGTACAAAAAAGTGCCGCTCAGAGGTAAAACAACCCAACGTTAAAGAACACGCTGGATGGCCTTGACGGGAGACTACCATCTGTCTCCCAACAGCTGTGCCAGTGGGTCCACTCCCCCAACCTTCTCTGAGCCTTCGGGGTCCATGTGACCTGGCCATTTAGCACATGGTGTGCAAAAAAGTGCCGCTCAGAGGTAAAACAATCCAACCCCTGAAAATCTACCTTCTTTAAGCAAGCAAACAGAAAGATGCAGTGACAAATTTGCGTTCTTTCATGTATCTATATTTCTACCTACCTCCTACAACATAGTAAAAAAAAGATGTTGTTGTAAATAAAACACTTTGAAGCTTGATATTATAAAATTATTTTACACAACAGATGAAACATGTACAAACGATTTATATAAATGCAAATGTGACACAATCTTAGTGATAAAAAAGACTAGTATTATGATATTTATTATTTTATTTATTTTTAGTTTGGTTGCAGGATTTAGTTTTCCGAATTTCGTTTTTAGAATTTATGTTTTTGATTCGTTTGTAATGTTTATTTAGTGATATTGTAGTTTGTTGTTTTCAGAATTTGATTTCATTATGTGTTTCTTAATTCAACTGTAGAATTTATATTTACATAGTTTATTGCAATTTTTTTTAAATTTGATTGTAGATTTTAAATCTGATTGTAAAAATTGTATTTTTTAAGTCGAGCATATGTTTTTAAACTTGATTTTAAGAGTTTCTTGGACAAAATTCAATTTTGTCATTTGATTGCTTTTGTTAGTTGATTGTACGATTTTCATATTAGATTCCACCGCAATATCAATTTTTATTAACTTCATTTTAAGATTACTTATTTTCAGTTTCGGTTCTCGAATTTTTTATTTTGATTTTTCGGCACTGGTTTTTTTTTTAAATGGGTTTTCACTTAATCGTCAGTTCCCTCTATTTGGAGTACAACATTTCTAAATTGGTTATAAAATTTCATTTTTAAACTGATTACAGAATTTTATTTTTAATATTTAGAATTTCATATTTATATAGATTAAAATTTTCATTTTAATACTGATTATAGAATTTCATTTTTAAATTAATTGAAGAATTTTGTTTTTAAATTAGTTATAGAATTTCATATTTATATAGATAAATGAATTTCATTTTTATATTGAACATAAAATTTCATTTTTATATTGAACATAAAATTTCATTTTTATATTGATTTTAAAATTTCATTTATAGATTTATTAGAGAATTTCATTTTCAAATTAGTTATACAATTTCACATTTATTTAGATTAAAGATTTTCATATATATATATTGATTACAGAATTTCATTTCTAAATTAATTATAGACTTCTGCTTTTAAAATGATTATAGGATTTCAGATTTATATAGATAAAAGAATTAGACTTTTATATTGATTATCGAATTTTATTTTTAAATTGATTATAGAGTTTCATATTTATGTCGAAAAAAGTTAATTTTATATTGTTGTACAATTTAAATTTTAAAATAATATTACGATTTCATTTTTAATTGATTTTAGAATTTCATTTTAAAATTGATTATCGAACCTCATTTTTAAATTAAGCAATTCATCATTAAATTGATTATAGAAATTGATTTTTAAGTTGATTATCGAATTTTATTTTTAAATTGATTATAGAGTTTCATATTTGTCCCGTGGCCGAGTGGTTAGCGCGCTTGGCTACTGATCTACGGGACCTGGGTTCGAGCCCCGGATAAGGTATGGATGTATGTGTCGTTTTTCTGCTGAGGTCCTGCCATCCTCTCAGACCTTCTACTATGGCATATAAACTGGCAGGCTCCTGTCAGACCTCTGTGGCAAGCAGCTGCTTGAGGGGGTATTTATTTTTTTTTTATAGAAAAAAATCCGTTTTATATTGATTGTACAATTTAAGTTTTAAAATGATTTTACGATTTTACTTTTAAATTTATTTTAGAATTTCATTTTAAAATTGATTATTGAACCTCATTTTTAAATTACGCAATTCATCATTTAATTGATTATAGAATTTGATTTTTATGTTGATTATCGAATTTCAATTTTGAATTGATTACATAATTTTATTTTTAATTTAATTATGCGGATTTTAAAGTCTATAAAAATTTCTTTTTTTTATCTGACTTTTTTTTTCAGAAAATGTTGTCCGCCTCAAAGATCTCAATATTTGTTTCCATAATTTCATTTCAGGAATCAACTTAGAGATTTAATCGTAAACTTTTTATTTTCAATTTGTTCGCAGTATTTTTATTTCTTCACATAGTGTTTAATGTTTTTTGTCTGTTTTTTTATTATTATTGTTTTTTCTTAGGATCGTCATTTTTTTTTCTTAATTTAATTGTAGAATTACGTTTTCATTTTAATTAAAACGTTTACTTCTTAGATTTAATCGTAGGATTTCATTTTAATCTCTTTAACAAATATTTAAAAAAATGTTTATCCATTTTTCTTTTCCTAATCCAACATTTGCTTTTTAGATTTAATCGTAGGATTTCATTTTAACCTCTTTAACAAATATTTTTAAAAAATGTTTATCCATATTTCTTCATTTTCTTTTCCTAATCCAACATTTGCTTCCTAGATTTAATCGTAGGATTTCATTTTTATCGCTTTAACAAATATTTTAAAAAATGTTTATCCATATTTCTTCATTTTATTTTCCTAATCCAACCTTTGCTTCTTAGATTTAATCGTAAGATTTCATTTTAACCTCTTTAACAAATATTTAAAAAAATGTTTATCCATATTTCTTCTTTATTTTTCTTTTCCTAATCCAACTTTTTTTCCCCAACTTTTAAACTTTTCGCAGATGTCAGACAGAGAAGCTGTGCTACCCGAACGATCCTATTGGTCAGAGGATCAATCCTGTTCGAGTCGGACTGATAGGATTGTGCAGCGAAGGATGCGACTCGGAGCTTTTGTATGAGTGGCAAGTATTCGGAGTGGATGCTGAGGGGAACGAAACTTATCTGGCTGAGGCAGGAGAATTCTTAGTTGGTAAGAAAAAAGACTGAAACCCGCTTCAAATAGATTTTGATATTGATGAAAGGTTTGCTGATAAAATTTTGCTTCTTCTCGAGTGGGATACGAAACCAAAAATCTCCTGATAACATGCCAGATTCTCTACAACTGAGCAAGCTCATTTTTTTCAGGACCTCAGGTTATCAGGAGATTTTGGGATCTTATCCCTCTAGAGACAATCTCAGTTCTTTTGAAGCAAACCTTTCATTTAATTTCGTGGTTAGAAGAACATTTCTTGTGATTTTTCTGTACCATCGAATTTGATATATTTATTCATTTTTTTCTCTAATTTTCGATCAGAGTCGCATAGCTGTTAGTCTATCTCTTGGTTATGACGGTTATTGAACCATCAGGCTCTCTTTATGGGGCTTAGGTGCTGTTCATTGTTATGACACTTGGATGCAGTTTGTTGGTATGGGGCATCAGTGCAGGTTGTTGGTATGGGGCATCAGCGCAGGTTGTTGGTATGGGGCATCAGTGCAGGTTGTTGATATGGGGCATCAGTGCCGTTTGTTGGTATGGGGCATCAGTGCAGTTTGTTGTTATGGGGCATCAGTGCAGTTTGCTGGTATCGGGCATCAGTGCAGGTTGTTGGTATGGGGCATCAGTGCAGGTTGTTGTATGGGGCATCAGTGCAGGTCGTTAGTATGGGGCATCAGTGCAGGTTGTTGGTATGGGGCATCAGTGCCGTTTATTGGTATGGGGCATCAGTGCAGGTTGTTGGTATGGGGCATCGGTGCAGGTCGTTGGTATGGGGCATCGGTGCAGATCGTTGGTATGGGGCATCAGTGCAGGTTGTTGGTATGGGGCATCGGTGCAGGTCGTTGGTATGGGGCATCGGTGCAGATCGTTGGTATGGGGCATCAGTGCAGGTTGTTGGTATGGGTCATCAGTGCAGTTTGTTGTTATGGGGCATCAGTGCAGTTTGTTGGTATGGGGCATCAGTGCAGTTTGTTGGTATGGGGCATCAGTGCCGTTTGTTGGTATGGGGCATCAGTGCAGTTTGTTGTTATGGGGCATCAGTGCAGTTTGTTGGTATCGGGCATCAGTGCAGGTTGTTGGTATGGGGCATCAGTGCAGGTTGTTGGTATGGGGCATCGGTGCAGGTTGTTGGTATGGGGCATCAGTGCAGGTCGTTAGTATGGGGCATCAGTGCAGGTTGTTGGTATGGGGCATCAGTGCAGGTTGTTGATATGGGGCATCAGTGCCGTTTATTGGTATGGGGCATCAGTGCAGGTTGTTGGTATGGGGCATCGGTGCAGGTCGTTGGTATGGGGCATCGGTGCAGGTCGTTGGTATGGGGCATCAGTACAGGTTGTTGGTATGGGGCATCAGTGCAGTTTGTTGTTATGGGGCATCAGTGCAGTTTGTTGGTATGGGGCATCAGTGCAGGTTGTTGGTATGGGGCATCAGTGCCGTTTGTTGGTATGGGGCATCAGTGCAGTTTGTTGGTATGGGGCTCCAGTGCAGTTTGTTCTTATGGGGCTTAGGTGCAATTTCTCTTTATGGGGCTTCGGTGCAGTTTGTTGTTATGGGTTGTTTTACCTCTGAGCGGCACTTTTTTGCACACCATGGGCTAAATGGCCAGGTCACATGGACCCCGAAGGCTCAGAGATGGTTGGGAGAGGGGACCCACTGGAACAGCTGTTGGGAGACAGATGGTAGCCTCCCGTCAAGGCCATCCAGCGTGTTCTTTAACGTGCACAGGGTATGGCTCTCCCACACACGGGACCACGGCTTAACGTCCCATCCGATGGACGGCTGCCTTTCCAAGCCCATCGGTGTCCCCTACTGACCGCGGGCAGGGCGGGGAATTTTGCGGAGATAAATATCAACGCTGACCCAGCTGGAACTCGAACCTGGTAACTACAGATTACGAGCCTGGCGCGCTACCGACTGAGCCACCCCCGCACCTGGTGTAGGGCATCAGTGCAGTTTGTTCTTATGGGGCTTAGGTGCAATTTCTCTTTATGGGGCTTCGGTGCAGTTTGTTGTTATGGGACTTTTATACAGTTTGTTGGTTTGGGACTTCAGTTTATTTTTATGGGGCTTGGTGCAGTTTGTTGTAAGAGGCTGAGTGCAGTTGTCCTTGCAGATCCGAGTGCAGTTTGTCGTTATGAGGTGGGCACAGTTTACATTTGTGGATCGGGATACAATTTGACGTTGTGGATCCAGATGCATTTTGTCATTGCAGATCAGGGTGCGGTTTGTCATTGAAGGTCTGGGTGCTGTTTGTAGTTATGGCGCTGAACGCAATTTATCGTTGCAGATCTGGATGAAATTTCCTGATACCGATCTGGTTCTAGTTTGTTGTTGTCGATCTGGTTGCAGTTTGTCATTGCCGATCTGGCTGCGGGTTGTTCTCACGAAGTTGGGTGCAGTTTGTCGTCATATGGCTGGGCTCAGTTTGTCGTTGTAGATTCGGGTTGCGGCCAGGTGGAATGTGTCATCGCGAAACATCCTTGTCATATGGGCTAGGTGGTTCTACATTTGAACGGCACTTTCTGGCACACAGTGAGGTAAACGGCGAAGTCACAAAGATCCCGAGGGTTCAGAGAAAGTTGGGGGGACCCACTGCATAGCTATTAGTAGACAGATGGTAACCTAACGTTAAGGCCACCCAGCATGTTCTTTAACGTGCACAGGGTATGGCTCTTTTGAATACAGAGCCACGGCTTAATGTACCATCGGACGGATGGCAGCTTTTCCAAGCCCATCGGTGTCACTTACTGACTGTGGGCAGGAACGGGGAGTTTTGCGGAGATAACTCCCACACTGCTCCAGGCGAGACTCGAACCTGGGAACTGAACATTACGAGCCTGGCGGGCTACCGACTGAGCCATCTCCCCCCCCCACCTCCTCTTGCCGCATGGACAAAACATAAAAGGTTTAGAAATTGAATCCGGGGTAAACCTTGGGTTGGGTTGGGTTGTTTTACCTCTGAGCGGCACGTTTTTGTACACCGTGGGCTAAATGGCCAGGTCACATGGACCCCGAAGGCTCAAAGAAGGTTGGGAGAGAGGACCCACTGGAACAGCTGTTGAGAGACAGATGGTAGCCTCCCGACAAGGCCATCCAGCGTGTTCTTTAACGTTGGATTGTTTTACCTCTGAGAGGCACTTTTTTGCACACAATAGGCTAAATGGCCAGGTCACAAGGACCCCGAAGGTTCAGAGAAGGTTGGGGGAGGGGACCCACTGGAACAGCTGTTGGGAGGCAGATGGTAGACTCCCGTCAAGGCCATCCAGCGTGTTCTTTAGCGTTGGGTTGTTTTACCTCTGAGCGGCACTTTTTTTGCATACCATGGGCTAAATGGCCAGGTCACAAGGACCCTGAAGGCTCAGAGAAGGTTGGGGGAGGGGACCCACTGGAACAGCTTTGGGAGACAGATGGTAGCCTCCCGTCAAAGCCATCCTGCGTGTTCTTTAACGTGCACAGGATATGGCTCTCCCGCACACGGAACCACGGCTTAACGTCCGATCCGACGGACGGCAGCCTTTCCAAGCCCATCGGTGTGCCCTAATGACCGTGGGCAGGACGGGGAGTTTTGCGGAGATAATTCTCAACGCTGACCCAGCTGGGACTCGTACCTGGGAACTACAGATTGCGAGCCTGGAACGCTACCGTCTGAGTCACCCCCGACCCTTTATATGTATGCTATTCACATTTTTTTATATGCAATGTGAAGAAAACAAATTATTATTATTATTACTGACTATTATGAATTGTGAAATGTTAATGTATATAATATGATGATCTTAAATATTTATAAGTGTAAATATTAATATGAAATGTGTACGGAATATATACAAATTAATAACTAAATATTTATAATAATGATGATGATGTATGGTACTGATGATTGATTGTGATGATGATTCATTGTGATTTTTGACGACGACGACGACGATGATGATGATGATGTACGATGATTGATTATTGATTGTGATGATTGGTGGTGGTAATGATTGGGTGATGGTGATGGTTGATAATGGATGATGATTATTTTAATCATGATTAGTAGTGGTGATGGTGGTGGTGGTGACTGAATGATGATGATGATGATGATGATGATGATGATGATGATGATGATGATGATGATGATGATGATGATGATGATGATGATGATTGAAAATGGATTATTGTGATGATGGTGGTAATGGTGGTGATGGTGATGACAACGACGATGACTCGTAGATTTATTTTTGATAGATCCTTAAATTATATTAACTACTGTTCAATAACAACTTTTAGCAATAACACCAAAATTTATAAAATCGAGATTAATTCCTCTGAATTTCTTTTACCCTCAGGTGCTACAGAAAAGAAAATGGCTCTCAGCGAGGATTTCTTCAAAGAGTACTATCCCCTCTACGGAGATTTCATCGCCAAGCTGATAGCGGAGAATGAATACGGGATGCGGGGAGAATCCGATCTCTTCCTCCACATCAACCAACCACCGGAAGGAGGCAATTGCTCCATCATGCCAGAAACCGGAAGAGCCTTGGTGGACGTCTTCTCAGTCAGTTGCCTGGGTTGGAGCGACCCAGAAGGAAAAGACATTGAACATTACGCTTTCTGGAGTAAGGGACTTCTTTTTTTATTGCTGGATTTAGTGGTTGGCGATGTTGTTGGCGATTTATTTGTTTTCTTAAGCTTGATAATATTGCCTGACGGAATGTCCCAAAACTTCCTATTGTGGGGAGCAGGGGAGGCTCAGTCGGTAGCGCGCCAGGCTCGTAATTTGTAGTTCCCAGGTTCGAGTCCCAGCTGGGACAGCGTTGAGATTTACCTCCGCAATATTCCCCGCCCTGCCCACGGTCAGTAGGGGACACGGATGGGCTTGGAAAGGCCGCCGTCCGTCGGATGGGACGTTAAGCTGTGGCCCCGTGTGCGGGAGAGACATACCCTGTGCACGTTAAAGAACACGCTGGATGGCCTTGACGGGAGACTACCATCTGTCTCCCAACAGCTGTTCCAGTGGGTCCCCTCCCCCAACCTTCTCTGAGCCTTCGGGGTCCTTGTGACCTGACCATTTAGCCCATGGTGTGCAAAAAAGTGCCGCTCAGAGGTAAAACAACCCAACATTAAAGAACACGCTGGATGGCCTTGATGGGAGGCTACCATCTGTCTCGCAACAGCTGTTCCAGTGGGTCCCCTCCCCCAACCTTCTCTGAGCCTTCGGGGTCCATGTGACCTGGCCATTTAGCCCATGGTGTGCAAAAAAGTGCCTCTCAGAGGTAAAATAACCCAACCCAACCCACCCCACTTCCCAGATGCTACAACTAAGCATATTTTCGCAGTGAACAATTATCCAAAATATTTTATCAATACAAAATAAAAAGATTCTGTTAGAAACAAAAATGGCTGACGACTCAAAAACTAAATTTATTCGAATGAATCATTTTATTCCCTTTCAGCAATCCACAATGATTCTGCTGTATTGATTTATCTATCCGCTGGTCCAGATGGAGAAGCCCAACTGGTCCTGCCCTACGGACTTTTTGAACTGGGAGTCGACATTAAAGACAAAGAAGGAGCTTTGGCCAGAGTCAATGTATCGCAGATGACGGTAAGTAACGGACACTGTTAATTAGAAAATCTCTGTTATTTACCTATTTAGTGACGTACCCTGAGTAAAAATTATTTTTACTTAGGATTATATAAACAAGTCTTGATTAATCTCCATTGTTTTCATAATGCCTGTGAGGCATAGTCTTCATTTCTCTCCGAAATCTTCCATGGCATATTATAACTCAATATCAACAGTCTTAAGTGAGGTAGTCTTCATTGACCTCCATAATATTCAATAAAGTAGTGCTCATTAATCTTCACAATCATCACGTCTAGTTTTCATTACTCTCCATAAATCTGCATTAACCTCCTCAGTCTCCAATACCGTAGTATTCATTAATCTCCACAATCTTCACTTCTCTAGTTTTCATTACTCTCCATGATCATCAGTGACGTGGTAATCATTAATCTCCACAGTCCTGACTTGCTCAATCTGCATTAACCTCCACAGTCTCCAATAACATAGTGTCCCTCCTCCAACCTTCTCTGAGCCTTCGGGGTCCATGTGACCTGGCCAATGGTGTGCAAAAAAGTGCCGCTCAGAGGTAAAACAACCCAACGTTAAAGAACACACTGGATGGCCTTGACGGGAGGCTACCATCTGTCTCCCAACAGCTCTTCCAGTGGGTTCCCTCCCCCAACCTTCTCTAAGCCTTCGGGGTCCTTGTGACCTGGTCATTTAGCCCATGGTGTGCAAAAAGTGCCGTTCAGAGGTAAAACAACCCAACGTTAAAGAACACGCTGGATGGCCTTGACGGGAGACTACCATTGTCTCCTAACAGCTGTTCCAGTGGGTCCCCTCCCCCAACCTTCTCTGAACCTTCGGGGTCCTTGTGACCTGGCCATTTGGCCTATTGTGTGCAAAAATGTGCCTCTCAGAGGTAAAACAATCCAACGTTAAGAACACGCTGGATGGCCTTGACGGGAGGCTACCATCTGTCTCCGAACAGCTGTTCCAGTGGGTCCCCTCCCCCAACCTTCTCTGAACCTTCGGGGTCCTTGTGACCTGGCCACATAGCCTATTGTGTGCAAAAAAGTGCCGCTCAGAGGTAAAACAACCCAATGTTAAAGAACATGCTGGATGGCCTTGACGGGAGACTACCATCTGCCTCCTAACAGCTGTTCCAATGGGTCCCCTCCCCCAACCTTCTCTGAACCTTCAGGGTCCTTGTGACCTGGCCATTTGGCCTATTGTGTGCAAAAAAGTGCCGCTCAGAGGTAAAACAACCCAATGTTAAAGAACACGCTGGATGGCCTTGACGGGAGGCTACCATCTGTCTCCGAACAGCTGTTCCAGTGGGTCCCCTCCCCCAACCTTCTCTGAACCTTCGGGGTCCTTGTGACCTGGCCACATAGCCTATTGTGTGCAAAAAAGTGCCGCTCAGAGGTAAAACAATCCAACGTTAAGAACACGTTGGATGGCCTTGACCGGAGATTACCATCTGTCTCCTAACAGCTGTTCCAATGTTTCCCCTCCCCCAACCTTCTCTGAACCTTCAGGGTCCTTGTGACCTTGTCATTTTGGCAATGGTGTGCAAAAAAAGTGACTCTCAGAGGTAAAATAACCCAACCCGAAAATCAGAGCATTTTTCTAACAGCTCTTGGTGAAATACACCTGAAACAATCTAACAGAGAAAAAAAAATTCCGCTGAAAATTTAAATAAATAGACACAACATCTCAGCGTTAGTTGTCCCCGCATCATTTACTGTTTTCTGCAGGAAGAGCGGAAAGCTTAACAGTGAAAAAAATCTGGATAGAAGTGAAACTCTTTTTTTCATCCTTTTTCTGCGGAGTATTGCCAGTTGTAGTCTTCGCTGATTTCTGCTGAAAGGAAAAACGTGTTCGTGCAAAGGATTTCCGAAAACAATTTTCAACGACATTAAGAAAGATGGAAAGAACACGGGGGAATAGACGTTGTTCTTTTTGTACGAATCCTTGTTGTTGTTTTCTTTTCGCTACTGGTTTGAGAGTAAAAGTTGTTTAACAAATGTTGATGCCAATAGCAAAAAAAAAAGAAAAACTGAAGAAGTTGGGTTGTGGAAGATTCACGAGATCGTGTTCGAAGGAAACGGAGAATTACTTTTCGAGATGAATATTGCCCATCCATGCGTGTAACAATATAGTTACCCGTCTGTCCATCCATGCGTGTAACAATATAGTTACGCGTCTGTCCATCCATGCGTGTAACAATATAGTTACGCGTCTGTCCATCCATGCGTGTAACAATATAGTTACACATCTGTCCATCCACGGGTGTAACAATATAGTTACGCGTCTGTCCATCCATGCGTGTAACAATATAGTTACACGTCTGTCCATCCATGCGTGTAACAACATAGTTACACGTCTGCCCATCCATGCGTATATAGTTTCGCGTCTGTCCATCCATGCGTGTAACAATACAGTTACACGTCTGTCCGTCCATGCGTGTAACAATATAGTTACCCGTCTGTCCATCCATGCGTGTAACAATATAGTTGCACGTTTGTCCATCCATGCGTGTAACAATACAGTTGCACGTCTGTCCATCCATGCGTGTAGCAATATAGTTACGCGTCTGTCCATCCATGCATGTAACAATATAGTTACGCGTCTGTCCATCCATGCGTGTAACAACATTATTACACGTCTGCCCATCCATGCGTGTAACAATACAGTTACACGTCTGTCCGTCCATGCGTGTAACAATATAGTTACCCGTCTGTCCATCCATGCGTGTAACAATATAGTTGCACATCTGTCCATCCATGCGTGTAACAATATAGTTACGCGTCTGTCCATCCATGCGTGTAACAATATAGTTACACATCTGTCCATCCACGCGTGTAACAATATAGTTACGCGTCTGTCCATCGATGCGTGTAACAATATAGTTACGCGTCTGTCCATCCATGCGTGTAACAACATAGTTACACGTCTGTCCATCCATGCGTATATAGTTTCGCGTCTGTCCATCCATGCGTGTAACAATACAGTTGCACGTCTGTCCATCCATGCGGTTAACAATACAGTTGCACGTCTGTCCATCCATGCGTGTAACAATATAGTTACGCGTCTGTCCATCCATGCATGTAACAATATAGTTACGCGTCTGTCCATCCATACATGTAATAATATAATTACACTCTGTCTATCCATACATGTAACAATATAGTTACACGTCTGTCCATCCATACATGTAACAATATAGTTACACGTCTGTCCATCCATACATGTAACAATATAGTTACACGTCTGTCCATCCATACATGTAACAATATAGTTACACGTCTGTCCATCCATACATGTAACAATACAGTTACACGTCTGTCCATCCATACATGTAACTATATTCCAGTTCATTCCTTTATACTGAAGACTGGTTTACACTTTGTAAACATTTGAAGACCCCAGAGAAAGCTACCTATGTTTGAAGAAAGTTGTTAAAAAAAGTCATGTACATTGCAATGTTCTCAGGGTCTGAAAGTGTCAATGTGAACTTTATTTAGTTATTCTGTTAATAGTGTTTCCTTTTTTTAAAAAACCAGTTGGATCCGCCTTATAAGCAAGAGTATGACAACTTCATCAATAACAGACAACTTGAACAAGTGGAAGCATCCGGAGATCAAGCGAGGATGAATCAGGTATCCCAAGCTCTCTCATCACTGATGAACATCCGACTTCCGATTGATGAGAACAGCACTTACGAAGAAGTTACAACAAGTAAGTGCAGAAGAAAAATCAAATCGTCACCTATGCATCTTAAGGTAACGATTAGTTGAGATGTACAGTCGCTCAAAAAAATATCCGAACACTATGGTCGAGTACAGAATTCAGAAAAAAATATCTGGCAACGATTTTTTTTTAGAAATTAGTGATCTGGCAACCTTCGTGTCACGTTACACGAAGGTTGCCAGATCACTAATTTCTGAAAAAATCGTCGCCAGATATTTTTTCTGAATTCTGTAATCAACCATAGTGTTCGGATTTTTTTTGAATATATATAAATCGTATGAATATATAATGCAATGAATATGGAGCGTGTGCAGTTACCGTTCACATCAAACTGGAACGGTTGCGGTTAATGTTCACAGCACATTGGATCGTGTGAGCTCACAAAGACCTAGATCGTGTGAGCTCACTCACGGAAATATTGAGCGTGTGCAGTTACCGTTCACAGCAAACTGGAGCGTGTGCAGTTACCGTTCACAGCAAACTGGAGCGTGTGCAGTTACCGTTAACAGCAAACTGGAGCGTGTGCAGTAACTGCACACGCTCCAGTTTGCTGTGAACGGTAACTGGAGCGTGTACAGTTGCTGTACACGCTCCAGATATTTTTCCTGAATTCTGTAATCACGTGACACGAAGGTTGCCAGATCACTAATCTCTAAAAAAATCGTTACCAGATATTTTTTCTGAATTCTGTAATCAGTCATAGTGTTCGGATACTTTTTTGAGCTACTGTACGTCCTTGTTGCATTCATTCCCATAGCATGAAAATGTCCAGTTCCTTTTTGTAATATAGTGCAATTTATAGCATAATATGTCTTTAAGTATTAACGCTTATGTTAGTTACTTAACGCTTATGAAAGAAGTTTTTTACTTTTTTGAATTTTTAAAAAAATCCATGACTCGTTTCTGTTTGTAAATGGTAGCTGGGTAGTCACTGGAAGGAGAGCTATGCACCAATCCCTGTGATGATGCATAGAACCGGCCAGGCCTGGCACCTAATGTCCGACCCCGCCTTCTCGTGGTGCAGACCGTTAGTACCTTTCAAAGCATTCAGCAGTTCCAAAGCATTCAGCGGTTCCAAAGCATTCAGCGGTTCCAAAGCATTCAGCAAGAATAAATGCCGGTCGTTTACCAGATGATCTAATTCTTAATTTTTTTTGTGTGATGTAAAAAGAGTTAGTGTTGATGTAATGATTTTTTTTCCTGATATTTTTCTTTTTTTTTCTTTCAGCTGATCCTGGATTACTTGATAAGGAATCAGAAGAGAAAGCTAAGGTAATATAGATTCAATTCTAACGATCGATTCTAATGATTAAACTTTTGAACCATTTTAAATATTTATCGGAGCGTCTGTTATATGGTTTGGTACTGAAGGATATTTGCATTCAGATGATGTTTTTCAAGTAATCAAACCTAAGGTTAAGAGAAAATTTTAGTGAACAAACTTAAGGTATATAAAATAAGTTATTTACGTTTTCAAAGTAATCAAAATTATTATTACAGATTACACAGTTGTATCGGAATAATATGATCACCTACAGTCGCTCAAAAAGGTATCCGAACACTGTGACTGATTACAGAATTCAGAAAAAATATCTGGCAACGATTTTTTTTTAGAAATTAGTGATCTGGCAACCTTTGTGTCACGTGACACGAAGGTTGCCAGATCACTAATTTCTAAAAAAAAATCGTTGCCAGATATTTTTTCTGAATTCTGTAATCAGTCACAGTGTTCGGATTTTTTATATATATATATAATGCGTATGAATATATAATGCAATGAATATGGAGCGTGTGCAGTTAACGTTCACAGCAAACTGGAGCGGTTGCGGTAAATGTTCACAGCACATTGGATCGTGTGAGCTCATAAAGACCTGGATCGTGTGGGCTCACTCACAGAAATATTGAGCGTGTGTCGTTACCGTTCACAGCAAACTGGAGCGGTTGCGGTTAATGTTCACAGCAAACTGGAGCGGTTGCGGTTAATGTTCACAGCACATTGGATCGTGTGAGCTCACAAAGACCTGGATCGTGTGGGCCCATTCACAGAAATATTGAACGTGTACAGTTACTGTTCACAGCAAACTGGCAACTGGTTCACAGCAAACTGGAGCGTGTGCAGTAACTGCACACGCTCCAGTTTGTCGCTCCAGTTTGCTGTGAACGGTAACTGGAGCGTGTACGCTCCAGATAGTTTTCCTGAATTCTGTAATCACGTGACACAAAGGTTGTCAGATCACTAATTTGTAAAAAAAAAACTTTGCCAGATATTTTTTCTGAATTCTGTAATCAGTCATAGTGTTCGGATATTTTTTGAGCGACTGTACCATAGTATATGTATGGTAGGTGGTCATATTATTCTGATACGACTGTGTATAAAAGGATTGTAAAAATATTTATTTAGTAAACTATCTCAACACTTATAAAATAAGTTTTTTGGACTAATTAAATTTGAAAGTTTTCTTTATATAAGAACTGTGTATGTTGTTTGCATGTTTAGTAGCCAAAATTCGACACTTTTTAAAGAAGTTATCTACATTTTTTAATTAGATTTTTTTAGGTGTAAATAAGTTTTACAAACAAAGGTTAATCTTATTGATCTAATTGAATTCCAAGTTTATAAAACAGAGTTATTTTCTTCTTTCGAATAATCATACTTAACGCTTATGAAAGAAGTTTTTTACTTTTTTGAAATTTTAAAATAATCCATGACTCGTTTCTGTTTGTAAATGGTAGCTAGGTAGTCACTGGAAGCGGAGTTATGCACCAATCCCCTGTGATGATGCATAGAACCGGCCAGGCCTGGCACCTAATGTCCGACCTGCCTTCTCGTGGTGCAGACCGTTAGTACCTTTCAAAAGAGATACTCTCTTGTGGAAGTGAACGGAAGGGGAGGGCTGCCAGATTAGTGTGGCCTACTGATCTGGACAACTATGGCTACTTTTCTTTTTTTTTTCTACCCTGCTGAGGAGTGGTCAACCACACAGGGTCCTGGTACTGACCATATAAACCCACTGGACTGGACAGATATATGGCTCTGAGCTTGATTATGAATCCTGAATTTGCTGCACTGGTGGGCTTCTGTGGAGGGAAAATCTTCCGCTGTGTTTTCTGTTTGTTTGTGGGTTGACAGCCCCAAGTGAATAGATTCACAAGATATGTTTATCAGCTGATGGATAATCCTGAGCAGAGGTCATCGCAGGCACCTGAACTCTTTGCTTCTATTGGCATCGTCAAATTCTACATTGGAGGAAGTCTTCCAGTGTAGATGGCTTCAGCCTTTAGTGGTAGGAGAACGGGTCTTTGCCCCATATCTGCGATTAGGGGGCTGTTTGATATTGTCGGCATTCCCTCTCTCAATAAACATAGTTTCTTTAAACATCCTACTAACCATTTTCTCTCCATAGGTAGTTGGAATGTGAGGACTCTGCACAGAGCTTTTTCTCTTGATGTCCTCACACAAGAATTAAACCATTATAATTTAGATATTCTTGGTTTGCAAGAGACCAGATGGACAGATAAAGGTCAGATTCTTAAAAATAATCTTAAATTTCACTTTTCAGGGAAGAACGACAATAAGCATCACCAAGGCGTGGTCTGCTTCTCAGCAGACACGCTAGTGATGCTCTTCTAGGATATGAGTGCATTAATGAAAGGTTTCTTACAGCAAAATTTCAGACAAGCGTTAAAGACTTGAATGTTATCTGCTGTTATGCCCCCACTGAGGATTCTGATGAGGATGAGAAGGATAGGTTTTACAGACAACTTCAGGATATTTTGAATTCTGTCAAGAAAGTAGATATTACCCTTGTTCTTGGTGACTTCAATGCCAAAGTTGGTACTGACTCTGACCTTTGGGGAGGAGGGGTCATAGGCCCTTTTGGTATTGGTAGCTGCAATGGCAATGGGCAACGTCTCCTACAGGTAAGTAAACTCAATGAATTCAGAATAACTAACACTTATTACAAACACCGCGACATACATAAGTACACATGGGTTTCACCTGATGGGCTGCATAGGAATATGATTGATTACATATTAATTAACAGCAAATGGGCTAGTTCTGTTAGGAATACCAGGTCATGTAGGGGAGCTGAAAATGGATCTGACCATTACCTTGTTAAAAGTGTCTTGCAACTTAAACTTAAGCTTAATAAGTGCTATAGATGGTGTGGAGCATGTTCTGTTGGTGCAGAACGTGCTCCACACCATCTATAGCACTTACTTATAACATATACCTATCAGGAACAAAGTGTTTTTATCTTTAACATTTACCTATCAAGAAAAGTGTATTATTACCTATGACATTTACCCATCAGAAACAAAGTGTTATTACTTTTAATATTTACCTATCAGGAAGAGAGTGTTATTGCCTATAACATTTACCTCTCAAGTACTGAGTGTTATTGTCTTTAATATTTACCTATCAGGAAAAGGTGTATTTACCTATAGCACTTACCCAGTTAAGTATTATAGGAACTAGTGTTTACAGAACTATTGTTGCGGTAATAGTGTTTCGGAACAGAGTGCTATTGCCTTATATATTTAGCTATCAGGAACAGAGTATTATTGTCTTTAACATTTACCTATAAGTAAAAGAGTGTTATTTCCTATAACATTTGGGGTGGGGATGGCTCAGTCGGTAACGCGCCAGGCTCGTAATCTGTAGTTCACAGGTTCGAGTCCCAGCTGGGTCAGCGTTGAGATTTATCTCCGCAAAATTCCCCGCCCTGCCCACGGTCAGTAGGGGAAAATGAAAATGGGCTTGGAAAGGCCGCCGTCCGTCGTATGGGACGTTAAGCCGTGGCCCCGTGTGCGGGAGAACCATACCCTGTGCACGTTAAATAACACGCTGGATGGCCTTGACGGGAGGCTACCAACTGTCTCCCAACAGCTGTTCCAGTGGATCCCCTCCCCCAACCTTCTCTGAGCCTTCGGGGTCCTTGTGACCTGGCCATTTAGCCCATAGTGTACAAAAAAGTGCCGCTCAGAGGTCAAACAACCCAACGTTAAAGAACACGCTGGATGGCCTTGACGGGAGGTTACCATCTGTCTCCTAACAGCTGTTCCAGTGGGTCCCCTCCCCCAACCTTCTCTGAGCCTTCGGGGTCCATGTGACCTGGCCATTTAGCCCATGGTGTGCAAAAAAGTGCCGCTCAGAGGTAAAACAACCCAACCGAACGGTACTAGTGTTTCGGAACAGAGTGCTATTACCTTATATATTAAGCTATCAGGAACAGAGTGTTATTGTCTTTAACATTTACCCATCAGAAACACAGTGTTATTACCTATAGCATTTATCTCTCAGGAAAAGGGTGTCATTATCTTTTATACAAAACTTACAGTGAGTCTAATTGCATCTTTCTTTTCTGATATCTTTCCTTGCAGACTCGACTGAAAATGGTGAAATCTGTAGGCAGCGTCATGAACACTGACACCCTTGGTCACCTGTGCGGGAGAACCATACCCTGTGCACGTTAAATAACACGCTGGATGGCCTTGACGGGAGGCTACCAACTGTCTCCCAACAGCTGTTCCAGTGGATCCCCTCCCCCAACCTTCTCTGAGCCTTCGGGGTCCTTGTGACCTGGCCATTTAGCCCATAGTGTACAAAAAAGTGCCGCTCAGAGGTCAAACAACCCAACGTTAAAGAACACGCTGGATGGCCTTGACGGGAGGTTACCATCTGTCTCCTAACAGCTGTTCCAGTGGGTCCCCTCCCCCAACCTTCTCTGAGCCTTCGGGGTCCATGTGACCTGGCCATTTAGCCCATGGTGTGCAAAAAGGTGCCGCTCAGAGGTAAAACAACCCAACGTTAAAGAACACGCTGGATGGCCTTGACGGGAGGTTACCATCTGTCTCCTAACAGCTGTTCCAGTGGGTCCCCTCCCCCAACCATCTCTGAGCCTTCGGGGTCCATGTGACCTGGCCATTTAGCCCATGGTGTGCAAAAAAGTGCCGCTCAGAGGTAAAACAACGAACGTCAAATACCACGCTGGATGGCCTTGACGGGAGGCTACCATCTGTCTCCCAACAGCTATTCCTGTGGGTCCCCTCCCCCAACCTTCTCTGAGCCTTCGGGGTCCTTGTAACCTGGCCATTTAGCCCATGGTGTGCAAAAAAGTGCCGCTCAGAGGTAAAACAACCCAACCGAACGGTACTAGTGTTTCGGAACAGAGTGCTATTACCTTATATATTAAGCTATCAGGAACAGAGTGTTATTGTCTTTAACATTTACCCATCAGAAACACAGTGTTATTACCTATAGCATTTATCTCTCAGGAAAAGGGTGTCATTATCTTTTATACAAAACTTACAGTGAGTCTAATTGCATCTTTCTTTTCTGATATCTTTCCTTGCAGACTCGACTGAAAATGGTGAAATCTGTAGGCAGCGTCATGAACACTGACACCCTTGGTCACCTGGAGCAGATCGGCAGCGCCCTCACCGCCATTGCTGGTGAAGGAGATGGAATCGATAACGATGGAAAGGTGAGGAGGAGAAAAAAAAGTGATGAGGATTTATTTATCATCACGGAAATGAATGTATGGTGACAAAAAAAAGTCCCAAAAATTTAAGGACTTTTTTTAATAATGAGTCGTGGATCTAATGGGGGATTTAAAATAATATTCCTTTATATCAACGCACTGAGGGGTGGCTCAGTCGGTAGCGCGCCTGGCTAGAAATCTGTAGTTCCCAGGTTCGAGTCCCAGCTGGGTCAGCGTTGAGACTTATCTCCGCAAAACTCCCCACCCTGCCCACGGTCAGTAGGGGACACCGACTGGCTTGGAAAGGCCGCCGTCCGTCGGATGGGACGTTAATCCGTGGCTCTGTGCACGTTAAGGAACACGCTGGATGGCCTTGACGGGAGACTGCCATCTCTCTCCCAACTTCTGTTCCAGTGGGTCCCCTCCCCCAACCTTCTCTGAGCTTTCAGGGTCCTTGTGACCTGGCCATTTAGCCCATGGTGTGCAAAAAAGTGTCGCTCAGAGGTAAAACAACCCAACGTTAAAGAACACGCTGGATGACCTTGACGGGAGGCTACCATCTGTCTCCCAACAGCTGTTCCAGTGAGTCCTCTCCCCCAACCTTCTCTGAGCCTTCGAGTCCCAGCTGGGTCAGCGTTGAGACTTATCTACGCAAAACTCCCCGCCCTGCCCACGGTCAGTAGGGGACACCGCTGGGCTTGGAAAGGCCGCCGTCCGTCGGATGGGACGTTAAGCCGTGGCACTGTGCACGTTAAGGAACACGCTGGATGGCCTTGACGGGAGACTGCCATCTCTTCCCAACTTCTGTTCTAGTGGGTCCCCTCCCCCTACCTTCTCTGAGCTTTCAGGGTCCTTGTGACCTGGCCATTTAGTCCATGGTGTGCAAAAAATTGTGGCTGAGAGGTAAAACAACCCAACGTTAAAGAGCACGCTGGATGGCCTTGACAGGGGGGCTATCATCTGTCTCCCAACAGCTGTTCCAGTGGGTCCCCTCCCCCAACCTTCTCTGAGCCTTCGGGGTCCATGTGACCTGGCCATTTAGCTCATGGTGTGCAAAAAAAGCGCCAGTCAGAGGTAAAACAACCCAACCCGAAAAAAAAAAATTCATAAAACTTGCATCAAAATACGTAACCCATTTGTCGTTGTTATAAATGAGCCATGCGGGTCACCAGACCATCCACGTCTCATATACAGTCGCTCAAAAAAATATCCAAACACCATGGTTAATTACAGAATTCAGAAAAAATATCTGGCAACGATTTTTTTAGAAATTAGTGAACTGGCAACCTTCGTTGAACCTTCGAATCACTATCTCTAAAAAAAACGTTCCAGATATTTTTTCTGAATTCTGTAATCAACGTATAGTGTTCGGATATTTTTTTGAGCGACTGTAGGTGGTCGTATTATTTTGATACTAGATCGTGTGGCTCACTCACGGAAATATTGAGCGTGTGCAGTTACCGTTCACAGCAAACTGGAGCGTGTGCAGTAACTGCACACGCTCCAGTTTGCTGTGAACGGTAACTGGAGCGTGTACAGTTGCTGTACACGCTCCAGATATTTTTCCTGAATTCTGTAATCAACCGTATAGTGTTTTTTTGAACGACTGTACCAGTATATAAGTCAAAGTTTATGTGAAAATCTACTTGATGTTAGAAAAATCTGCTGATGAGATCATTGAAGATATTCCATTTTGTGACAAAACGATTATCTCGTTTTCAGGAAGAAATCATTAAACTCCTTAACAAGACGGTGTCTTTAGCCCATAACATAAAAGTGGAGGCTCCTCAGCAGTTGTTGGATTTCTGCATGTATGCCGTGGGGACTATGGGAGGGATAGTGGCGGTAAGTACCACTCGGTAAAGAATTCATTTCCAGTTTATTTCATTTTCTGTATAACTAACTAGTAGCATTGTCCGGAACCATGCTCTAGTCTTAAAATGGAGTAAAAGAAACGGAGTAAATGACTCTAGTCTTAAAATAGAGTAAACAAAATGGAGTAAATGGCTCTAGTCTTAAAATGGAGTAAATGGTAAAATGGAGTGAGAAATGAAGTAAATGGCTCAAGTCTTAAAATGTAGTTAATGGCTCGAGTCTTAAAATGGAGTAAATGGCTCGAGTCTTAAAATGGAGTAAATATGCTCGAATCTTAAAATAGGGTAAATGGCTCGAATCTTATATATCAGATATATAGTATTTATATCAAATGTATAGTATTATTAAGTAGATTGAAATGCAAACTTTTCAAACATATACTGTATATTATTAAATGGTTTGAAAAAATGGTTACTATTTAAGGTTTAATTAATTAGTAAGGTTATAACGTATTACTTATTTTTGAATATCCATATTTGAATGAATTTGATTATGATCTTCATCTTGTCCCATTTTCCCATTTTATGCATATTTTAGGAATTGTAGACCTTCAGAGTCCGATTCCCATTCACATAACAAGGATATTCTCTGATATTTTTTCCCCGCCCTGCCCACGGTCAGTAGGGGACACCGATGGGCTTAGAAACGCCGCCGTCCATCGGATGGGACGTTAAGCCGTGGCCCCGTGTGCGGGAGAGCCATACCCTGTGCACATTAAAGAACACGCTGGATGGCCTTGACGAGAGGCTACCATCTGTCTCCCAACAGCTGTTCCAGTGGGCCCCCTTCCCCAACCTTCTCTGAGCCTTCGGGGTCCATGTGACCTGGCCATTTAGCCCATGGTGTGCAAAAAAGTGCCGCTCAGACGTAAAACAACCCAACGTTAAAGAACACGCTGGATGGACTTGACGAGAGGCTACAATCTGTCTCCCAACAGCTGTTCCACTGGTTCCCCTTCCCCAACATTCTCTGAGCCTTCGGGGTCCTTGTGACCTGGCCATTTAGCCCATGGTGTGCAAAAAAGTGCCGCTCAGAGGCAAAACAACCCCACGTTAAAGAACACGCTGGATGGCCTTGACAGGAGGCTACCAGCTGTCTCCCAACAGCTGTTCCAGTGGGTCCCCTTCCCCAAACTTCTCTGAGCCTTCGGGGTCCATGTGACCTGGCCATTTAGCTCATGGTGTGCAAAAAAGTGCCGCTCAGACGTAACACAACCCAACGTTAAAGAACACGCTGGATGGCCTTGACAGGAGGCTACAATCTGTCTCCCAACAGCTGTTCCAGTGGGTCCCCTTCCCCAACCTTCTCTGAGACTTCGGGGTCCTTGTGACCTGGCCATTTAGCCCATGGTGTGCAAAAAAGTGCCGCTCAGAGGTAAAACAACCCAACGTTAAAGAACACGCTGGATGGCCTTGTCGGGAGGCTACCATCTGTCTCCCAACAGCTGTTCCAGTGGATCCCCTCCCCCAACCTTCTCTGAGCCTTCGGGGTCCTTGTGACCTGGCCATTTAGCCCATGGTGTGCAAAAAAGTGCCGCTCAGAGGTAAAACAACCCAACGTTAAAGAACACGCTGGGTGGCCTTGACGGGAGGCTACCATCTGTCTCCAAACAGCTGTTCCAGTGGGTCCCCTCCTCCAACCTTCTCTGAGCCTTCGGGGTCCTTGTGACCAGGCCATTTAGCCCATGGTCTGCAAAAAAGTGCCGCTCAGAGGTAAAACAACCCAACCCAACAACTCTGATATTTTTTCCTAGGGTAGTGTGTTATTAAGCAGAAGAAGCATCTTGAATGATAGCTGCGAGTGTGTCGTTGCTTCATCTGATTGTTTCGAATAATTATAACTTATCTTTGTTTCTTATTCAGAGAATGACGGAACAGCTGATTTCAGGGGTGGTGTTGCCAACGGACAGAACGAAAGCGTTGGATTTTGAATATGACGTCGAAATTCCTCTCTACGGGGAGGAAGAAAAAGGTGACTTCTCCAATGATCATCATTTATTTTGTTTACACCAACCACAACTTTTTAATGAAATACACAGTCGTATCAGAATAATATGACCACCTACCATAGTATGTGCATGATACAATCGCTCAAAAAAATATCCGAACAGTATGGTTGATTACGGAATTCAGAAAAAAGAAATTAGTGATTAGAATTAGTGATTTAGAAATTAGTGATTTTAGTGATTTTTACATATTTTTTTCTGAATTCTGTAATTAACCATAGTGTTCGGATATTTTTTTGAGCGACTGTAGGTGGTCGTATTATTTTGATACTAGATCGTGTGGGTCCATTCACGGAAATATTGAGCGTGTGCAGTTGCCGTTCACAGCAAACTGGAGCGTGTGCAGTAACTGCACACGCTCCAGTTTGCTGTGAACGGTAACTGGAGCGTGTACAGTTGCTGTACACGCTCCAGATATTTTTTCTGAATTCTGTAATCACGTGACACGAAGGTTGCCACATCACTAATCTCTAAAAAAAAAACGTTCCAGATATTTTTTTTTTATTCTGTAATTAACCATAGTGTTCGGATATTTTTTGAGCGATTGTAGGTGGTCATATTATTCTCATACGACTGTGTAAATGTTTGTTTGATTTTTAAAACATTTTACAATAGATTCCCAATAGGGTTGGATTACATCTGAAAGACAAGTTTTTACACACAATGGGCTAAATGACTAGGTCACAAGGACCCCCTGGGGTCAGAAAAAAGTTGTAGGGGTTGGGTTGTTTTACCTCTCAGCGGCACTTTTTTGCACACCATGGGCTAAATGGCCAGGTCACATGGACCCCGAAGGCTCAGAGAAGGTTGGGGGAGGGGACCCAATGTAACAGCTGTTGCGAGACAGATGGTAGCCTCCCGTCAAGGCCATCCAGCGTGTTCTTTAACGTGCACAGGGTATGGCTCTCCGGCACACGGGGCCACGGCTTAACGTCCCATCCAACGGCCTTTCCAAGCCCATCGGTGTTCCCTACTGACCGTGGGTAGGGCGGGGAATTTTGCGCAGATAAATCTCAACGCTGACCCAGCTGGGACTCGAACCTGGGAACTACAGATTACGAGCCTGGCGCGCTACCGACTGAGCCACCCCCGCCCCTCCACTCAGAGGTAATACAAACAAACTGAAGAGAGCCATACTCTCAGCACGTTAAAGAACACGCTGGATGGTCTTGAGAGGAGGTTGGGCCGCGAATGGCTCAGTCGGTAACGCGCCACGCTCTTAATCTGCAGTTCCCAGGTTCGAGTCCCGGCTGGGTCAGCGTTGAGATTTATTAGCCCTGCCCACGGTCAGTAGGGGACAGCGATGGGCTTGGAAAGGCCGCCGTCCGTTGGATGGGATGTTAAGCCGTGGTTCCGTGTGCTGGAGAGCCATATACTGTGCACGTTAAAGAACACGCTGGATGGCCTTGACGGGAGGTTACCATCTGTCTCCCAACAGCTGTTCCAGTGGGTCCCCTCCCCCAACCTTCTCTGAGCCTTCGGGGTCCATGTGACCTGGCCATTTGGCCCATTGTGTGCAAAAAAGTGCTGCTCAGAGGTAAAACAACCCAACGTTAAAGAACACGCTGGATGGCCTTGACGGGAGGCTACCATCTGTCTCCCAACAGCTGTTCCAGTGCATCCCCTCCCCCAACCTTCTCTGAGCCTTCGGGGTCCTTGTGACCTGGCCATTTAGCCCATGGTGTACAAAAAAAGTGCCTCTAAGAGGTAAAACAATCCAACTCCAAATACAGCCATCATAAGAGCGTACTTGTTTTTAAATCACCCATTTATACCAAAAATAAGAAAATAATATTTTAACGCATTTTCTGTGTAACGTTTGTTCAATTTTTTTGTACGCTTTTACGAATTTTATTAACAAATTATTTCTCCAATTTCAGACAGCTTTTTCGATGGAACCATTCCGTTACAGGAAGCCTTATCATTGGCTGTTGTTAAGCATGAAAGAGAATTGGTAAGGGAATTACAATTTACTTTTTCAATGAGAATCAAATTAATATGGTTATTTAAATGATTAAATTTAGAATGAAGATAAAGTATTTTCTTCTCAAATAGTCATATGCCGAGTCTGAGAATGAAGATAAAGCATTTTCGTCTCAAATAGTCATATGCCGAGTCTGAGAATGAAGATGAAGTATTTCTTCTATATGCAGAGTCTGAGAATGAAGATAAAGCATTTTCGTCTCAAATATTCATATGCAGAGTCTGAGAATGAAGATGAAGCATTCTCTTCTCATATAGTCAGATGCAGAGTCTGAGAATGAAGATGAAGCATTTTCTTCTCAAATAATCATGTACAGAGTCTGAGAATGAAGATAAAGCATTCTCTTCTCAAATATTCATATGCAGAGTCTGAGAATGAAGATGAAGCATTCTCTTCTCATATAGTCATATGCAGAGTCTGAGAATGAAGATGAAGCATTTTCTTCTCAAATAATCATGTACAGAGTCTGAGAATGAAGATAAAACATTTTCTTCTCAAATAGTCATATGCCGAGTCTGAGAATGAAGATAAAGCATTTTCGTCTCAAATAGTCATATGCCGAGTCTGAGAATGAAGATGAAGTATTTCTTCTATATGCAGAGTCTGAGAATGAAGATAAAGCATTTTCTTCTCAAATATTCATATGCAGAGTCTGAGAATGAAGATGAAGAATTCTCTTCTCATATAGTCATATGCAGAGTCTGAGAATGAAGATGAAGCATTTTCTTCTCAAATAATCATGTACAGAGTCTGAGAATGAAGATAAAGCATTTTCGTCTCAAATAGTCATATGCCGAGTCTGACAATGAAGATGAAGTATTTCTTCTATATGCAGAGTCTGAGAATGAAGATAAAGCATTTTCTTCTCAAATATTCATATGCAGAGTCTGAGAATGAAGATGAAGCATTCTCTTCTCATATAGTCATATGCAGAGTCTGAGAATGAAGATGAAGCATTTTCTTCTCAAATAATCATGTACAGAGTCTGAGAATGAAGATAAAACATTTTCTTCTCAAATAGTCATATGCCGAGTCTGAGAATGAAGATAAAGCATTTTCGTCTCAAATAGTCATATGCCGAGTCTGAGAATGAAGATGAAGTATTTCTTCTATATGCAGAGTCTGAGAATGAAGATAAAGCATTTTCTTCTCAAATATTCATATGCAGAGTCTGAGAATGAAGATGAAGCATTCTCTTCTCATATAGTCGTATGCAGAGTCTGAGAATGAAGATGAAGCATTTTCTTCTCAAATAATCATGTACAGAGTCTGAGAACGAAGATAAAGCATTTTCTTCTCAAATAGTCATATGCCGAGTCTTAGAATGAAGATGAAGCATTCTCTTCTCATATAGTCAGATGCAGAGTCTGAGAATGAAGATGAAGCATTTTCTTCTCAAATAATCATGTACAGAGTCTGAGAACGAAGATAAAGCATTTTCTTCTCAAATAGTCATATGCCGAGTCTGAGAATGAAGATGAAGCATTCTCTTCTCATATAGTCAGATGCAGAGTCTGAGAATGAAGATGAAGCATTTTCTTCTCAAATAATCATGTACAGAGTCTGAGAACGAAGATAAAGCATTTTCTTCTCAAATAGTCATATGCAGAGTCTGAGAATTCAGATAAAGCATTTTCTTCTCAAATAATCATGTACAGAGTCTGAGAATGAAGATAAAACATTTTCTTCTCAAATAGTCATATGAAGAGTCTGAGAATGAAGATAAAGCATTCTCTTCTCAAATAGTCATATGCAGAGTCTGAGAATGAAGATGAAGCATTTTCTTCTCAAATAATCATATGCAGAGTCTGAGAATGAAGATGAAGCATTTTCTTCTCAAATAGCCATATACAGAGTCTGATAATGAAGATAAAGCATTTTCTTCTCAAATATTCATATGCAGAGTCTGAGAATGAAGATAAAGCATTTTCTTCTCAAATAGTCATGTACAGAGTCTGAGAATGAAGATAAAGCATTTTCTTCTCAAATAGCCATATACAGAGTCTGATAATGAAGATAAAGTATTTTCTTCTCAAATAGTCATATGCAGAGTCTGAGAATGAAGATAAAGCATTTTCTTCTCAAATATTCATATGCAGAGTCTGAGAATGAAGATAAAGCATTCTCTTCTCATATAGTCAGATGCAGAGTCTGAGAATGAAGATGAAGCATTTTCTTCTCAAATAATCATGTACAGAGTCTGATAATGAAGATAAAGCATTTTCTTCTCAAATAGTCATATGCAGAGTCTGAGAATGAAGATAAAGCATTTTCTTCTCAAATAGTAATGTTCAGAGTCTGAGAATGAAGATAAAGAATTTTCTTCTCAAATAGTCATGTACAGAGTCTGAGAATGAAGATAAAACATTTTCTTCTCAAATAGTCATATGAAGAGTCTGAGAATGAAGATAAAGCATTTTCTTCTCAAATAGCCATATACAGAGTCTGATAATGAAGATAAAGTATTTTCTTCTCAAATAGTCACATGCAGAGTCTGAGAATGAAGATAAAGCATTTTCTTCTCAAATATTCATATGCAGAGTCTGAGAATGAAGATGAAGCATTCTCTTCTCAAATAGCCATATGCAATGAAACAAAATTAATAATGAACAATCAAATTTAAAGAACCTTAATTTCTACAATAAGCTTTTTTTATAGTTAAATAGGGCTGTATGAATTTAAATCTCATTCGAATCTATCTCAATATCAATTTTCAATAATATTCTCTGGGGCTTTAAAGAGATCTGCAAGAATGAATATTTAACAGCAGTTCTAAGAAACGTGTGCAAAACTGACAATTATTAAAAAAACTATTTTCTCAAATTTGTAAAATATACAGTGTATGAATGGTTTGAATAGTTTTTTTAAGTTTTATTTCTGAGGAGAAATGGTTGACATCTCTGTTGTTCAACATTCAAACTTCTAAAACTCTTGGGGCGGGGGTGGCTCAGTTGGTAGCTCGCCAGGCTCGTAATCTGTAGTTCCCAGGTTCGAGTCCCAGCTGGGTCAGCGTTGAGATTTATCTCCGCAAAACTCCCCGCCCTGCCCACGGTCAGTAGGGGACACCGATGGGCTTTGAAAGGCCGCCGTCCGTCGGATGGGACGTTAAGCCGTGGCCCCGTGTGCGGGAGAGACATACCCTGAGCAGGTTAAAGAACACGCTTGATGGCCTTGACGGGAGGCTACCATCTGATTCCCAACAGCTGTTCCAGTGGGTCTCCTCCCCCAACCTTCTCTGAGCCTTCGGGGTCCTTGTGACCTGGCCATTTAGCCCATGGTGTGCAAAAAAGTGCCGCTCAGAGGTAAAACAATCCAACGTTAAAGAACACGCTGGATGGCCTTGACGGGAGGCTACCATCTGTCTCCCAACAGCTGTTCCAGTGGGTCCCCTCCCCCAACCTTCTCTGAGCCTTCGGGGTCCTTATGACCTTGCCATTATAGCCCATGGTGTGCAAAAAAGTGCAGCTCAGAGGTAAAACAACCCAACGTTAAAGAACACGCTGGATGGCCTTGACGGGAGGCTACCATCTGTCTCCCAACTGCTGTTACAGTGGGTCCCCTCTCCCAACCTTCTCTGAGCCTTCGGGGTCCATGTGACCTGGCCATTTAGCCCATGGTGTCCAAATAAGTGCCGCTCAGAGGTAAAAACAACCCAAAAATCTATAACTCTTAAGTACTGAACGAATGCCGTCCCGTGGCCGAGTGGTTAGCACGCTTGGCTACTGATCTAAGGGACCTGGGTTCGAGCCCCGGATTTAGGCATGGATGTGTGTGTCGTTTTTCTGCTGAGGTCCTGCCATCCTCTCAGATCTCCTACTGTGGCATATAAACTGACAGGCTCCTGTCAGACCTCTGTGGCAAGCAGCTGCTTGAGGGGGTATTTATTTTTTATTATACTGAAAGAATATCTATCTATTTTTCTGTCCATTGTCTGTACATCCAGGAGACTTAATAAAAATGCTGCATATGAAGCAATCCTCCATGCCTAAATAGGTACAGTCGCTCAAAGAAGTATCCGAACACTATGGTTGATTACAGAATTCAGAAAAAATATCCGGCAACGATTTTTTTTAGTGATTAGTGATCTGGCAACCTTCGTGTCACGTGACACGAAGGTTGCCAGATCACTAACTTCTAAAAAAAATCGTTGCCAGATATTTTTTTCTGAATTCTGTAATCAGTCATAGTGTTCGGATATTTTTTGAGCGACTGTAGGTGGTCATATTATTTTGATACTAGATCGTGTGGGCTCACTCACGGAAATATTGAGCGTGTGCAGTTACCGTTCACAGCAAACTGGAGCGTGTGCAGTAACTGCACACGCTCCAGTTTGCTGTGAACGGTAACTGGAGCGTGTAAAGTTGCTGTACACGCTCCAGATATTTTTTCTGAATTCTGTAATCACGTGACACGAAGGTTGCCAGATCACTAATCTCTAAAAAAAAACGTTGCCACATATTTTTTCTGAATTCTGTAATCTACCGTAGTGTTCGGATATTTATTTGAGCGACTGTAAGTTATTCATCATGAAATGTCTGTCTAAAGCTTCGATGTTCTGTTTCCAGGCTGAAGGTCAAATACGGACAATGGTTGACCTCACCATCCGACTCGTTCTGGCCATGCTGAAAAATATCGTCGTTGGTGAAAAACCGATGGAATTCATAGCACCCAGTGGATTGGGACTCACCATTTCAATGTAAGTTCAATCTTTGCAATTCCGTTTGTCAACATTTCAATGTAAGTTTCAACTTACATTGAAATTTTTATTTTCAAATATTTTTAAGCTCAATCTTTAACATTCCGTTTGTCATCATTTCAATGTAAGTTGACACTTACATCGAAATTTTTATTTTTCAAAATTTTAAAGCATTCTGTTTCTCATCATTTCAATGTGCTTCAACTTACATTGAATTTTTGAAATTTTTATTTTCAAAATTTTTAAGTTCAACCTTCGCAATTCTGTTTGTCATCATTTCAATGTACGTTGAAACTTACATTGAAATTTTTATTTTTCAAAATTTTAAAGCATTCTGTTTCTCATTATTTCAATGTGTTTCAACTTACATTGAATTTTTGAAATTTTTATTTTCAAAATTTTAACCATTCCGTTTCTCATTATTTCAATGTGTTTCAACTTACATTGAATTTTTGAAATTTTTATTTTCAAAATTTTTAAGTTCAACCTTCGCAATTCTGTTTGTCATCATTTCAATGTACGTTGAAACTTACATTGAAATTTTTATTTTTCAAAATTTTAAAGCATTCTGTTTCTCATTATTTCAATGTGTTTCAACTTACATTGAATTTTTGAAATTTTTATTTTCAAAATTTTTAACCATTCCGTTTCTCATTATTTCAATGTGTTTCAACTTACATTGAATTTTTGAAATTATTTATTTTCAAAAATTTTAAGCATTCCGTTTTGTCATCATTTCAATGTGTTTCAACTTGCATTGAAATTTTGAAATTTTTATCATTGGTGCTTAAAAACATACAAAAAAACAACAAACAAAAAATCGTTGCCAGATATTTTTCTGAATTCTGTAATCAACCATAATGTTCGGATGCTTTTTGTACATTTCTCGTTTCTTTTCAGGTTCAAAGGAGGAACATTGAGCAACCGGGCTATCCAACATGGCGATGCTGTGTACGTGTTTCCTGAAGTGTGTGACATCTTGTCAGAATATGGTTGCTGGGGCAACGAAACTCTCGGGGTTATGGTAAGTGAAGTTCAGTTTTCATAGCAACGATCAATTTGGAAACAAATAGAGAGACATCACGTTGAGGCTTCAATAATTCTCATACACAGTCCTAACAAAATATTAGAGAATTTCCGTTATTTTTCGGGGGCTCAGTCGGCAGCGCGCCAGGCTCGCAATCTGTAGTTCCCAGGTTCGAGTCCCAGCTGGGTCAGCGTTGAGATTTATCTCCGCAAAATTCCTTGCCCTGCACACGGCCAGTAGGGACGCCGATTGGCTTGGAAAGGCCGCCGTCCGTCGGATGGGACGTAAAACCGTGATTCCATGTGCGGGAGTACCATACCCTGTGCACGTTAAAGAACACGCTGGATGGCTTTGACGGGAGACTATCATCTGTCTCCCAACAGCTTTTCCAGTGGGTCCCCTCCCCCAACCTTCTCTGAACTTTCGGGGTCCTTCTGACTGGCAATTTAGCCCATGGTGTGCAAAAATGTGCCGCGCAGAGGTAAAACAACCGAACGTTAAAGACACGCTGGATAGCCTTGTCGGGAGGCTACCATCTGTCTCCCAACAGCTGTTCCAGTGGGTCCCCTCCCCAACCTTCCCTGACCCTTCTTGGTCCATGTGACATGGCCTTTGACCACATGGTGTGCAAAAAAGTGCCGCTCAGAGGTAAAGCTTTTACCTCTGAGTTTTACCTCTGAGCGGCAGTTTTTTGCACACCATGGGCTAAATGGTCAGGTCACAAAGACCCCGAAGGCACAGAGAAGGTTGGGGGAGGGGACCAACTGGAACAGCTGTTGGGAGACAGATGGTAGCCTCCGGTCAAGACCATCCAGCGTGTTCTTTAACGTGCACAGGGTATGGCTCTCATATACACGGAGCCACGGCTTAACGTCCCATCCGACGGACGGCGGCCTTTCCAAGTCCATCTGTGCCCCCTACTGACAGGGTTCAAGGCGGGGAGTTTTGCGGAGATAAATCTCAACGCTGACCCAGCTGCGACTCGAACCTGGGAACTACAGATTACGAGCCTGGCGCGCTACCGACTGAGCCACCTCCGCCCCCAAAACTGAATGATGCCTTTTCCTTTAACTTCAATATAAATTTTTAATTTTATAAGTTCAGATATTTGGTGTTTTTTTAGCATCATACTAAACTATCGCGATTATAGTTTTCGAATGCATTTCATAATGTTCAGGTTTAGAATTAACAGCTTTTTGTTAGTAGAAATTCATTTTGTAATTTAACTACATTTCACCTGTTCTTACAGTTCTCTTTATTTTACTAAGTCCTCCTTTTACGTACGTATTACATTCCATTTTACCATGTGGAAATTGCAGATTATGACGTCATCTCCGTTCTTTTCTAGGCGGTGTCGTGGCCGGCCATTTTGGATTCGTACGGAGACAGCGTCGACCTCCTTTCAAACGACACGAAGACTTTACAGCTTCTGATATTGGACGAGAATCTAGAGTTGATGAGAATCCAAAACACGACAGGTTGGTTCACTATCAAAGTGCCCAGGAACTCCAAAGGTTCTGAACCGGTAAGTGACATGTATTGATTACGAAAAAGAATATTTTTTATCGCTGTTATTCATTCAGAATTCAGAATCCAAACACTATAATTGATTCAGAATTAAGAAGAAAAAAAATATCTGGCAAAGATTTTTTTTTTAGAAATTAGTGATCTGGCAACCTTCGTGTCACGTGACACGAAGGTTGCCAGATCACTAATTTCTAAAACAAAAATCTTTGCCAGATATTTTTTCTGAATTCTCTAATCAATTATAGTGTTTGGATATTTTTTAGCGACTGTACCTAATAAAGTTTACAAAGGTTCCCAGACCATTAATTTCTAAAAAAAAACCTTTGCCAGATTTTTTTCTGAATTCTGTAATCAATCATATTGTTCGGATACTTTTTTGAGCGACTGTACCTTCAGAGTTATACAGATTAATCGCAAATTTTAGTCATGATTCCTAATCTGATGATGATTTTCCTTCACCAATATTACGCTAATATTTCGTGTTGATATTATTTCTCCGTGTAGGCTATTCCAGAGTCCAATAACGTCCATGCCAAGATCAAATGGAACGAGCAGATGGTTTATCATCAGTTTATCGTTGAAAAAGCGGACTCTGCAGTTAACGTGGAGATCGCGCCCACAGAGCCGGATGTGGAATTGCTGATCTTCATCAAGCACAGAGTTAAGCCTTTGCTCAGTTCCTACGACATCATGATCAACCTGGCCAATGTGAGAGAAGTCAATGGTAAGGATTCTTTCTCACAAAGATATTGAAAACAGAGAGATTATCTATATTTCGCAAGTTGGGTTGTTTTACCTCTGAGCGGCACTTTTTTTTTTGCACACCGTGGGCTAAATGGCCAGGTCACATGGACCCCGAAGGCTCAGAGATGGTTGGGGGAGAGGACCCACTGGAACAGCTGTTGGGAGACAGATGGTAGCCTCCCGTCAAGGCCATCCAGCGTGTTCTTTAACGTTGGATTGTTTTACCTCTGAGCGGCACTTTTTTTTTGCACACCGTGGGCTAAATGGCCAGGTCACATGGACCCCGAAGGCTCAGAGATGGTTGGGGGAGAGGACCCACTGGAACAGCTGTTGGGAGACAGATGGTAGCCTCCCGTCAAGGCCATCCAGCGTGTTCTTTAACGTTGGATTGTTTTACCTCTGAGCGGCACTTTTTTTTTGCACACCGTGGGCTAAATGGCCAGGTCACATGGACCCCGAAGGCTCAGAGATGGTTGGGGAGAGGACCCACTGGAACAGCTGTTGGGAGACAGATGGTAGCCTCCCGTCAAGGCCATCCAGCGTGTTCTTTAACGTTGGATTGTTTTACCTCTGAGCGGCACTTTTTTTTTGCACACCGTGGGCTAAATGGCCAGGTCACATGGACCCCGAAGGCTCAGAGATGGTTGGGGGAGAGGACCCACTGGAACAGCTGTTGGGAGACAGATGGTAGCCTCCCGTCAAGGCCATCCAGCGTGTTCTTTAACGTTGGATTGTTTTACCTCTGAGCGGCACCTTTTTGCACACAATGGGCTAAATGGCCAGGTCACAAGGACCCCGAAGCTCAGAGAAGGTTGGGGGAGGAGACCACTGGAACAGCTATTGGGAGACAGATGATAGCCTCCCGTCAAGGCCATCCAGCGTGTTCTTTAACGTGCACAGGGTATTAACGTGAACAGTAAACCACTGGTAGCTGTTCCAGTGTGTCCCCTCCCCCAACCTTCTCTGAGCCTTCGGTGTCCTTGTGACCTGGCCATTTAGCCCATGGTGTGCAAAAATGTGCCGCTCAGAGGTAAAACAATTCAACGTTAAAGAACACGCTGAATGGCCTTGACGGGAGGCTCGATTTTGAAACATTTTTGTTTTTTGCTCGATTTTGAAATAGTTTTGTTTTTTGCTCGATTTTGAAACATTTTTGTTTTTCTTCGATGCTGAAACATTTTTGTTTTTGCTCGATTGTTGAAACATTTTTTGCTCGATTTTGAAACATTTTTGTTTTTCTTCGATATTGAAACATTTTTGCTTTTTGTTCGATATTGAAACATTTTTGTTTTTCTTCGATGTTGAAACATTTTTGTTTTTGCTCGATTTTTGAAACATTTTTTGCTCGATTTTGAAACATTTTTTTTCTGCGATGTTGAAACATTTTTGTTTTTCTTCGATATTGAAACATTTTTGTTTTTTGTTCGATATTCAAACATTTTTGTTTTTGTTCGATATTGAAACATATTTGTTTTTCTTCGATGTTGAAACATTTTTGTTTTTGCTCGATATTTGAAACATTTTTGTTTTTCTTCGATGTTGAAACATTTTTGTTTTTCTTCGTTTTTTGAAGCATTTTTGTTTTTCTTCGATGTTGAAACATTTTCTTTGCTCGATTTTGAAACATTTTTGTTTTTCGTTCGATCTGAAACATTTTTGTTTTTCTTCGATTTTGAAACATTTTTGTGTTTTGTTCGATATTGAAACATTTTTGTTCGATATTGAAACTTTTTTGTTTTTCTTCGATGTTGAAACATTTTTGTTTTTGTTCGATTTTTTAAACATTTTTTTGCTCGATTTTGAAACATTTTTGTTTTGTTTTTTTCGATTTTTGAAACATTTTTGTTTTTTTTCGATTTTGAAACATTTTTGTTTTTCTTCGATGTTGAAACATTTTTTTGCTCGATTTTTGAAACATTTTTGTTTTGTTCGATTTGAAACATTTTTGTTTTTCTTCGATGTTGAAACATTTTTGTTTTTGCTCGATATTGAAACATTTTTGTTTTTCTTCGATGTTGAAACATTTTTGTTCGATTTGAAACATTTTTGCTCGATTTGAAACATTTTTGTTCGATGTTGAAACATTTTTGTTCGATGTTGAAACATTTTTGTTTTTCTTCGATGTTGAAACATTTTTGTTTTTCTTCGATATTGAAACATTTTTGTTTTTTGTTCGATATTCAAACATTTTTGTTTTTGTTCGATATTGAAACATATTTGTTTTTCTTCGATGTTGAAACATTTTTGTTTTTGCTCGATATTTGAAACATTTTTGTTTTTCTTCGATGTTGAAACATTTTTGTTTTTCTTCGTTTTTTGAAGCATTTTTGTTTTTCTTCGATGTTGAAACATTTTCTTTGCTCGATTTTGAAACATTTTTGTTTTTCGTTCGATCTGAAACATTTTTGTTTTTCTTCGATTTTGAAACATTTTTGTGTTTTGTTCGATATTGAAACATTTTTGTTCGATATTGAAACTTTTTTGTTTTTCTTCGATGTTGAAACATTTTTGTTTTTGTTCGATTTTTTAAACATTTTTTTTGCTCGATTTTGAAACATTTTTGTTTTGTTTTTTTCGATTTTTGAAACATTTTTGTTTTTTTTCGATTTTGAAACATTTTTGTTTTTCTTTGATGTTGAAACATTTTTTTGCTCGATTTTTGAAACATTTTTGTTTTGTTCGATTTGAAACATTTTTGTTTTTCTTCGATGTTGAAACACTTTTGTTTTTGCTCGATATTGAAACATTTTTGTTTTTCTTCGATGTTGAAACATTTTTGTTCGATTTGAAACATTTTTGCTCGATTTGAAACATTTTTGTTCGATGTTGAAACATTTTTGTTCGATGTTGAAACATTTTTGTTTTTCTTCGATGTTGAAACATTTTTGTTTTTCTTCGATGTTGAAACATTTTTGTTTTTCTTCGATGTTGAAACATTTTTGTTTTTTGTTCGATATTGAAACATTTTTGTTTTTTGTTCGATATTGAAACATTTTTGTTTTTTGTTCGATATTGAAACATTGTTGTTTTTTGTTCGATATTGAAACATTTTTGTTTTTTGCTCTTACAACAGGGACGTACGATTTGTTCTTGCCCAACGACGTGATCCAGAACCGAACCGGATTCTTCTACTTGGGGATCATCGAGGCGAACAGCACGGCGCTCAACAACTCCATCCCCGACGAGATGCTCTTCGACACCGACATGAACTTCACCAATGGCGAAGCGACCAGAGATTTCTCCACCAACTACTCCGTACGGATATTTACCTCGGGATGCTACTTCTACAATTACGACCTCAGGATTTGGTCTGGAGCTGGATGCTATGTGAGTTGGAGACTCATCGTTCTCCCTTTTTATAAAGCAGTGGCAACTGTGGAGACTCTGATTCTGCGCAGTTTGCTACTTCCCATGGATCATGAGGTTGATTCATGCATGCTGATATACGTCATCGGTTCATGATATCCGATAACTGTCAAAGTGTCAGATGCGCATTCTCATAGTTTCGTAATAGCTAGGACACTGATGGACTTTCGCCACCGTCCGCTTCATGGGATGTAAAACTGTGGTCCCGTGGGCAGTGTTCGGTCGTTTTGCTTGTAACCAACACTTTGTTTGCACACAATGGGATAAATGGCAGGTTGGCTTGGGTTGTTTTACCTCTGAGCGGCACTTTTTTGCACTCCATGGGCTAAATGGCCAAATCACATGGACCCCGAAGGCTCAGAGAAGGTTGGGGGAGGGGACCCACTGTAACAGCTGTTGAGATACAGATGGTAGCCTCCCGTCAAGGCCATCCAGCGTGTTCTTTAACATTGGGTTGTTTTACCTCTGAGCGACACTTTTTTGCACACAATGGGCCAAATGGCCAGGTCACATGGACCCCGAAGGCTCAGAGAAGGTTGGGGGAGGGGACCCACTGGAACAGCTGTTGGGAGACAGATGGTAGCTTCCCGTCAAGGCCATCCAGCGTGTTCTTTAACGTGCACAGAGTATGGCTCTCCCGCACACGGGGCCACGACTCAACGTCCCATCCGACGGACGGCGGCTTTTCCAAGCCCATCGGCGTCCCCTACTGACCGTGGGCAGGGTGGGAAATTTTGCGGAGATAAATCTCAACGCTGACCCAGCTGGGACTCGAACCTGGGAACTACAGATTACGAGCCTGACGCGCTACCGACTGAGCCACCCCCGCCCCCAGGCTAAATGGCAGGATCCGAGGACCCTAACGACTCAGAGAAGGTTGGGGGAGGGGGACCCACTGGACAGCTGTTAAGAGACAGATGGTAGCCTCCCGTCAAGATAATCTAGCCTGTTTTTTAACATGCACAGGGTATGGCTCTCCTGTATACCTCTCCACGGCTTAACGTCCCATCTGACGGACGGTTGATTTTCTAGTCTCCCACGTGCTGGAGAGCCTTACCCTGCGAACGTTAAAAAACACACTGTACACCTTCTCCAGGCTCATAATCTGTAGTTTCCAGGTTCGAATCTCAGCTGGGTCAGCGTTGAGACTTATCTCCGAAAAACTCCCTGCCTAGCCCACGGTCAGTAGGGGACATCGATGAGCTTGGAAAGGCCGCTGTCCGTCGGATGGGACATTAAGCCGTGGCCCCGTGTGTGGGAGAGTCATACCCTGTGCACGTTGAAGAACACTCTGGATGGCCTTGACGGGAGGCTACCATCTGTCTCCCAACAGTTGTTCCAATGGGTCCCCTCCCTCAACCTTCTCTGAGCCTTCGGGGTCCTTGTGATCTGGCCATTTAGCCCATGGTGTGCAAAAAAATGCCGCTCAGAGGAAAAACAACCCAACGTTAAAGAACACGCAGGATGGCCTTGACGAGAGGCTACCATCTGTTTCCCAACAGCTGTTCCAGTGGGTCCCCTCCCCCAACCTTCTCTGAACCTTCGGGGTCCTTGTGGCCTGGCCATTTAGCACATGGTGTGCAAAAAGAGTGCTGCTCAGAGGTAAAACAACCCAACGTTAAAGAACACGCTGAATGGCCTTGACGGGAGGCTACCATCTGTCTCCTAACAGCTGTTCCAGTGGGTCCCCTCCCACAACCTTCTCTGAGCCTTCGGGGTCCTTGTGACCTGGCCATTTAGCCCATGGTGTGCAAAAAAAGTGCTGCTCAGAGGTAAAACAACCCAACGTTAAAGAATACGCTGAATGGCCTTGACGGGAGGCTACCATCTGTCTCCTAACAGCTGTTCCAGTGGGTCCCCTCCCACAACCTTCTCTGAGCCTTCGGGGTCCTTGTGACCTGGCCATTTAGCCCATGGTGTGCAAAAAAGTTCTGCTCAGAGGTAAAACAACCCAACGTTAAAAACACGATGAATGGCCTTGGCGGGAGGCTACCATCTGTCTCCCAACAGCTGTTCCAGTGTGTCCCCTCCCACAACCTTCTCTGAGCCTTCGGAGTCCTTGTGACCTGGCCATTTAGCCCATAGTGTGCAAAAAAAGTGCTGCTCAGAGGTAAAACAACCCAACTTTAAAGAACACGCTGAATGGCCTTGACGGGAGGCTACCATCTGTCTCCCAACAGCTGTTCCAGTGGGTCCCCTCCCACAATCTTCTCTGAGCATTCGGGGTCCTTCTGACTTGGCCATTTAGCCCATGGTTTTCAAAAAAGTTCTGCTCAGAGGTAAAACAACCCAAACCACCCCAATCTTCTTTGAGCCTCGGGGTCCTTGTGATCTGGCCATTTAGCCCATTATGTACAAAAAATGTTCTGCTCAGTGATGAAACAGCTGAAAAGGTCCAGTGATGTAGTGTGGCCAAGTGATAAGGACCCCGAAGACTCAAAGAGGTTGAGGAAAGGACTACTAACCTTAAGACCAAAGTGTTTGATTTTAGTCTAAATATCAACAAAACTTGCAAGTGGTATGCTAATTCTTTTTATTTGTTTTTTAGGTGGAAAATGCGACAGCAGCGTTGACTCAGTGCAAATGCAATCATTTGACATCTTTTGGAGGCGGTTTCTTCGTAACGCCGAACACGGTGGATTTCAGTTACGTGTTCGCCAATGCGGGATTCGCAGACAATGTTACTATCTACATGACCATCATCAATACTCTTCTGATATACCTGACACTGCTCGCGTGGGCAAGGAGGAAAGATTTAAAAGACAAAGAAAAGGTTTGTTGAGCTCTTCACTTTCATGTTTAACTCTTTTTATGGAATGTCGGAATTTTAGTTGGTCCATTACCTTAAAGATGTTAGAAAGAGCTAAAGAAGTGTTACAAAGAGTAGAGAGGAGGTTAGAAAGAGCTAGAGAAATGTTAGAAAGAACTGAAGAAATGTTAGAAAGAATAGAGAGAGTGTTAGGAAGAGCTAAAGAAGTGTTACAAAAAGTAGAGAGGATGTTAGAAAGAGCTAAAGAAATGTTAGAAAGAGTAGAAAGGATGTTAGGATGAGTGAAAGGAGTGTTATAAAGACGAAAGTGGCGTTACAAAGAGTGAAAGGAGTGTTAGGAAAGGGAAAGGGGCGTTAGAAAGGGTGAAAGGAGTGTTAGGAAGAGGAAAGGGTGGTTAGAAAGAGTGAAAAGAGGAAAAGGAAAACGGGCGTTAGGGTGAAAGGAGTATTAGGAAAGAAAAACGGGCGTTAGGGTGAAAGAAGTGTAAGGAAAGGGGAACGGGCGTTAGGGTGAAAGGAGTATTAGGAAGAGTAGAAAGGATGTTAGAAAGAGTAAAAGAAGTATTAGGAAGGGGAAAGATGCGTTAGAAAATGTGAAAGGAGTGTTAGGAAGGGGAAAGGGGCGTTAGGGTGAAAGGAGTGTTAGGAAAAGGAAAGGTGTGTTAGAGTGAAAGGAGTGTTAAGAAGGGGAAATGTACGTTAGAAAGAGTGAAAGGGGTTTTAGGGTGAAAGGAGTGTGAGGAAGAGGAAAGGGGAATTAGAAAGAGTGAAAGGAGTGCTAGAAAGGGAGATGGGGCGTTAGAAAGAGTGAAAGGAATGTTAGGAAGGGGAAAGTGGCGTTAGAAAGTGTGAAAGGATTGTTAGGAAGAGAAAAGGGGTGTTAGAAAGAATGAAAGAAATGTTAGAAAGAGTGAAAGGAGTGTTAGGAAAAGAAAAGAGTGAAAGGAATGTTAGGAAGAGGAAAGATGTGTAAGGAAGAGTGAAAAGAATGTTAGGAAGAGGAAAGGGGCGTTAGAAAAAGTGAAAAGAGTGTTAGGACAAGTAAAGAGTGAAAGGAGTGTTAAGAAGAGGAAAGGAGTGTTAGGAAGAGGAAAGGAGCGTGAGGAAGAGTGAAAGGAGTGTTAGGAAGAGGAAAGGGGCGTTAGAGTGAAAGGAGTGTTAGGAAGGGGAAATGTATGTTAGAAAGAGTAAAAAAGGTATTAGGCTGAAAGGAGTGTCAGGAAGAGGAAAGGGGAAATAGAAAGAGTGAAAGAAGTGTTAGGAAGAGGAAAGAAGTGCTAGGAAGAGGAAAGGAGCGTGAGGAAGAGTGAAAGGACTGTTAGGAAGGGGAAAGGGGCGTTAGAAAGAGTGAAAGAAGTTTAGGAAGAGTGAAAGGACTGTTAGGAAAGAGACAGAGTGAAAAGAGTGTTAGGAAGGGGAAATGGCGTTAGGGTGAAAGGAGTGTTAGGAAGAGGAAAGGGGCGTTAGAGTGAAAGGAGTGTTAGGAAGGGAAAGGGGAAATAGAAAGAGTAAGAAAGGTGTTAGGGTGAAACTAGTATCAGGAAGAGGAAAGGGAAATTAGAAAGAGTGAAAGAAGTGTTAGGAAGAGGAAAGGAGCGTGAGGAAGAGTGAAAGGGGTGTTAGGAAGGGGAAAGGGGCGTTAGAAAGAGTGAAAGAAGTATTAGGAAGAGGAAAGGAGCGTGAGGAAGAGTGAAAGGTGTGTTAGGAAGGGGAAAGGGGCGTTAGAAAGAGTGAAAGAAGTGTTAGAAAGAGGAAAGGAGCGTGAGGAAAAGAGAAAGAAGTGTTAGGAAGAGGAAAGGAGCGTGAGGAAGAGTGAAAGGAGTGTTAGGAAGGGGAAAGGGGAATTAGAAAGAGTGAAAGAAGTGTTAGAAAGAGGAGAGGAGCGTGAGGAAGAGTGAAAGAAGTGTTAGGAAGACGAAAGGAGCGTGAAGAAGAGTGAAAGGAGTGTTAGGAAGGGGAAAGGGGAACTAGAAAGAGTGAAAGAAGTGTTAGGAAGAGGAAAGGAGCGTGAGAAAGAGTGAACGAAGTGTTAGGAAGAGGAAAGGAGCGTGAGGAAGAGTGAAAGGATTGTTAGGAAGAGGAAAGGGGAATTAGAAAGAGTGAAAGAAGTGTTAGGAAGGGGAAAGGGGAATTAGAAAGAGTGAAAGAAGTGTTAGGAAGAGGAAAGGAGCGTGAGGAAGAGTGAAAGGAGTGTTAGGAAGGGGAAAGGGGAATTAGAAAGAGTGAAAGAAGTGTTAGAAAGAGGAAAGGAGCGTGGGGAAGAGTGAAAGAAGTGTTAGGAAGAGGAAAGGAGCGTGAGGAAGAGTGAAAGGAGTGTTAGGAAGGGGAAAGGGGAATTAGAAAGAGTGAAAGAAGTGTTAGGAAGAGGAAAGGAGCGTGAGGAAGAGTGAAAGAAGTGTTAGGAATAGGAAAGGATTGTGAGGAAGAGTGAAAGGAGTGTTAGGAAGGGGAAAGGGGCGTTAGAAAGAGTGAAAGAAGTTTAGGAAGAATGAAAGGACTGTTAGGAAAGGGAAAGAGTGAAAAGAGTGTTAGGAAGGGGAAATGGGGTTAGGGTGAAAGGAGTGTTAGGAAGAGGAAAGGAGCGTTAGAGTGAAAGGAGTGTTAGGAAGGGGAAAGGGGAAATAGAAAGAGTAAGAAAGGTGTTAGGGTGAAAGGAGAATCAGAAAGAGGAAAGCGGAATTAGAAAGAGTGAAAAAAGTGTTAGGAAGAGGAAAGGAGTGTGAGGAAGAGTGAAAGGGGTGTTAGGAAGGGGAAAGTGATTTTACAAAGAACTAAGGGGGTGTTAGGAAGAGGAAAGGGAGGTTTAAAAGATTGAAAGGGACGCTAATGCTAAAAATGATTGAGAAACTGATTTAAACGAATAATGCAAAGAGTCTAATTTATGCTAATATTTCGAAATTTTTGTCGTAGAAGTAGAATGTGACGGTTAGGATGTTTACATTTCGCAACAGTAATTTTCCCCCTTAATAAAGGGATCGGACTCAACTCATATTTTTAAGACGTAAATGAGCCATTCCTATTCTGTTTCATAGATAGTAAAATAAATTTTTTACATTTTTCCAAATCATCAGTTAGTTCGAATTTCCACTGTTAGAGTGTGGTAAATGCGGAAATTTAAAAAAATATATACTTCTCTTTTTAAAAACGTACTCTCATATTCGCCAGATATGATGTATTTAACAGATTTTTTTTTAATCTCAGTTAGGGGCTACTCCATTGCCAGATAATGATCCGGAAGACAAATACCTTTACGAAATGGTCGTCTTCACTGGAAATAAAGACGCTGCTGCCACCGATTCTAAAGTAAGTTTGTGTTGATATTAATTAAAATTTAAAAATCGACCGTTAAATTACGCATAAATTTTAAAACGTTTTAAAATCCCGTTAAATAAACAATAAAGGAGTAATGCCATTGGGGCGGGGTGGCTCACTCGGTAGCGCGCCAGGCTTGTAATCTGTATTTCCCAGGATCGAGTCCCAGCTGGGTCAGCGTTGAGATTTATCTCCAGAAAATTCCCCGCCCTGCCCACGGACAGTAGGGGACACCGATGGGCTTGGAAAGGCCGCCGTCCGTCCGATGGGACGTTAAGCCGTGGCCCCTTGTGTGAGAGAGCCATACCCTGTGCACGTTAAAGAACACGCTGGATGGCCTTGACGGGAGGCTGCCATCTGTCTCCCAACATCTGTTCCATTGGGTCCCCTCCCCCAACCTTCTCTGAGCTTTTGGGGTCCATGTGACCTGGCCATTTCGCCCATGGTGTGCAAAAAAAGTGCCGCTCAGAGGTAAAACAACCCAACGTTAAAGAACACGCTGGATGGCCTTGACGGGAGGCTACCATCTGTCTCCCAACAGCTGTTCCAGTGGGTCCCCTCCCCCAACCTTCTCTGAGCCTTCGAGGTCCATGTGACCTCGCCATTTAGCCCATAGTGTGCAAAAAAGTGCCGCTCAGAGGTAAAACAATCCAACGTTAAAGAACACGCTGGATGGCCTTGACGGGAGGCTACCATGTGTCTCCCAACCGCTGTTCCAGTGGGTCTCCTCCCCCAACCTTCTCTGAGTCTTCGGGGTCCATGTGACCATTTAGCCAATGGTGTGCAAAAAAGTGCCGCTCAGAGATGAAACAACCCATCCCAAAAGTAATGTCATTACAGTATAATATTTCATCCTCAGTTATAAAGG